>OW387148.1:5788836-6368836 GCA_936440205.1 Lepidonotus clava
CTGAATACACCTTAAACTCCAACAATCGTCATCATCTAAAAGCGTATTTTGACACTCGGCACTTCATAGTGGTGATCAGCTCTGTGCGCCTCCGCCCCCCTTCATTCCCCAGACCATCTATCCAGACGGGTGACAGCAGCCAAAGGAAGGGGGCAGGATAGAGACACTCAAAAAAGACTTTCAATCAAGGTAGGTTTTCCTAATTAGAGTACGGGTTATAATTATTTGCCTTACTTTGGCTAGGGTGGCCAACTGCAAACTACCCGCCTACAAGTATGAATTATTTATGTAGTGAAAGTATTCTCATTGATGTTATTCTATAGTGGAATGCAATTGTGGAAGATGGCATCAGGCCATTTTTCATTGATCCTTGATCATATCATAGGATATTGACAGTATTTATATATATATCTTATATCAGGATTCCAACCCTTCAGCATTGTCCTGCCCTCTCAGAAACCGTTTAATAAGATATCTGTTATTGCCCCTCGGGGCAATAATGCCTGTTTGTGAATGTTAAAAACAATTCATCTGTTGTCAGTAAAAATGTTCAACATTGTCTGTGAAATTGATATAGAATAAATCAAGTACATAATTATTGTGATTACATTCAGCGATAGATATTGTCCCAGTTTGCACACACCTCCACGTGGTAGATAGTGCTCGAACAATTTGGCTTACGCGAAATAACCCACGAGCTGAGTGGGTTATTTCATGTAACAATTGTATTTCTCCAGTGCAAATTTTAATGTATATCATGAACTATTAATCATGAAAACATTACATGATATGCAAACGTATTAGCTGAGATATTGAAGATTTATAACATGGAAGCTATGGGAAGGAAATAATTTTTGTTTTAATTCAATCATTCAAAAATAAAAATATATAAATTTAGATAGTAATTCAATTTAAGAGTTAAATGCTAAAGTATACAAAAAAATCAGTATAAAAACTGCCTGACATCCCAGCCCCTGCACGAAGCACAGGCACCATGACACTCTGCACTAGGTCGCCCTCCATGCTACAGCTGATAACCACTAGACCGGATTCTGTGTACAGAGAGTACTGTGTTGCAGAATGGTACCATCACATTATACATAGGCGTTCCGCTCCACTGGCAGATTACACGTTATAATCATGGCCTAGTTCTTTTGTTCTACCCTAGGCAAGCAGCAACATAACAAGCACGTTCTGTAACCATACTCTTTCATTAGTCTGTAACCTGCCCAATTTTTCACAAAACAGTTACATTAATTTGGGAGAAGTTGAGACTTACTAAAAAAGAAGGTTATGATAACATTATTGTTTAATGAAGTTGAGACCTCACTAATAAAGAATGAATTATAATGATTAAATATTATTATGATGTGAATGTTACAAGAATGTCATAATAATGTTACAGTGCAACATCAAAATGTTAAGTTCAAAAGACGTTTTTTGGTGCGATCAAAGTAACATAAAAAGAACCAAAGCAGAACTAAACAGAACGTTTCTGTAATGTTATAATAACGTCATAATTCTTGCTTCGGACCCGTCCACTGTAGTTTATCTAGGGCTAAAGCGCTGATGGAACGGGCAACCAGAGAAATAGCAATTGCTCTGTGCCCCCTTGGCCTATGATTATAATGATTATGAGTCAACTGTGTATCTATTAAATTGTTCAAGCTATATCTTGAAAACTGGACGTCTTCTGAATTGGTTTCCCCTACGTTTCTCACAAAGGGAGGACCTTTGAGCAATGCGATTTGAAATTCTGGTTGAAAAAGAGAGCGCTAGCAACAATTATCTAACATTGTTCGATATGTTCTAGTCGGTTGGACATTTCTTTGGACAGATTCCTAGTCAGACTGATCAATGAGGTCGCACATTTCTTTGATGTTTCCAACCAGTTCTGGTCACTTAAACCAGAATCTTCAGGCCTGTGTACACGTTCTGCTGTGGGGGTGACGAGGTTCACAAAGTGGAACTTTGCTTATATTTCCATCTTCCAATAATCTTAACGTAAAAGGGGATGACGAGCTGTAATATCTGAAGTGGAAGTTTTCTGTTAGGCCCGTTAGGTCTACTATTTATTTATTTGTTTATTTTCTCAATGAATTCAGGAAGGAAAGGTGGAACCTTCTGGGGGGTTGAGGGGCTGGCATGCCACCCTCGCCACCCCCCACCCCAGTATACACAAGCAAGAATATGACGTTATAATAACATTATTATAACGTTCTGGTTAGATCTGCTTTGGCTCTTGTTACATTATTTTGATAGCACCCAAAAACGTCTTTAGCACCTAACACTGTGACATCGCACTGTAACGTTCTTGTGACGTTCTTGTAACATCCGTTCACATTATAGTAATGTCATTATAACATTCTTTATTAGTTAGGTAACAACTCATCCAAAATAAAACATTATTATAACATTCTTTTTTGATAAGTTGTAACTTTACCTCAAATAACGTTAGTGTTACGTGACAATTGGATAGGTTTCAGCCTAACTAAAAAAGTACAGTCACAGAACGTTCTTGCTATGTTACTGCTTGCCTGGGTAGGGGCCTGGACGTCTTAGTTGAAATGCTCAATGAGTGCCTCCCTTACTCCCTCCCGTAGCTGACCTCATTGCACGCTTCATTGACTGGACCACAGAACCACTATCTATAATTCACAAGGGGCAGCGTAGAATCTATACCTCTCCTTTATATTGATGCCAAGGTAAAACCTCAAGCTTTAGGCAACCTTTTGCATTTAACAATCAAAACTCTTTTTTCTAATCTAAAGTAAAACGATAGCTTAGAAGATTATAAACTCTATATCTGACAAAAGCGCCCTTTCGTTACTCCATGAACGCGTTTCTACATTAGAACAAGTGACTTCAAACGTTTCATGAACAACATGTTTTAGATAAGAATTGTTTTATTTGATTGGATTGAAATCAACTCTTATCTGGTTTTCTGTCAGCAGCAGGTGTTTCACACACTGATTATTGCAAATATTATGCGAATAACAACAACGGAGTGTTTCGATGCACCAGTCAATATTGATTTCAGTGGCTCCTGCAAATAAGATCGAGTGAAACTTTCAAAGGTTTGTGTATTTATGATTTATGTTTATAATATTTAGGTAGGTCGAATGCACACGTGCTACTTATTGTATAATTCATAGATTCGTGGTACACCAAGCATTGGAAACTTTTTTATGTAAATTCAGGGGAAACCAACAGCGGGTACCACTATCCCTATAGTCTCCTTTGGAAAGGATTATCACCATGGGCCACGGCGAATGGGCCTTGAAAGTCTTTTTTATTATCTATTTATTCAATCATTTCGACCAATTCTAACACAGTAAGTTCTTCCATGGTACAGATAATAATAATATAAAATCAACACCTTATTGCTATTATGTATAAGTATTAAAAGTGTTCCATGTCATGGTCATTGGCACACACAAACTCCATCAGTAACTTGGAACGTCACGATTATTTCTGATAATAAGGAACAAAGACACATCAGCTTTGTAATAAATACCGACAAATGCAACTCCCTTAACAATCTATCAGTTTTAGTTGAGTAGATTTCAATCTACCAATGCTAGTTATAGATTTTGTCTTGGTTCGGTTTCAACTTATGCTCGAAAGCAGTTCAAATACATTCACAAGAATGCATTGTGCAATGGAAATACATATATAGTGCCTTACTGAATACTTCTTTTTGTGAAACAACTATTTCTGAATTTAGTTACGCCAATTCCTTTATTATATTGAAAAGCCATCGGCTTACATAGAAATGACCTAATAAACCTGCGATTAATCGCATCATCAACGTATCGATTTTATTCAATTTTATTCCTTCTTTGTAAAACATTATCACTACAAGTACTCTTCTTGTCAATGTACCACCATGCAGTTTTTCTATACTACCATATGCCATGCTTCAAATTGGGTCCGATACAGTGAAACAGAATAGAAGGTTATTCTTTAAAGGCGGTGATTCACGTTGCGACATTTTGCAAACCGACAGAAAAAACAGTATTTTATCGGTCCAGAATCGGTTAGGCAATTAAAACCTCTGCTCCAAGAATCGGTCCAGAATCGGTCCAGAATCGGTTCCCTACCCATGATCCATTCTAAAGGAGAAAACCGATTATTTACTTGCATCTTGGACCACAAATTAATAGGAATATAGTGAAAAAAAAATCGGTTGACTAAATAATCAATATTCTCGAAATATTTTAATATTTCATGTCTAAATATTGTAATTACGACCAGAAATATATGTTATTTAATCTGTTTGATTAATAAATAGTAAAATAGTAAAATACTTGTCAAAAAGCATTACAAAATATATCCCACGAAAGAATATTCATTTTTATACATATTGGTAATATTTTCGTTCTAATAATAGTCAAAAATTAATGAAATAACATTGGAAATACATAGACATAATAAAATCGGTCCAGAATCGGTCCATATCGGTCCAAAATCGGTCCAGAATTATTAAACAGGTTTAATAATTTTGTCGGGCCGTCATCGGGTGGAAATCGGTTGGAAATCGGTTGGAAAAAATTATGTCGGTTTGAAATCGGTTTGAAAAAATCGGTTGACATGATCCACGTTGCGATATTTTCCAAAGTGGACCGATTCTGGACCGATTCTGGACCGATTCTGGACCAATTCTGGATCGATTCTGGACCGATTTTGGACATAGAAAATATTTTGCAAATCGGTCCAAATTCGGTTCAGTTTTGTCGCAACGTGGATCACCGCCTTAAGGAACACAAAGCGTTATAACCAAGGGAGCTATTCAGATGTTAAAGTTTGACCTAGACAACCAGTCACGTATGCTTTGCGTATATACCGCTACTGGTGGGTAATAATGTTGCTATGATGTACAATCTTGTGTGATGATATTCATAGGTTTGTGCTGACAACTAGCATCTTTGATAGATGCTTGGTAAACCCTGTAGTCAAAACTCATCTCATACCTCATACATCGAGTCTGATCATCTGTTTGTGTTAGGCTGGAAGAACATGTATTTATGTGAAGCCTTTGAAATGAATTAAAAAAAAAGATAAAAAAAAAGAAGATAAAAAAAAAAAGAGATGACCTCATTCAGGCAGGATCACATTACTGGTTACAGTTCTGTCTGTGCGTGTTGTCTGAAAGGTAGGACTATGTAACAAGTGTATTTACATGGTACCTGGCCTTCTTGTAGGAAAAACAAAAACTCAAGGCTACTTGTTTATGATTTGGCAGGTATCAACATGGAGTACCGCTCGCTGGGGACTACGGGAATGGAGGTGTCCCGGCTGGGGCTAGGTGAGATACTGCATCATTTATATAAGCACAGTTTGTCCGATTCTGAAAGGACTTATCTGCTTTCTCAGAAGAATGCGAATGAAAGAAATCCTGCTTGTTTATTAGTGAAAAGGTAGTTAGGGGACGTTCATACATTATCTAATTTTAAAGTAGGATTCAGCCATTGCCTTCTCATTTTATTAACAAACTTTCCCCAGGCTTAGATAAGAAATAGAGTCATCGTGGATATCAAAACTTTGCATGTGACATGACTTTTTTGTTGATGTTTTTTGGTCGGCATCACAGCTGATTCTATTCGATAAGATATCTACAACAGAACGTTATTATTTTTTTATTTTTTATTTTATTAAACCATACTCAATTCCAATAATTGATCTTCCGTATAGGTATTGAAATATAATGATGTCAAACAGACTTTCATTATAGAATCAATTATAACAACATGAAACATGAAATATTATGTCTTTCATTATAGAATCAATTATAACAACATGAAACATGAAAAATTATGCCGGTAATGTAGCTGATATGAGCATCCAATTACAGCATCAAACAAAACAATTCAAGTAATAATATAGAGTAAATAGGACATGTCAGAACAATGATATATCTGTATTGGCAAACAATATAGACGTTGTGCAGGTGACGTCACAGCTGCCCATAATGTTCTGGCTGCCATATTGGTGATCAATTTATAACCATTATTATATACAATCCTCAATCATTTGGAAATTTCTTTTCATATAGCTTTTGAATATTACAGAGTCCCTGGGTAAACCTAAACAAATATCATCATTGAAAATGTAAAACTTCTGATTTATTCCAAAGCCATGTGTCCCTGATCACCACGTGGTGATCACCAAAATGTGATCACGTGACCACGTCTGCACAAGGTCTATACTAATATTAGCCATGCTAGTTTAAGCATAGGCTTATATATGAGTATATGTATAGGTAGTCAACTTATGTTCGATGCAAGGCATGCTTGAAATCATGTTTTGCACTTAGTTTCTGTACAGGTATTGGTAGATTATTCTACAGATTAACAATAACACCAGTGCAGTATGGTGACATTTTTTTTTTTTATTATTGAAATCCAGCTTCACGGATATACTTGTTCTTCCAGCCAGGGTGATAAAAGTATAAGTAAATAAAAAGATTTAAAGGTAGTTGAAGAGTATGATACAGATAATACGGATGAATCTAGATGAAAGCATGATGTTAATTGATAATCAGCAGTAACAACTCACAAAGAATAATTGTCATTGGCTAATGCACCTTTGTATTACAGCTTTTGGACAAACTTAAGTTCATTTTTGAATTTTACCTTGGTCAGGGCCTTCTGGACACAAGCTGGCAGCCTGTTCCATATTTCGATCTGCCTTTGAAGTTGACTTTTGGCATAGATGGCACACTTCGATTTCTCAACTTTCAATGTGATTTTCTCGACTTGACGTGTATTTCTAGTCACAGGGGCACGATATTTATCATTACTTTTTAGATGAAAGAGAGTTAATAGTAATCTCCTCTAGTAGACAGTAATTCAATTCTGCCATCAGAGTGGAGGTCATTCATTCCAATGTTGCGCGAATTTTGTATACCTAAACACGTCATGACATCATTCAGTTTTTCCTGAAGAACATCCCAGCATGAGGTGTGACTTTATAATAATGTTGCAGGATTGTTCTATTTGTTTCGGGTTTGGTTGTTGTTACGTTCTTTTGATGACTCCCAATTACGTCGCTGCAACCTACTGTTGTGACATTGCACTGCGACATTGTAGTGTGACATTATTATAATGTTCTGGTTATGTTCTTTGACCTAACCAGAACGTTCTTATAACGTTCTGCTTTGGTTTCATCCTAACCTCACCAAAAAATGATGTTATAATAACGCTCTTATTTGGTGAGGTTTCAATTTCACCATCATCAATAACGTTATTGTTACATGCCATCTTAGTAAGTAACAAACTGACTGAAAAAGTATGGTTGCAGAACATTTCTGTTACGTCACAAGCTGGTTGGGATAACCCTAGTGTTGCCTTTCTCCAGGTGGTGCAGCCCAGGGCGGTGTGTACGGACACACAGACACCCAGGAGGCCTGTAGGGTGGTCAGCGCCGCCCTGGAGGCGGGCATCAACTACATCGACACAGCGCCCTGGTACGGCAACGGACGGTCAGAGCAGGTGCTCGGAAAGGTGGGTGAGAAATCTAACAAGATAGCAGAGACCTTGTATGTATATAGGATATATCGAGACAGGAAAGTCAGGGCAAAACCTGTTATGCACTACAGGCCTGCCACCTGGGCTTTGGTTGGATTGGATTTGGCTTCACCATTATGCATATTCTTAAAATGGCATAGGGAGTACCACTTGCTACTCCAAGAATACACTGGTAATGATCAAACCATGGTCATGGTTGACTGGATTTGTTCCAACTGACCACCAGGGGAATGGTCACATAGGACCATAGAGAAGATTTCCAGTCTCGATATATCCTATATATACATACAAGGTCTCTGAAGATAGGCTTTTTTACACCTGTGTAACTTGGGCTGGGATACTGACATGATATGAGTATATCACAGAAAAGCCACATAGAGGGACGATATAAATGTTAAAAATTAGCAATTCGAATAATTCCACATATCAAAAAAGAAGTAATCTAATTTCTGCGACTTCACTGCAACATCATCATATCGTAGCTCACATAGTGTAAAACCTCCGTAGGCTCGGCCAAACCCAATTCAACTGGGGGGAGATGAATAAGATTCCATTAAAATTGTTCAATATAGATTCACACTATTATGACACAACAACAGGAGATGCGCAATGTTGCATATTTTGATATTTTTAAAGCATGTCACCGGAAATTACCCTTGGCTAGGTCAAGTAGACCACGTGATCTGAACTGACCAATGGGGCTGGCGTTCATGGAAATATAAAAAAGCAATGAAGCGCGAGAATAAACAGCCCCTTCCATGCATACATACTTAAAGGATGCCCCTAAAGGGCCTTGTGCACGCATCAAGAGGGGAGGGGGGTCTGCGATTTGTGGAAATGTGCGTACATTCCTGTTTTAAATATATTGCGTACTTTAACTCAAAGGGGATGGGGGTCAGAGATTTTTTTAAATATGTGTAAGCGCTACATGGCAGGCTCCTAACTGGATCTATCCCCTCTCCCCCTCAGGCCTTGGAGGGCGTGCCCCGGGACCGCTACTTCCTGGCCACCAAGGCCTGTCGTTACGAGCCCCAGGTCGACAGGATGTTCGACTTCACCGCACGGCGTACGCTGGACAGTGTAGACTGCAGCCTCGAGAGACTGGGCCTCCAGTATGTCGACATCATTCAGGTATGTTTCTAATAGTTAAAGGGGTTGTAAACCTAGGAGTGCGACTTGCATTTTATATGCAAGGATGTATGTGTCAGGGGTTTGAAAATAGACCCATTTTAATGGACAGATATTTCTGTAAAACATAGTGACCGGAAATGACGTCACGAAAGTCACGTGATCAAAGTGACCTGTAAGTAATGAGCAAGTAATCAGAGTTCACCTGTAACTATAAAAAGGGGCGTTATGGCCTGAAATAAACAATTCCTTCTTGGTACTCCTTTTGTGTATACGCCTCTTCTTTGAGATGTCCTGTCTACCAGCCAGCCCAAGCTTAAGATCTCTATGAGTAGAAGTTGATAGTTAAGTGGTGTCTTATTAGGACCCCTGAATTCTGGAGAAGTTACCCCTAGCCCAGAAGCCGGAAGATGGCCTGAAAGACTGAAGTAGTACGAAACCCTATAATAGCATGAAAGACTGGCATGGTACAAAAGCCCGAAATACTGAGTAGTCAGCCCGATATGACAGGAACGAAGGTGCGACCCACTTCCTGGACAGAAGGACTGGCAGGCACTCACCCAGACCGGCCCGAACCCGAGATGATCCGCCCTAGTAGCCAGCCCTTCCCGGTCCAGCTTGCTGCCCAGACGTTGAGAAACGACAACCGACCCATCCCCCGACCATCTCTACCGTGCCCCTCTCCAGCCCTCTAACCACATGGGACAGATCTTGGCCGCTTCCCCTCCCAAAAAGCTCCACAAAACATCCCATCCATTCACCCTCGTGCATGAGGCACGACTCCCTGACTGTACAAGCCGGCCTCCTGCCTGAACTCTCAGTCGGCCCAAGACCAAGAAGACCCAAAAACTCCCTTCACCGGGGAGCTCGGAAACCCCGACTCCTGAAGAATATCACCTATATAGTGTGTAATAGCAAATTTTACACCCATTTAGAGTGAAATATTTTCACTCATTTCACTCACTTGAGCCTGAAAATTGACCCATGTCCTTTTCTTCTCAACACAAACATCCCGGCAGACATAACTAACATGAAATCACACCCCTGGGGTTATAAAGCACCATTCACCCTGTGGTATATATTTATCACCAGTGGCGGATCCAGGAGGGGCAAAAGGGGCAAATGCCCCCCCTAGACCAAAAATGGACTCTCGTACTTTTGTCAAATCTGAGGAGAAATTTTGCAATCTAAATCATGGGGGGGGGGAGATATATTGCCCCCCCTAAAAGACAGACTCTGGATCCGCCCCTGATCACCATCTTAGGATTGCAAGCATGAAAAACGAAAATGCTGCTTTATGAATTACAAACATATTTTCCAAAAAATAATAATAATAAAAGTATAAAAGGTTTGCAACTATATTTCAGATTGCAATAGAAAAGAAAGCTGCTCAGGGCGAACGGGCCTTAAGGGCGATCACTATGGGGGGGGGGGGGGGGGTCACAAAAGTGTTTGTCGACCAAGAAATAATGTCAACATATAGGGCCTATGTTCTAGCTTTCCTTTGAACGTTCTCATGCAATGCGTCAGATGTACACCCCTAAAATCAACAGGGTGACTGGGGCGTTTTGGCTTGTGACATGGGGTTTCAATATTTTTAAGTTTAGCAGATTTTTTATTACTGCAGATTTTTTATTACTGTTGCAAGGGGACATACACAAAATGTGGAGACTTTTATACACCAGCTTCAACAAAACATTTCTAAGACCTTTTACACATGGCATCTGTCCATCACGTATACATGCATGCTTTATAATTCCAGGTCCACGATTTAGAATATGCCCCTAGTCTTGACATCATTGTAAATGAAACACTTCCAGCTCTCCAAAAAGTGAAAGATGCTGGGAAGGCACGGTTCATTGGTATTACGGGCTACCCTATAGAAGACCTCAAGTAAGAATTACACCTATCATATTAAACAACAACAACATTGCATTATGTTACCTTAGTACAGATGGTCAACTAATCAACATTAAAACTGATATTTATGCTATTAACAAAAATAATGTTGTCTAATTAGATTATAGAGAATAGCATCCAAATGCAAATCATGAGCAAACATTTCGTTAATGACATTGATGCAATGATCTGATAATATCCGATTGTTATTTGTCTTTACATAGTTATATAATTATTCCACCTTGCTAATCTGTGCTTGCTTCTATTTTGCCTACATAATGAGTAAAGATGTTAACAACATTTTGTTATGCACAATAAAATCGTTTTATTTTTCACGATATAACATATCATTAATATTAATCTGGGCATCGTGCAGCATTTGTAGCAAGAAAAACTGGGAACACCATCTAGGCGTATTAGTGCATATTAAATTAGAAACATATAATTTAATCACTTTTCAGGAAAGTTGTTGAGAGGAGCCCTGTGAAAATCGACACAGTCCTAAGCTACTGCCACCTCTGCATGCACGATTCGTCGTTACTTGATCATCTCAATTACTTTAAGGTATGAGCGGCTTAATATTCCACAGCTCTACAAGTCTTTTGAGACAAAAGTTACTGCTATAGTAGACTGATAGATCCACTGGAAGATCTTATGCTATTCGTATGAAGCGGAAAAATAAATAAATAAAAACAAAATAATTATTCTGCATCAGGATTCCAATCCCTATAGCCTACCATTACATTATTTTGACCTACCCTCTCAAAAGTGGGTGAAAAATCAAAACTATATATATATATATATATATATGTATATATATATATATATATATAGTCCTGGAGGGCAATAATGTCTTTCTGTGTGTGTTTGTGATTTTCTTTATGTTGTCACTAAAATAGTGACAACATTAACATTCTCCTAGTACTTGCTAGAGAAGAAATTAAGCACACACCAAATGGTGTAAATAAGCAGTTGTTATTGACCCAGTTGCACACACATACGTCTCGGGCTGCAGCCCTTAACTCTGTGATGAATGTCTATTCATCAGATAGGTAAAAGACCAAAATAAGAGAAGTAAGGTAATATGACAAAAGTAAAGTATATATGTTATAAGAGGCCCGAAATTGTAAAGGCCCGAAAGTGTAAAAGCCCGAAAACCCGAAAGGTCCCGAGAAATATAAACCGGAAGTGATATGTAGACCGGAAGTGATAATGTAAACCGGAAGTAACGTCAATTGTAACCATGTGACCAAAACCAGCCAATCAGGGCTGACCACTAGAGTATAAAAAGGGGCGGTGAGGCCCGAATAAACAAGTTCTTTCACAGTTCTCCTTGTGTCTACACGTGTCTTCTTCCCTTAAACAACCGCTGAGATGAGCCGATACGAGTTAATTAACTAGAAGTTTGGGTAAAATAGTAGAAGTTCGAGAGAATTAGGCGAAAACTTAGGACGGGGGCCCGAAGGCCCGAGGAACGAAAGTAAGAAACGAAGGACCGAAGCAGGGCACGAAGGCCCGAAACTGGCCCGGATGGAGTCCCGGAAACGCAGGCCCGGAATGGCACGAAGGCCCGAAACCAGGAACGGAGACCTGGAATCCAGGGGAACGACGGCGCGACTGGCTCGGCCCCACGCTACCAAACAATAGGCGACCGTCAGCCCGGCATCCCCGTGGACCAAAACCCCGGGTGGACCGTCCGTAAGAGCGAACACCGGCATTAGAGAGAGAGAGATAAACCCACGGCTCCCCCCTACCCCTACCATATTTTCCCTCCCCCGCAGTCCTCGGCCCGTCGACGAGCACCGATTCCCGACCGACTCGCTCAACCCCCCTCGTGTGCGGGGCACGACTCCAAAGCATCACATCTCGGTTCCTTGCCCAGATTCTCCGTCCGTCCGAGATCCGAAACAATTCCCACGTCCCTCTGCTGTAGGAATCGGAAACCCCGACCTACCGAGGAACGTCACAACTCTCTGTACAAACCAGGGAAATAACAATTGCTTGATGGCCCTTTAGTCTGAATTATGTACATATCAGCCCTCAACTCTCTGTACAAACCAGGGAAATAATTGCTTGATGGCCCTTTAGTCTGAATTATGTACATATCAGCCCTCAACTCTCTGTACAAACCAGGGTAATAACAATTGCTTGATGGCCCTTTGGTTTGAATTATTTACATATCTTATAGTTGATTGTGGTAAAATTCAAAATTGAATATATGGTTGCCTATAATTGCTTGAAGATGCAATTTGAATATTTTCCATATTCGAAATTTAGTTGAAACAGATTAAAACCATTACATCTTTAAAGCTAATTTCATTGAGACTGTAAGGTCATATATTTGTAGCATAAATAATTGGTGAAATATCTTTACTGATCGACATAAGAGAAAGAAAGTAAGGGTTTGTCACACATTGCTAGTATTTCACTTGGTATCCACTCAGTAATCTATTTGCTACAGTGGTCTGACATGCTCCTAATGGACTTGTAATTACATATTCAACATGTTAAATAATTTTCTCTGCAAGTTCTTTCTTTGTTCTCGTGTAATTTTTACCTTTAGGGTCAGCCTTATCATTTGTTTTTCGAAGATATCTTATATGTTATTTCACTAATTAATATTTTAATTAAAGGGAATATTGCTTTGAAGAGAACCAAAATCCTAAACATGTACTGGAGATAATTTAGCCGGGTGACTAACTAGTTGCCTGGCTGCTAAAAAATTAATCCCAACACTGGGGGACGCTACTGTTATAAATCTGCTGGCGACTAGAGTACACTTTAATAGTTGCCCGGCGACTCACTAATCGCCAATGGGTATGGGGAAGTATTAAACAATGTCATGTCAAATATTTTGTCGCAAAACCAGGGCAACTACTGATCTAGTCGCCAGACATCCTAGCACCAATTTTAGTGAGTTGCCAGGCGATTAGACAACGTTGGTCACCACAGATTTTGTATTCTAGTCGTCCAAGAGGGGACCCGGCTTAAAGATAGTAATTTCTATTTCATGATGAATAATTAGAATTCTGAATTCTAACTTTAAAAATTCATTGTGAAACCCTTTCATAAGCAAATCATTGTTAGACCTTTCAACATGCTGACATTTGGCACCAAGTCCTTCTAGTCTATATCATGTTTTATCTAAGTTATTATTTGGTATTCAGTTGCTGTAGTCTATAGAATCAAAATTAATATGTGAGTGGAGAGCAAACAAGGATAATGGGAAAGGAAGAAGAGGGGGAGGGTTGCTGGAATTCTGTATGAAAAATGAAGGAAAATCCACGGCCTAGAAGACCATGACAAAGGCTGACCAAGAATCTATGCTGTTATCACCAAAAGTTCTGCAATAGTGTTTTAAAGAAAAGAGCTAAGAAAATTCTTTACTAGGTAATTCCTAAGGTTTTAAGTATATTCTACAACAACTATTTTTTCAAAGATCTTTTATAAAATACCCATCAGAGTTGTTAGTGAATATCACGAATGGTAGCTAAGTCATATTGGTAAGTTTGAAATATTACTAGTATAATAAAAAATGTTTTCAAAAGAAAATATATTTACACTGTATGGTTTTCTAATATGAATACGCACACAATATCAAGTTTATTCAACTTAATATCATTAATTAAGCACATACAGGTATATTATGGTTCACTAGAATTTAATGAGAACAATTTCATTAGAACTAATGATAGTTATTGAGTTTTATACAGCTAAGTGAAGGTAGGTACTTACTGGGTAGTGAACTGAAAATTGGACTATCCTCGAGCTTGATGGAGCTTTGTTTGTATTGTCTTCCTTTACTCTAATTGTTTGAGGTCCCATGCCATTGTTACATGAATAGAAGGCCCGCAGATGTCTTGGTTCAGTTAAAAAATGGAGTTACTCTTTTAAGAATATCTCTTCAAGGAAAGGCGTGTGTCATATTTTGTATGTCGGAGTACAAAGAAATTATGGACTTATAAGCCGGGAACCCACTAAAAGCGACGCAATTGAATTCTAGTCGAATGCAGTATACAATATCAAATAATGTTAGGTATTATCCAAGTGATTCACAATTATTTGATAACTTTCTGGTCTGATTGCTCAAGGGAACACAGATTCTTTTCATCTCTAACCAGTTTTGGTTCATCCTTTCGAATCTGTTAACTATGATGACTACATTTAGATTAGTAAATAAATATGGGGAATGCTAATGATGCAGTGGGCTATTTTTTTACCTTTAAAAGTGTGCTTGTAGTGCACAGATGGGGGAGTCAGTTAGGCCCATTCAAGCATCTGTTCTAGCTCGGCAATTTTGATCAGTTTTGGGGAGACTTTTGCACATGGCCCACCTCTTGATTCCCACAGTTCTTTATATAAAGTCTAATGCATGAGAAATCACATTTAAAGAGCTATTCCAAACAAGTCGGATTTTATAGGATAATTGAATACAAAAATGTAGATCACCACTATGCACACCCCTACATAATGAGAATTTGCATATTGCCATGTCCTAGGACCCATACATTGCCCCAAAAGAGTATGAACTATGAAATTCAATATTCCCAAACGCAGAATACTGGAGACATTTGGAATTCCAATTTCCTGGCAGTTTTCATCATTTGACATCAAGCACTGAAGTAAGTTAACCTCAGGCATGAAGCGGTAAATAAATAAGTGTTAGTTTAGTTTATTAGCTTTGTTGATTACATAGTAGAGAATGACAACCAGGAAAATGAATGAAAGCTGGGAAACGGTGGTTACCAGCTATGCCATGGATAAAATGATTAACAAATAACAACAATTGATAAAAGACTAAAGAAACTATCAATAGATTAGAGACGAACGGCAGTCAAAAGCAAGTGAGACGGTCACGGCAACATCTGCTCTCATGTATGGTGATGGTAGTGGTAATGGGATGGTATATATATATATATATATATATATATATATATATATATATATGGGACCACTAAGGAGAAAACGGATGAAGATATAAACTGAAATCAAACTCATCTGGAGGTTAATTGGAACTAGTCAGATATGTTAGTGTTGGTGGCATTCTTTGGTGACTAGGTCCTAGTCGAATCATACAATGTCATGTATTGTTACATGGGATAGTAGCTGGAGTAGGTGTTATGAGGTAGGAGCCTTAAGTTGGGGTCAACAGCAAACCTAGTTGAGAGGAATTAAAGACAGTCTATTTGGACAGGAGTCATTCTTGAGCAAGATCAAATTGTAAACAACTGCGAGGAGCTTACCAACTATAGGTAGTCTGGGTTGTTAGATCAGTTGAGTGTTTGGCAAATTGTGTACTCTTTAGTTACCATGAACTACATGCACAATAAAACATTGTACCTCTGAAAGCGAGTGTCTTCAATGAGACTTGCGTATAGTGAATTTTGTAACAGGTTGGGTACCACTATTGATATCACCAATTAAACTCAATATTCAGTCCTAGTTATGCATTGAAATAGAAGCTAGCCATGATAAGATGTCAATTAATTATGAATGTAGAAGATACGATTGATATTGAGACATGATGAGTCTCATTTCCACTCCAACGCTCACACCTGCTGAGACTTGACTCTAAACCACAACATTTGACCGTCACCTTTAACTGTAACATGATCAAAATTGAAAAAAAACTCAGATCCATCATAAACCTTTTCTAAATTTAATTCCATACTCCTAACCAAGTATATTTTAAACTTGATCCCAGTAGCCTAGATAGTAGCCTAGTAACTAGCCTAAGATATCATCAACAAGTCTCACCTAGTGACATAATTATGTTGTCACCATAGCAACATACAGTTTGAACTTCTTTGTGACATAATCGTGCATCACTTGTGGTAGTGTTTTCTGAAGTGGAAGAGTCCGCTCCCATTTCAGCTTGAATATTGAAAGAGATGTTTCCTTAAGGGTACATTTCTAAAAGCATGTAATTATAATGGGGTTGGCATACAAAATAGTGTTTGTCATGGCTATGTACACCTCAACTGAGTGACAACCAGCATATTCCAACATATCCTTATTACCAAAGGGCCCCACTGGGACCCCTAGAGGGTTTTGGGTAGACCTAAAAACCTTTCACATCATACAGAATCTTTAAATAAGGGGCCTTCCATTTAGTGCGTACGCAAAATTTAATTTTCTTTAGACCCTCCCACTCCCCCTTTGGGTAAAATATGCATCGGATTAGCATGTGTATGTACGCAAATTTTCACAATTTTAGAACCCCCCCCATCCCCCTTTGGTGCGTACGTACTTAATGGAAGGCCCCTGGTCTCTCTTTTTTAATCTAGACCTATGACTACTTTACCCTGTATTTGGTTCTCTTTAGGAGAAGGGCATTGGTGTGATCAGCGGGTCGCCCCTCTCCATGGGCCTTCTGACACACCCCGGCCCCCCACCTTGGCACCCCGCCCCGGACAACGTCAAACAGGCCTGCGCCCAGGCTGCAACCTTCTGTGAGGTAGGTAATACACTATTTCAACTACAGAATGGTCGCAGGGAAAATAATGTTTGTCTGTAATTAGGAGGACAACTACTTTCCTGGGCCGCTGGATACCAGCAGTAGGTTATCAATGTAGCACAACAGGAACTTTCTTGGCCCCTGGTGTACACCTATAACCTATGGCTAATACCCAGTGGCTCAGAAAGGTTGTTCTCCTCCTAATTTGATAACGTTCAACGTTCGACAAAAGAAAATTCACCCACTCTTCATGTATGAAAGGGGCAAGATTTCTTCATATGGTCAGTAAGCCACATTAAGTAATTAATAGCATGCATTCATTTAAAAATGAATGAATACTCACATAGTTGTAGAGCCTGTAACGTTTCACACATTTTCTCCAGATTTTTTTTAAAGATAAAATGACCCCCAATGAGTCTCTCCATCTTAGTCCAGATTTGTATGACAGTACAGGTGGTGTCACATTTAGCTCCATCAGACGTGAAAAGCTTTGGCAGTAGAGTTAAGGACAGAGGACCCTTCGTTTTTCACTTTTGTCAGTAGTGATGTACCATGTAAAATACGCCTGAACCAAGTGATTGGGATATGGGTTCCAACGGGCCCAGGTTTAAAAGGGATGCGAACAAGTCGTCTCGGGAGTTTGGGGGTGGGGTGGGGGGGGGGGGCTAAATATAATGGCACAGGCTAATGAAAAAGGTGTATGTATATGTTATTAATACCTTTTCGCATTCTGTGTAACACCCAATCTGTATTACCCAGTAATACCTAAACATTAGCTTCTCTATGCTAGATAGATTAGATTAGAGAATTCGTTTTGGAAATATCGTATAAATAATTATATCTTTTTAAAATTTTTACTTCAATAGTTAAAAAACACCATACTTCATAAAATGTCAAGTGTCAAGCAACCAAGGTGAACGGACGAAGAAAACCATTGGCTTTCAAAGAATTTAAACAATATCAAGATAACAATAGGGAGTATCAGGAACCACAATACGTAATGTTAACTTAACATATCTTTCATCTCATAATTCATTTCAAATATATTTCATAATAAGCATTGTTCCTATAGCATAAATTACCCTTATTGTCTCAAATATCACTGGAAAGATATATTTTTTTTATCTATTCAATACGATGGCTTTACATAAATTGTTTTCATTGTCCTACAAAATTAATTATGGATGAGCGAAAAAGATGAGAAATTTAGGTGAGACTAGAATAAGTTTAAGTATGGATGATGGTGATAATAGGGGCCTTCTGATGCAATGGAATGAGTGACAATACATGAATTATATCTTCAAAGATATATAAAAAAACACAAACACATTAAGTATTGAAATGGCTTGTGGCTTCTAAAACTCCACTATTTACAGTCAGGCCAGGTTCTGCTGTCTGGGGGTGGTACTTTTGCCTATATTTCAATGATTTGAACCAAAAAAAAAAAAGAGGGGGGGGGGGGGTGACGAGCAGTAATGAATGGAACTTTGTTTCCTACTGTTTTGGAGGGTTTTTACATTAAGTTTTGGAAGAAAAGGTAGGACTTTTAGAAGGATTTATTTTGTGGGGGGTGGCCCGCCATCCCCGCCACTCCCCTCCCCCAACCTAGGTACGGGCCTTATTACGTTAAGGGCTGTCTAAACAAAAATCTAATCACTCACAAATTGTTAACTTTTTTCAAGGGACGTGGGGTCAACTTTTCCCATTTGGCGATGAACTACGCGCTGAGTTTTGAAGACATACCGGTTACCCTGACCAGTGCGGGCGCCGTGGACACCCTGCAGAGGAACCTGGACACCCTGGAGAAAGGCCTGACCCCTCAGGAGGAGGGGACGCTGGAGCAAGTCATGGCCAGGTATGGGGGCAGGGGTGGATCAAGGGGGGCCAGGGGGTCCTAAGTCCAGGGGCGGATCCAGGGTCTGTCTTCTGGGGGGGGGGGAGATATCTGCCCCCCCCCCCCCCATGATTTACCATGCAAAATATCTCACATTTGACAAAACTACGAGAGTTCATTTTTGGTCTAGGGGGGAAATTGCCCCTTTTGCCCCCACTGGATCCGGCAATGCTAATCCCCCTTTTGGTGGACCCCCAAACTACAAACAGAGAGGGAAAATGATGCATGTGTGCACGGAAATGCAAGGCATTTTAGTATTCCGCGTTTATGCTGACCCCCCCCCCCCCCTCCCCGCCCACTTTCAGGAATCCTGTACCTGCCCCTGGGAGAGGGGGGGGGGGGGGTGCAGGGCAGGCTGAAGCAGTGTTGTGTTATATATAGTCCCACATTCAGCCTTAGTGCTGCGGGTGGTTTCATTACTGCCACCTGGTGGAAACTCCCTTCAAAATACCCATACACTTACCTATAAACCACCCTACAATATTTCCTATAACACCTGTTCTACTTCCTCCTTCTTCCTCCAAAACTCACCCCTACAGCAACCCACTACAACTCCCATCAACTTTACCTCCCACAGACCCTAGATCTCATCACAATTTTATCATTATGTAGTATCGATTTATTTAATACCTTATTTCATAAGGTTTATTTCAGTACTACACATAATTATAGAGATATTCTACGTTGACTTTTATTAAATAAAATGTGACCAACAAGTGCCTCTATTCTTATTTCCGAAGATTTGCAGTAATGATGTGACACAATTTTGCAAACTCTTAGATCTATTACTCTAGGAGTCCAATTTTAGTTTGTGGTATAGTATAAACCATAAAAATCTACTGAATGTATTGTAATGGTTGCCAAAAGTTTTATTCTGCATTGTTTCTGGGTTCCTTTAAGAAAGACACTACAACATCCTTACTTGTCACCAACAGGGTTACAATGGAAAGGTCTAGACAGTGATTATTGAGCTAATGTTTTACATAAGGATGTAGTAGGAATATATTACAAAGGGCTAAACATATATGCGTATTTGTTCGTTTGTGGTATCAGTAGGTTTGGGGTTGGGTATGTGTAAGCTTGGTAGGCTGCTTCAATACCAAATTTTGAACAATGTCATTAGTTGAATGTTTTAGTGGTGATCTACCAAACGGCCCAGATACAACAGGGCTAGACAGATGCTCCCAAAAATGCTGCGCTCATAATAAATGTTCAAATCAGATGTGCGTGGATGCTTTAATCTTCTTTATTTCCCTTTCTTTAGGTACATGAGGCCATTAAAAAACAGTTCGTGGGGAAGAAAAGGCGTTGACAACTACTGGAGACAACTGAAGGAGAAGACGAGTTAGATGCTGTTGTAGTAATACCAATGATCAGATTGTCATCTTTTTATTGCATTATTCAAAACAAAATTTTCAGGTAATTAATCTGATCTTCCATGTGTGCCTGTCTTGGTATCATTATGGCACTACAGATAGCATTTGGCATTATAATATATAGTTTATCTTACACATTCATTATCACACCACATGATAGTGACCTGTTTTAGCGAGATTAGAAATATGAATATCATCAATTAAACTAATGAAACATAGGCCTATAGGAATACAAGTATTCATATCAAGTACCAAATAAAATACTTTTATTAATACTAGTTTAAGTATTGATACCATGACTAGTTATCAGTTATGATATTAACAGTACAGTTTACTACTTATAACCTTCAATATATTCATTAAATTCGTTTCAGATTCAGTTCTTGAGATCAAATCTACACTGAAAACACAGAGTTGTCAAAAGTGGTGCCAAAAACGACAACCCAATGTTGTCTGTGTCTTTCATACAAAAATCTTATTTATGATAATTTCATGTTGTAGATATCATAGTCCATAATAATGGCTTCCTATTATCTTATTACTAGTTATTAGGTATGGCCATTACACATAGGAGGCCTACGAGTTGTATGTTTTTTGACACCATTCACTTACAATACTTTATCATAGACAGAGGCCATGGCAACCCTGGGCTGTCGTTTTAGGCACCATTCACTTACAACCCTAGGGTTGTCAGGCAGCACTTTTGACTCTCATTTTGTTCTGTAACAACCCTATGACAACCCAATTCTCAGTTTTTGCTTCTCTGACAACCTTTTTGGCCAAAGTAGGCAGGAGAAAATGACAACCTTTGGGTTGTCATCCAGCCTCAAAATTCACAATGACAACCCTCTGACCACCCCCAAATTGTCAAAGGATTGTCACAAGGTTGTCACACAGCATCAACGGCCTGAAATGAGCCCTGCTCTGCCCCCACAAGTCACCTATGACAACCCAAAAGTCACCTGTGACAACCCAAAAGTCACCTATGACAACCCTCTGACAACTTTAAAGTGGCTCTCTGACGACTTTGTGTTTTCAGTGTAGAATCAGCATGTTGTGATTCACCAGACTAATAATATTTCATAAGGATGTACCATGAACACATGATGAATTAAAATAGTTCTTGCTGATCATTTGATCAGTTTTAAATACCATTTTATTTGCACTCCTGTTTTGTCAAAAGGGTTATTTTAATATTGACTTGAATTGCCTGTTTCTGTGCATCAATAAAAACAACTGTTTTATCACACTATTGTAGTAATTTGATGGCCTAACAGGTGACCAAAACAAGTATGCAATCCGCAATTCTGAAGTTTTTGAAGACTCAGATATTCTCCTTGATTACCTGATTAACGACTTGCACTGAAGTCAGTTTACCTCAGCTCAAGATGGTACATAGTTAAAAGTTATTTAGGATGCTTCTCAGCAGATGGTATAGGCAAGGATCTTTATTTTAGTCAGACCACTCATGGTAGTCCAAGTTATTAATGTAATGATTTTAAGTTATTTTTATGATTCATGTAAGAATATATGGTGGATGAAAACTGCAGAAGGATCAAAAGGAAAATGATGGTCATCAGCAGATCAGGTTATGTCATGGACTCAATGAATAATAGATAATACCAACAAATAAACCATAAAGGGACTGTCAAGGAAAAATGGGTGGAGAGTTATACTAAAATGAAACCCATACAGAGGGTGTAGGAGCTAGTGGGGTATGTTAGTGTTGGTGGCCAAACCAGTGGTGGCCAATGATGACCAAATCTTTAGTCATAATTATTCTACCTGTGCAGTTCAAGGTCTTTTGCTGGAGTAACTGTTAGGCAGTCGGAGTATACTGTCAGCAGTGAAGTTAAACACGAAATGCGAAGTGTTAGCTAGAAAAAAGCAATCCGTCGCCGTGACGACTTCCATCGCCGTGACGACGTGCACTTATAACCAATTAGAATGCAGATTACAATTTTAATTTGGGAATTTTTTCTCTGCTGATAGCTGAAACCTAAACTGCAACATGCACTAATTTATAACCAATCAGAGTTCAGATAACAACTGGATTTTGGGGAACTTGTTCTCTGCTGATAGCTGAAACTCAAACTGCAACACTAAAGGCCTTCACCAAAACGAGGCTCTGCCCTGTGTGAGACCTAAATGTTGGCATAAAACTAATAATAACTAATCCTCACAACCATTTAGAAAAATACTCTAGGATACAAAAGTATGCCATAAATATAATCAGCTGAAGAAAACTCTCTATTAATGTAGGAATGGTGCATTTACTTTCTTCAAATACATACACTGCAATTTTCTAATGTGACACCTGAAGATTGGGCTCCCCCATGGACTTTGAACAGGGAGTAAAGCAATCACGTCGCTACGCTCTGTGGCGCCTTTGGCGTGGATCGCTTTAAAAAAGGGAATATTACACAGTTCCTTAGGAAAGGGGTGAAACTTTATTGAGATGAACAAGTAACATTGGTTTACCAAAAGTGTAATGTTCATGGGCTAAAAACCTGGACTGTCGGACCAGTCTTGTGGATGGCGAAACGTTGTGCTCTTCAGCATAACAGACTTAGTGCACAATAAAAATACATTGTACCCCTGCAAGCAAGTGTCTTTATTTAGACCTGTACCACCTAGATGAGAACTCTACCCAAGCATATATATGTAACCATTAATATCCAAATATTACTGGTGAAGGACCCGCACGGCCGAGCAGCGGGCCGGCCAAAGGCCAGTGAGTATAAGTAGGCTGCACGGCCCGCTCTTCGTATTCACTGTCTAGAGCATTATTTAGAGCATATTTAGAGTGTTTCTTGGGTGATAAGATATAGAAGGCCCTTAGGGGCCGTCCTCGGGTGGCCGGACGGCCCTCAGGGTGTCAGGACCGCCCGCGGCCTTCGGCCTTCGGCCGCCCTGCCCCCTGCGGGCCGTCCGACCACCCTCGGACGGCCCCAGAGGGCCTTCTTATATCAATACTTCTGCCACCTAGAGTGTATGGTGGGACTATTGTTTTAGCTCCCCACCACTGCTATCCTTTCCATGACCTGTCCAACACCAGTTCCAAACACACGCGTTTGTCATGTAGAAATAAAAAACAAATGAACTGTCCATTTATTTAATACCACTATACATTACCTTTAAGGATAGAGAGTGGTGGTTATCAGGCATGTCAGTAAAATTGCAACAGTTTTGCCAATGTTGCTAACTGATTGATGTATTATACATCAAATGAAAGGGCATATTTTTCTCTAACTAATGGTATAGGTAGATTTTCAATGAAATTGGGAATAGGAAAAAATATATATGAAAAAGTCAATTTTTCACTTTTATTTTTTGAATGTCGATATCTTCATCAACAGCTTCTCTGGAATTCTGAGACTTTACAGGTAATGCAAAAACATTACTGTGGAGGGAACTGTGTCTCAGATTTTTGTTTTAGGTCCTACTTTTTATCTTATTGAAAAAAACCGGGTATCTTCTTAATATTTTTTTCACATTTATTTTCAATATTTTCTAAAAATTTAACTAGGACCTACATAAAAAATCTGAGACACAGTTCCCTGCATAAAAATGTTTTAGATATATATCCAAAATGTCCAATAAGTACCTTCAATATTAAGTCAGATATCGACCTTCAAAAAATAAAAGTTAAAAATCAAACTTCCGTTTTTATCATTCATTTACTCAGTCAATTTTCATTGAACAATCTTATTTCATATAAGTATATGTAGAGGACATATTCAAGTGTAGGTATGAAAAATATTAACCAGATATTTAAAAAATTTAATCATTGATATTTCAAAGATGTAGCTACTGCAAAAAACGCCAAAATCACCACTCTCTATCCTTAAGTAAACTCATACTTGTTCAGGCATAAGACCAAGTCTATAATGTAAGGGCTCTATCATGCTGAATAGAGTGTTAATAGCTATTGTGAATCGATCAGTCTACATGCAGACCTTTATCACTGTTTAGAGAACATTTAATTAACTTTAGGTATAGCAGTGCATTATCGTGTTCATTAAATTCTATAGACCGCATAACAGATATATGCGTGAAACACACCAATACAGCAATTATGAAAATATAGTTTATTTCCTTTTAAAAAGCAAATCGTCAATTGATCACCAATCTGCCAGCTCTTTTCTGATGACGTCACTTGCACAACGTCAATACACAAATGTTACGCTCTGGCGTCCTCTCCATTGCGGTGTGGCAGGATGTATTCCTTCACGAAGTCGTCAATGGTTTGCAACATGTTATCGTCATTGTAATTTCTCACTTGGAAGTAATCGTTTTGGGGGGCGCCGTCAATCATAACAGAGAGTTCTGAAAGAGGAACATTTAGCTCATGTATTTATTGATATTGAATCTACATTGTGTAAATTGTGTTTACCGTAAATAGATGTAGTGGCGGATTTAGAGGGAGCGCATTGGGCGTGCGTACCCTCCCCCTACTTTTGGCCAAATATTAACTCTTTTAATGTAAAGATCTAGCACCTGGGGGGGTCTAGCGGAAATTTGTACAATATGCCCCCCCCCCCTATTTTTTTCTGAGTGCGTGTGAAAATCTCTGGATCCGCCTCTGAGGTCCACAATCTAAACGCATGAAGTTGACATATTATAGGCACTCTTTCAAGCCAAAATCAAAGTAGATTTGAAATATTACTAATAATGACTCGCTAGATTTACTTAGGTTGGGCACTCTTCAACTTGCCTTTCACTTCCTTACATCTATAAACATCAACCTTCTGAACAACAACAAATACCAACAGTGGGAAGACAGTATTAAGCGTGGATTCTGGCTGTCAGCAATTTAGTAGATTATTACCTTTGATATGACAAGAGACTACACATCCTAAATAGCATTTCAAAGATAATTGAGAAGCATTCAAATGGTATTTTATATTTAAACCCATTTCCTATTGGCAACTTATGAAATCTGAAGCAACATCAGTTGGTGGAATACAGCATATTGATTTTGTGCAGATCACGTTTTTAAATGGACTGGGCACCATATAGGTGATTAATTTACAATCATTACCAACATTTGATGTACACTCAGGTCACATATTAAAACAATTATCTCATGACCATATTGAACTATAAGGAGGTTAATTATCCATTTAATAATAGTGCGTGTAAGTGGTATTTAATTCTTTAGATAATAGCTAGCTCCATTCGCAGTCTCCTCCTCGTCGACTGCAGTCGTCCAATACATAATTATAGTTCCCATATCATGTAAGACGTGAACACTCGTGTGAAAGGATTTTGTTTGTTTATTATCCAATGTATAGACATTCCGTGACAAGAACTCAATTGACCATGATCAGTTCCAAGGTAAGAGTCCTCTCAAACACATTCAGTCGACGCTCCGCGCTCTAACACAATTTCTATGCCTCACTCCAGAACCTAGACTGCAGGTTAAAGGTCCAACCTTCACTGGATGTTACTCACACAGTGTTTACAGCTACTCTGGCTAGCTAAGAGCGGAACACATTATTATAAGGTGGTACGTCACACCGTGACTCCTCCCTCATTTCACTACTGTCAAAGTGAAACATTGGCTTACACGTGCGCTTCTAAGCTCACGCTATGCTGCCCAAACATGGACTGGCCACCCGCGTCAGTACAATATATGCACAAGGTCTATTAAATTCTCGTACTCACTCATCTTTTTCTCATTGTCCGGCCTAAAGAGTATGAGGGTGGGGATCTTGTGTTCCACGGCTCTTCCTATCTCATAGCCCACCCCAAGGGAAGGTACCGTCACCTCGGCGATGATAACTAGACAGAGCAAAATGCAAAACAGAAGATTATATTGGCCGATGTATATTGGGGTATTCAACGTTATTATTGTAAATACATTAATTTTGTAGGAAATGAAATCGATTTAAATCTGGAAGGTATCCCCAGTTGTAATAATTCCGGTGGAGACAGCTTTCATAAGTTCGTTGAAATTATTGTATCATAATTCAAATCGATTAAAGGGTAACAAATCAAATGTATGTTTAAATTTTAACGTATCAATGACTATTTCCTATTGTGTACAAAACAATGCGAGTAACAGATATAATAAACACAAACATAAAACCTTTTTTATTTCCTTTTTCAATGAGAACTGGTTTTAACATTGGTTATAGTGTATTGATGATACGAACAAGGAGCCTTTCAACCTAGGACAGCCTTGTTCACATAAACACAAAATAATCTCTTTCATATATTATTTTAAAAATTCTATACACACCATCCGTGTTAAACATGTTAGCCATGATTTCCTTGTGCAGCTCGCATTCTGTTCCCTCAGGGTATTCATCTGGAAAGCAACAGATGGAAGAGTTTATCCCACAGCTAATGAACAGTACCAGAGACCTTGTATGTATATATAGGATACATTGAGACTGGAAAGCCAGGGGAAAACCTGTTATGCACTACCTAGGTGCTGGTTGGATTGGATTTGGAGTGACCATTATGCCTGTGGTAAAAATGACCTGTGAGGTGCCACCTGTCATTTAAAAATACATTGGTAATGATCACACCCTCACCAGGTTTGTTCCAACCAGCCACCAGGGGAATGAGCACATAGGCCCAAAGAGAAGCTTTCCAGTCTTGATATATCCTATATACATACAAGGTCTCTGGCAGTACATATTTTGGGTGGTATATACTATTGCTTGGCGGGCTTACGCAATGGTCCTCATATTCAGTGTTTTCAACATAATATTTTCAACTCGGTTGGAAAGAAGGCCCATTCGCCATGGCCGATGGTTCTATTACTAGGAGGAGCGAAAAATTGATCGGATGCATAAGAAAGACACCCAAATTGTGACTCAAAAATTATAAAGGTGAATTATTTCCAGAAGCTACTCATCCCTCTTCAAACCTTCTACAATGGTAAGTGGCGAATCAAGGATTGTGAAAAAAAGGGTGATGGGGAGTCGTCAACTTCATAGAAAGGAGCTAGGCATATATTATATGCTTGCAGTGATTATGAGTATAATACAGACGTGCTAAATATATGCTACTCAGTGCTCAACTGTACAGACCTCAAATTATGTTCGCAAAGTAGTCACTGTGTAGTTCCTCTGTAAGATTTCCCCTCTGGTACTCTTAAATGGTTGAACCGGGTTGTGTAGCAAAACATTCAATTTCCTGTCTAGATCCTGTGTGGTTTGGACTGATAAGAATCTGTAAGGCACCTCATATTTGATATACAGGGGGAATCGTGTCTTCCACTAAATGCCGCAAGCTGCCTTCCCCCTGTAAATAGGTCCATGTAAATAGCTTCCTGTGTGATATATTTTCTATATTTTGTAAAATCAATGGGGGTTCCCGACACCCAGTAACCACCCGGCTACCCCACTCTATAGGAGTGTGTGCACCGACCTTCCTGGGTGTAGGCGAAGTCGCCGACGATCTCATTGAGCACCCTGCCCCCACCCCCTACTTAAGATAGCGTCACACACCCACCTTCCTGGGTGATGGCAAAGTCGCCGACGATCTCATTGAGCACCCTGCCCCCACCCACTACTTAAGATAGTGTCACACACCCACCTTCCTGGGTGATGGCAAAGTCACCGACGATCTCATTGAGCACCCTGCCCCCACCCCCTACTTAAGATAGCGTCACACACCCACCTTCCTGGGTGACGGCAAAGTCGCTGATGATCTCATTGAGCACCCTGCCCCGACCCCCTACTTAAGATAGCGTCACACACCCACCTTCCTGGGTGACGGCAAAGTCGCCGACGATCTCATTGAGCACCCTGCCCCCACCCCCTACTTAAGATAGCGTCACACACCCACCTTCCTGGGTGACGGCAAAGTCGCTGACGATCCCATTGAGCACCCTGCCCCCACCCCCTACTTAAGATAGCGTCACACACCCACCTTCCTGGGTGACGGCAAAGTCGCCGACGATCTCATTGAGCACCCTGCCCCCACCCCCTACTTAAGATAGCGTCACACACCCACCTTCCTGGGTGACAGCAAAGTCGCCGACGATCTCATTGAGCACCCTGCCCCCACCCCCTACTTAAGATAGCGTCACACACCCATCTTCCTGAGTGACAGCCAAGTCGCCGACAATCTCATTGAGCACCCTGCCCCCACCCCCTACTTAAGATAGCGTCACACACCCACCTTCCTGGGTGTAGGCGAAGTCGCCGACAATCTCATTGAGCACCCTGCCCCCACCCCCTACTTAAGATAGCGTCACACACCCACCTTCCTGGGTGACGGCAAAGTCGCCCACAATCTCATTGAGCACCCTGCCCCCAGCCCCTACTTAAGATAGCGTCACACACCCACCTTCCTGGGTGACGGCAAAGTTGCCGACAATCTTGTTGAGCACCCTGCCCCCAGCCCCTACTTAAGATAGCGTCACACACCCACCTTCCTGGGTGACAGCAAAGTTGCCGACAATCTTGTTGAGCACCCTGCCCCCACCCCCTACTTAAGATAGCGTCACACACCCACCTTCCTGGGTGACGGCAAAGTCGCCGACAATCTCGTTGAGCACGGTGCCCCCACCCCCTACTTAAGATAGCGTCACACACCCACCTTCCTGGGTGACGGCGAAGTCACCGACAATCTCGTTGAGCACGGTGCCGTAGGTCTTGAGGTGGGAGACAATGGTGTTGTACCTCCCGGCGTCCTCCCGACCTCCCCGGATACTGCCGCAGATGTAAAACTTCAACTCCTCCATGATGGCTCTGTGTTTTTTAATAACTTTATTTATCCTGAAAATATACAAATTATAGTTTTCATTGCTCTCAATCATTTTGGATAAAAACTATGATAAGAAGAACCGCGGGGGGGTGGCGCCGAAGGGTAGACTGTTCAACCCATAGGGGATCGTCACATACCAAGGGCGAAGCCCATCGTTCAAAAGAAGCCCATTGGTCATACGACCACCCGAGGACGACCCCAAAGTGTCTTCTTTATTTTATCACCCAAAATATGCTAAAGATACACAGAATGACAAGCGGTACGTACAGACTGTCA
Source organism: Lepidonotus clava (assembly GCA_936440205.1). Taxonomy (NCBI): domain Eukaryota; kingdom Metazoa; phylum Annelida; class Polychaeta; order Phyllodocida; family Polynoidae; genus Lepidonotus; species Lepidonotus clava. The sequence continues at coordinate 5,818,126 of OW387148.1, forward strand.
ATATGCACCAGGCCCTGTTGTAGAGAACGAGACCCCTCGTGCTCGTTAACTAGTCTTCTAATTAACCTTAGTGGTCGCCAGTGCAAGTACATGCACGTCTACCTGCTGGAACTACCAACACTGATCCAGTGACTACCGCTTGTCACAAAGTCAATCTGAACATGGCCCAAGTTCCTACCAGCATTGATACAGTGACTTCCCCTTGTCACTGAGTCAATCTGAACATGGCCCAAGTTCCTCCCTCTATCCGTCGGCCTCGCTCCTGGCCATAGAGGTTTCCCCAAAGGAACAAGTCAAACACACAGCTCTAGATCAACAGGTAGAATGATATCGCTTTAATTCTGTCACACATATTTATATGATACAAGAAGGTGGGGGTGGAACCCACTCTAACCACAGTCCATGACGCTCCCTGGTCACCCCACCCTCCTCCGGAAACACGACTTTCCTCATCGGCCTTCAGCGTCCCGGATACCCCTTTCTTATATGAAATTTATGGGCAATAAACCTGCCAACAGTGCTCTGGAATTGTATGGGTTGTAAACCTGAGTGTGGGGAAAGAGGGTGATGTCAGCGTCATCTCCGGTACACCCCCCATCTCTGACTGGACACCTGTGGGGGGTTCTGGCAAGGGAAGTAAGTAGCTTCCGGTCAAGCCCTTACCAATTTGGGGAGGTGGGAGGTGGGGGCAGTTCCTAGAAGGAGACAGGCCCCACACCCTCCCAACCTACGTATCGGAAGTCAACCCACAGATGGCCATGGATGGATGCACCCCTGCCCTAGTTACAGTCCACTGCTTCCCAAGCCCTGCTGTATATACATCAGCAGCCCAGTATAAACCCATATCGAGATACAACTTCAGGTTTAATTATAATAACATAATCAAGACATAATTAATAACATAGGAGTAGATAAAAAGTTGTCACAACTTTACACTGTGTTTACCATAAACATAACTATTACAACTTAGACAGGTGAGGCCCGGGAGGTGAGGACAGATTCCGGGGGGGGGATCAGATATACCATAATTATTACATAGCAACGCCATGACTTAATAATTCTAAATTTTAATCTAACAGTTTCATAAACAAAAGAAAGAACAAGCAAAACGAAATCAAGAAAAATAACAATCCGTTAACGGGTGTTCCCGGCAATGCATGTATTACAGCCCTGGATTACAGCCCTATGACTGTGAGTACAAATAGGTCAAGGTTACCGTAAGAGAAATATGTTGGTGTAAGAAAATTGCATGAAATTCCAAGCATGTCAGAAATAACCATTGAACCCAATCCTCCTAAAATTCTTGCAGTAGCAATCGTACGATGTTAATTACTTAAGATAAGATTACAGTACACAGTCTGAAAATCGTCTTAAGGTTTCTGTTCACTTGTCGAGGTTATCAAAACACTTAAGATAACCATTACTGGTGTAGCATCGCGGATTTTTTCTCTACTGTGACACAAGACGAACCTGTCCCAGACAAGCATGCAACACCTATTATTACATTGCATTATTTCTATGGCACCAAAATGAACTTATCATTGTATTGTGATTTTAGTGTAACATTCTTGTTATGTTCTTTCACTTAAAGTTAACGTTATTATATATGATTTTGTGTTGATAAGGTGTCAAATTCATTCAAATATTATGCTATTATAACACTCTGTTTTGCTGAATCTCACCTTCACTTTAAATATACATAAAATAACCTAATTCCTATGTGATTATTTAGCAAGTAACCGACTTACCCAAAGAGAATGGTCGCACAACCTACCTTCTAAATCGCTGATTTCCTGGGTCGAGACTATGCTGACTGCTATATAGGTGTACAGCATAAAGCGTACCACGTTAATCAGATTTCCCCAGATGTAAATCCTGTCCGTGTCAGCCTCCTCCGTTGGACGGACCAGCGCCTTATACCTGGGTTTGTCCCTCGTGCCTTGTACTTTACCGTGCTTTTATCAGAAGATAGCCACCCCTCGTCCTGAACCAACGTGGTGCAACACAGTGTGACAGCTTGCCCACGAATGGCGAAATAGTCGAGTCGATTGACAGAGATAATGTTGATATGGGAGGACTCTCAAATCGGTGCTACTAGGTGAACTGTATGTGTCACGCTAAACTGTATAGTATGTATAGCATGCTTTCACTTCGATGACCTGGTTTACAAACACATCGAAGGAGAGAAGTCCGGTTTAGAGTCATACCAACTTAAAGTAAGCAAATTAATAATGTTGCTGGATTATGCTCAAACATTGCAAAATACGTTGCCAGCATATATGTCAATACACTAAGGGGTGGAGCCCCTAACCTTCACAACCCACTAGCAAGTCCACTTTTTGGAAATGGTCACCCCACGATGAAAAGCTCTGGATATGGGCCTGTAATGTATATATGCATATACACACAAAAATGCATGCATACATGCATGCATACATGCAAATGTTCATATATATGTTTTCTTGTTTCATCTTCTAGCCATATAGAACTTCTGTGGCTGCTGCGAAAAATGCAAATGCTTCTTAACGATTTGAAACAGTTAGATGATAAAACATTTTGATATGAATCCTTTTTTTAAAAAATTCATTTCTTTATTCAGACAAATAAAAAGTCATACAACTTGTTTTCATTAAATGCCTGAGTTGCATAGGCAGACCTATACCAAGAAAGTGTTTACATTACATTCACTTATCAATTATACAGTGACACAGTATTATTGTTCAATTATAAAGTTATACAGAAATGATTCAAGTATATATGTAAAAATATAATAGTATATGATAAAAGTGAAAAGGAAACGACCATAAATTTACAATATTACACAATCCAACAAATTGTTAAAATACTGCACTTTTTAGGAAAAGAATCCTCGTGAATCTTATAAACAACGAATATATTTTTCTTGTATTTGTTGTTTATTGGTAAAACAAGTAACATTTAAATGATCTATATAATCTATATCATAATTAGATAATAATAATAGATTAATACAGATAGTCTTGGCAAGGCATTTATTCTATCAGGCCGGCTCATTGTCGCCACCTAGAGGGAATCCACTACTATTCAATCTTCAACACAACTCCCCCTATCCCCTACCATTTACATTAAACAATCAACAACTCCATACTCTCCACTCACTCCCGCCATCTTACCCTATTTACACCTCTCATCTTTACCCACCCACCCACTCCTTTTTCAATATTATATTTTTACTATTATTTACCCTATTCATAGGGCTTTTCTTATATTTCAATCTTCAACAATTATCAAAAATTAAAATTTATTTACAAATAAATTTTATCTCCCAAGCTGCCGTTCACCGTGTTTTCCCTCGGGGTATTGCGATAATGGTTTAAAATTATTTCTTTTGCTCCACAATTTCTTTAAGGAAGTTATCGATGAGATCTGTTACAGTTTTTTCATTGTAGTTTTGAACTTGGAAAGTGCCGTTATTTGATGGGGCCCCACGAATCATTGCCGACAATTCTGTAATGAAAAAAGAATCAGTGAGCTTTACCTGACATATCTTATCAACCTTTAGCGGGTTATCTTTGCGGTGTTTCTCAAGCTTGTTTTCTAATATCCATGGTGAACCTACTACTCTTTTAACCAAAACTTAAATGCTTATTATTTTAGCCAAAATTGAAATCATGTAGATGACAAACAGCTTGAACTTTTGATCAAATTTGACCAAAATAATGGACTGAGGGACAAGTTGTCGTCTACTATTGGTTTTCTATATAAAGCAACGAAGGGAGACTTTTCACTGGCAAACGAGAAAGATAATGTAAATACCATACCATAAATGTGTATGCTTGTTGATTCGACTTATCAATACTTGTATTTTCAGCCTAATTAAAATACATTGTATGGTTTACTATAAGATCGTATCATTTGGGCTAATGGCCTTTTTGACCCGCATCAATTGTGTTTTTTTCAGCGAATGTATAGTTTTATAAGCCTCCTGAATAGAACCGACAACAGACTGAAAAGCTAAATGTATATCAGCTGTTTTTATGCTGTTTTTATGCATTGCCCTGTGGCTGTATACTCCCAGCCAGCTTGCGATGTGACAGAAACATTCTGCAACCATACTTTTTTTTAGCCAGTTTGTTACTTACTAAGATGGCACATAACAATTACATTATTTATGGTAAGGTTGAAACCTCATCAAATTAGAATGTTATTATAACATTATTTTTGGTGAGGTTAGGACAAAACCAAAACCAAACATTATAAGAGCTTTCTGTTTAGGTTGAAGAACATAATTAGAACGTTATAATAACATCACAGTGCAACGTCACAGCAGTAGGTCGCAGCAACATAATTGGGAGTCATCAAAAGAACATAACAACAACCAACACAGAACATTGCCACAATGTTATTGTAACATCACACCTCGCGCTGGGCTACCATTTTGTGGTTGGAAGGAGGAACCAGAATTTTCGGGGGTTGCCTCCTGCTCTTATTAGTAGGAGACTGCAAAATTGTACTGTGTGATCAGAAAAGTGATATGTTTCTATTATTTTATTTAAAAAATATCTAATTGATGACGATAGTAACATGGAAATCGATAGAACAGAAAAGAAGTGATATAATTCTTATTTTCAGTAACTAGGAACCAACAGCAAAGAAATATTGAGAATTATCTAAAACAATTGGGAACATCATTACAGATATTGACTTAAATACAGTGATTTTTTAATTCGTGCATGTTAGATAACGGTAATAAGCAACTAAGATTATCAAAAGCTTCCGGAGACAATATTATGACATTAAACAATTGATAAAGCAACCGACACTTTTTATAACCAGTTCAGATACTATTACAAATGTCGGAGTTGGTAATGGAATTTAGGTGATCCTCGAACTATTCTTTTTGTTAGGAAAAACATTGCAAGGGAAAAGATTGACAATTTATGAAATTGCAAGTTGAAAACGCTAGCGGAATGGGGCCGTCCATAAATGTCTCACGGCAAGGGAGAGGGGAGGGGCGGGTTGATGTTTCCATGACCAAAGATAACGAGTGAGGAGGGGTGGCCATGTGGTGCCTGATGTCAGGTGAAAAAAAGTAGATTTCAAGAATTTCAGAATTAATTTTAGGTTAGGTTGGGTTTCAAATGCTGATTTTTTTCATTTTAAGCTCAACTATTTTTTAAAGCCCAACCGAGCTGCTAGGCAGCAAAATTCTTCATTTTCTGCTATTTCTACTATTTGGAGTGGGGGGCGGGGTCCTCTGGGCATGATGTCTTTTCTGGAGGTGGGGTTCAAGGGTTGCATGACGAAACATGACAAGGGGGGAGTGGGGTTGAAAATAGCATGACGTCATTAATGGACGGCCCCAATACAGCCCTCAGCCGTCAGGTACTTACTTCTTCCCGTTGTGTTATCGGGTCTGAACAAGGCCAGGGTTTTCTTGTTGTGGCTGACGGCCATGCCCAGTTCGTACCCCACCCCCAGCGACGGCTGGGTCACCTCCGCCACCACCACTGTGAGCAAGGAAAACAAAATAACAAATTGATATAAGTTCGTTTCAATAGAGTGGCGGAATAGGCGTAAACGGCCTAGTGGAATATGGGTTTCAATGGTTCAGGGAGAAAATACATAATACATAACTCTAAATCTATATGAACAGTTTTAAAAAGTCAGTGTACAGTCTGTGGTGTAACATATATAGCATGTATCCCTTATAATGTCAGTGAACCTTCCCATGAACGCCTTGTTCCCAACCGTTTAGGCCTGGGCCCAAAATAAACACATATCCCAATCGTTTGGTTCAGTTCCATCTGCAGAGTGCCAAATTCAGCAAATATTATTCAGCAAAGATGCCATGTGGAACAGAGTTCTTAGTGGAGTGTAATAGAAGAGCAAAATAAGGTTCAAGACTATGATATTATTCTTAGTACATAATCTGTATTTCAGATTATCACTATAGCCTCCACAACCTTCAGAATCAGCTTACATCTTATCATTGAGAGATAATTGCAAATTGTCTATAATGACAGGCACGTGGTTTCGACAACTTCCACAGGTGTCACTACTGGCCACCAATATATCCTGCAGAGGGCACTACCATCTACCACACACCTACTACACACACTGGGATAGAGACTATGTGGCAGGTGCTGGTCAACTGTTTCAAGGCTACCATCAACCAGCCAATCACCATGGGGGACCAGCCTCGCTTTCACACCAGTCTCAACCAATCAACAACCAGGTCCCCCATTCCCAGCAGCCTCAGCACCTCCTTATAATCTCCTGCCACAGCCCCTCTCATCAGACTGGAGTTGATCACAGAAGCCCACCCACCACACCCTAAAAGAAGACACAATGACATTCCGAAGGCCGTTAATTATTATCACAAACTTTTAATGTACACGCTTTTAAAAATACTATACTATCTTTGTCTTAATTCACAATCACCAATGTATTTTACTCATGTCTCTTTTATGTTTATAGAATTTGTCCAAACCACGTTGAGTCCGATTCATTATCAACTTATGCACTTGTAATTACCGTCCGATTGGTGGAACCATTCCATGTCCCTGTCGTGGATTCCACTCTCGCCTGCCGGCGGAATGCGATCTGAAAATATGATAATTCGGTTCCCATAAACCCAATCAAGTTTGTGTGTTCTATCAACAGTGGAGAGACAATAAATAGCAACGCCCATCCTATTTGTTACCCCCAAATATATCACGGCCAATGTAAAAGTAAATCTGCTGAATATACTTTCACAGACGCTAGCTAAACAAATTTCATATTAACCACTGGAAATCATGTTTCCTTTTTATGGTGCTTTTCTGGAATCTTTTGGAAAACATTAGTGAAGTAGAACAAATTATTTAAGAATTCTTTGGGGTCCTATACTAGCATACTATAGGGTCTAAAGGGTTAACTGCGAGGAAGTCGTGCCCTCACCTAACTCTGAGGTTGGCCATGCATATTAAACGTATTTAGAAAAATATGTAGGATCAAAATTCCCTTGTTATCATAACAATTGAAGCAAAGATAATTTTCAATTACGTAATAAATAACACGATTATTATCAGTCGACCCAATTTTTGAAATCTGCTCAAAATAATAATGCTCTTAATCGCATCTCACGAATGACTGCGCTGAATGAAGTATAAAGCTTCAAATTACCCGTTTCAAATAATCATATAATTCCTGCATGTGCATTTTCTATAATGTCCCTATATCCCGCCGATATCGCAGCCAAAAGTGGTGTGGCGTAATATTGGGGTCTTTAAAGGAAAGCTTGCACATAAATGTACAAGTTGCCAAATTTCATGTTTTCCACATTATTTATGTATTATAATAATGTTTCAAAGGGGGAAAAGGCAACATGTCAAGAAATAAGTCAAATATTCAGAAAAGAAAGGAAAACTTGGGAATTCCCTAAATTTTGAGCTGTTCAGTACTTCTCTTGCTACGTCCCAATAATGGGAATTCCATTTCAAAATAACTTGGGAATTCCAGATTATTGAACTAATTTATTTGAATGAAAGGAATAATTAGTAATACCCTGTATGGCTCGAGCCTTATATTAAAAGAGCATGCTGAAGTGCGATTTCCTTTCTATACATTTTTAAGAATTGGAGATTCCCTCCTCTTGAAAGCTAGGTAGTCCAAATTAGTGTCCTTGTGACGTCATAAATTTGGGAATTTCCCTTTAAAACAGATTAAATAGACCAAATATTAAAGTTCCATAACTATGGCTATGATTAGAATATTCTTAAAAAATCTCTAGCCTTAATAGTTATTGATGCATGTAACAGTCTCAAAGATTTCCATTGAGAAATATTGATCCTTTATTCATAAGCAGGGTTTCCTTTAGGGGCCTTCCATTAAGTACGTACGCAAATTTTCAAAAAAATTCAGACCCACCCACCCCTCCTTGGACCAAAGTACGCATTGGGTTTATACAGGAACATACGCAAATTTTCACAAATTTCAGACCCCCCCCCCCCCTCCTTGGTGCGTACATACTTAATGGAAGGCCCCTTAAAGAGTGTTAAATTTGAAAGAGTCCAGCCCTCACCCTCCGCTGTCAACGTCTGGTCGGCGACAATCTCGTTGAGGACGGTGCCGTAGGTCTTGAGGTGGTTCACGATGGTGAGGTACCACACCGCGTCCTCCCGACCACCACGGACACTGCCGCAGAAGTAGATGTTGAGTCCTGGCATCTGTAGGACAGGGAAAACCACATACCTGAAGACTACATGTATGTATTATACTGGGGTGCCAACCAAAAACACTTCTACGATACACAAAAATTTATCGTGGGGTGTATTTTAGCCACCACGATACAAAAATGCCACCCAGAAAAAATCCACGATACATTTTGAAGGTGAAATTTATGTGGTACATCATAGTAAAATCATTCTCAGTATATCTGAATTAACATACATTTTAATGTACATTTGGAGGACACTGGAACAAAAGAAGGTTGAAAAAAATGAAAATAAACATTTATGAAATATTGTGGACCCACGATCACAATTTTCGTGAATGTGACTATTTAAGTGTATCGTGGAGGTGAATTATCGTGGATTCTTTTTGGTTGGCACCCCAGGACGGCATTCCAGAGAGAATTGGCGATATATGGTTTCCAGATAATTAATGTGCACCCAATTTTCCACAACTTTTGCCAATGCATTCCAGAGACATTATCTGGGAGTGGGTTTTGTCCCCTAGTTGGTGCATGTGGATGAGCCTAAATAATTATCTGGAAAAGTGTAAATATGGCTTAAGTTATGGGAATGTTCCCGGCGGGATGATTGTATGTGTTGTTTTGCATGAATGATACCAGCAAACCATGAATAATTATCTGGAAATAATTATCTGGAAATAATTATCTGGAAATAATTATCAGGAAAATTTATGGGGAAATAATTATGAGGAAACTATAGGGGGAATGTGCCTTGTATCGCGCACCTGCAGCTTTTTACTTATAAATTCAAATTGGTTTATCATAAAGAAAACATGCATATAAGTGGTAATGGGGACCATTTTCTGTAGCACCTATTTATGGTCTTACTTTAGATTTTGGACGATTTGTTTTATCATGGTAATGGTAGAAGCCTAACTACGTTAAATTTTACCAAGGAACCCAAATAATGACTTTAGAGAGGTCCTGAGTTTGAGTCGTAGTTGATCAAATTAAAATTTAAATGTGATTTAGTATGAGTTATGCAACTTGCAGCGCTGTACCCACTAAGCAGGCACTGGGGGTCTATACGGCTCAGAGTCCACACAGGGGGCCGGTATCTTATCAGGGGTGTTAAAACCTGTGGTAAAGGTTCGCACTTATAGAATATGTAGAATAAGTTATCCATACGTGTATCTTTTGTAATCTTAAATTACCCACGTGGTCAACTTTCATGAGAATCGACCATTTCCCTTTTATAATTAACATAATAGCATGATTCTAAGGAGGATCCCCTTGGATTTTGAAAATGCCAGGTAGCCTCATTGCCCTCAGGAAACAGAAATAAATAAATGAAAAGAACCAAACTTTTCCCATCATCCCAAATCCCTCATATTTATTATCATGCAGTGCTCCATATAGACTTACTGGACTACCGTACGACTAGATACACACATATATTATAGTATACAACAGAGCAGTGCGCACCCTCACCGTGCTGTGGACACAGGGCATCTTTTGCTATTTTTGTGGGGAATGATTCCTTGCTGCACTGTGTTTCTTTGCTGCTCAGTATGCTTCCCAGGGACGGATTTGGTCCCTCAGACACCCCCCCCCCCCTCTCCTAATTTTTGCCAAATCTAGTTTTTTTCCATGTAAAATTCTCCACTATGTACTACAGGGTCAACAGGGGTGGACCACAGGCGTCTCCCCTATGGGTGTAGACCCCTAAAATTGACAGGGCGACACAGGCATTTCTTAAATTCAACTGGGCGACATGGCCGTTTTTTAAATTCGACAGGTGACATGGCAATTAAGTGACAAATGACATGGCCCTTTTCTTAAATTCCACATGCGACAGGAGTTTTAAGAAGATAGTGACATGCGACAGGGTTATTTCTTAAATTCGACATACGACATGGGATTCATATCGGGCACATCAATATTAGAAGTATAATGAATAAATGGGAGTTGTTTAAAGCACATTTCATGTCTGGTTGTTTGGATATTATAGGTATCTCGGAAACATGGCTGAATGATAAAATAAATTCCAGTTTACTTAATTTGTCGAAGGAATATGTCCTAATACGTAATGATAGGAAATGGAATGATGAAGGTACTAGTGGAAACAGTAAAAAGGGAGGTGGAGTTGCATTATATGTTAAAGATGGGCTTAGATACTCATCCACAGAACTCGAACACTATAATTGTAGTAGTAAGAACTTGGAATGTCAATGGATAACTATTACTCATGAACATGCAAAACAAATAGTAATTGGGAATATATATAGACCACCTCAAGGGGACGTACAAGTTTTCTTGGATACACTTGAAGAAATACTTGTTGATATTAGACTGGATCGTAAGGAATTAATTTTAATGGGGGATTATAATATTGATATATTGAACAAAAAAGACATTGATACGAGTAAATTACATGATACTATTAAATCATTTGGTTTACGACAACTGATTACAACTCCTACTCGATTCTCGAGAGCTAAAAATAGTTGTATTGATCTGTTTATAACCAACTCAGATAGAATAAAAATGTCGACGGTATGTAACATAAATATTAGTGATCATGAAATGATACTATTAACACGTAAAAAGATAACGCAAAAGAAAGTTAGATGTGATTTTATAGGACGCAGCTATAGACGTTATGACAAAGTATTATTTCAACAGCAAATACCTGAAGCTGACTGGACTGTATATAATAATTCTAGTGATGTAGACGAGAAATGGAACGAAATGTTGCGTATTATTAACATGAAGATTGATACTATGTGCCCGCTCAAACATTTTAAAATTAAACAAACAAAGGAACTGTGGCTAACACCACAACTAATTGAACTGATTATAGATAAAGATAGTGCACTTAAGGATGCAAAAAAATCAAATACTCCCGAGCTATGGAAAACTGCTAGAATTATGAGAAATAGATGTACAAACCGATTAAGACAAGCGCGTGCTGATTATATTAAAGAAAATTTGGAAACGTATAAAGCTGACTCAAAGAAATTTTGGCAAAATATCCAGAAAGTACTACCAAACAAAAATAAAGGAGCTGATAATTTCAAACTACTTAACAGTAATACAAAAAATTATGTTGACACAGAGGATACAGCCGCTTTTATAAATGATTATTTTGTTAATATTGGGCCAAAGCTTGCGGAGCAGCACACAGCAAACTGGGAGTATTATGGTGAAGAAGTCAATAGTGTACTTAATACGTTTAATGCAACTATCGATGATATATTAACAATTTGTAAAGATCTTAACATAAATAAGTCCTCTTGTGTTGAAAATTTATCAACTGAGATTTTAAGAGATGCTTTTATGGCAGTGCCAGACAAACTGTGCAACTTGTTTAATTTATCGTTTGAAACAGGTAAGATACCAAAGGATTGGAAAATAGCAAAGATTACTCCCCTTAAAAAAGGTGGCAAGACTGAGGATGTAAATAATCTCCGACCAGTATCATTATTGCCTGTAATTTCTAAAATAATTGAAAAAATAGTACATAAAGCAACATATAATTATTGTGTGGAACATTCATTATTAAGTAATAAACAAGGGGGTTTTAGACCAGGTCATTCAACTATTAGTACAACAGCTTTCTTTATCGATGAAATATATAAGACCATGAACTTAAATGAATATATGATTGCCACATATATCGACGCAATGAAAGCTTTTGATACTGTAAACCACTCCATATTACTTCAAAAATTGACCAAATTGGGAATTAATGGTAAGGCATACAGCTGGTTTGAAAATTATCTGACTGATAGATACCAATGTGTCAAGGCAAATAATACAATATCTTGCCTAAAACTTATTACATCTGGCGTACCACAAGGTAGTGTGTGTGGGCCGCTACTTTTCCTTATATATATAAATGATTTATGTAATAGCCTAAATGAAATTGAAGTGTCATTATATGCAGATGATACGGTATTATATACAAGAAGCAGTGACTTAAATGAAGGCTTACGCAAGATGCAAACAGGATTGAATTGTCTAGATACATGGTGCACAAAGAATAAAATTACTATAAATTGTAAAAAAACAAAATTCTGTATTTATGGTCTAAGATCGAAGGTGAAAAAAAGCAAAAACTCAGATTGTATATTATCCCTGAGCAATAAGAGACTTGATAGGGTCTGCTCATATAGATATTTGGGTTTTATATTAGATGAACACCTGACATTTAACAAGCATATTTCTGAATTGTGTAAATTGGTAAGCCATAAGTTGTATCTGTTGTCATGTATGAGAAAATATTTAACTAAACATGCCAGTATTATAATTTTTAAAACAATGATTTTATCCTTAATCGAATACGGTGATGTAATCTATACAGGTACTACGGCTACAAACCTAGATAAGATTTATAGATTATTTTATAGAGGTTTAAGGATCTGTATTGGTGATAATACTGCTCATACTAGAAAGGAACTATGCAAAGAATGTTCAGTAGCATCTTTAGAGGTGAGAGCAGAGGTACATTTGTTGTTATTTATGCATAAGCTGAAAGATAATTTGGATCGAATTAAAAAGAAAACCAAGAATACAAGACTGCATGATGCGCCGGTTTTTAATAATTATAAGCCTAAAAACGAAAAGGCAAAATTGAATATATTGTATCGTGGTGCTAAAAAATGGAATGAATTATCACCTGCTACTAGAAATATGGAGTATAATGATTTTAAGTTGCATACCAGAAAAATACTTAAGGAAGCTTTCAATTAACTGAAATGATTGGATTTATATGTCTCCCATGTTTTTACCGTGCTTATTGCTGATCATAAGATTGTACAATTTTATTACAAATTTTCGCACTTCATTGTTATTCCAGCTTTTTCCAATTTTATTCAAGTTGTCATAGCATGTTTACAAGAAATTTTTACGAATTGTATAACCTCAATGTACATTTATACATATTATTGTAATATTATGGCATGTACATAATATGCCTACAGGCATCTAATGTAAACAAGTGCTTTTGCACTTATTATTTGTCTGGATAAATAAAAGAATTTAAAAAAAAAAAAAAAAAGACATAGGTCTAAACTGAGGCATAATAACAGGTGACACGGCAATTTTTTTAATTTGACATAACACAAATCAAAACGGAATTCTTATTGCAACAACTGTTAGATTTAAGAGAAATGTGTAGTTGTATTAAATATAGTGCGTGATTTACCCGTCTTTACTATAATATATCCATAGAGCGGGGAGCCATGGCAGCAGCCTGTGGCCTGTGACAGAGAGCGGTGGGGAGGCGGGGGCCGGCCGGCCGGCTGGGGCAGGCTGGTGGTGGTAGCTGTAAGCTGGGGCGGTAGGCTCCGTGTTTGTTGTGTGGAGGGATGGCAGGCACGGGGAACAAGCACTGGGCTGCGGCTAGAAACCACTCTGACACTGCATTGGGGAACAATGCCCTAACCCACCCCTTATTCATTTACGGAAGGGTATAGGTAATAGAATAGAGATGGGAATATTTGCGCAATATGAGCAGTTAAGTGTTCACTATCCGCAAAAGTTACCGGTATTGAAGCTCTGTAGTAATAACCCGACCATGCAATGGGTTTTCCCGATAATTATTAGGCTGCCGTTAGCAACTTTTCCTATCGGCAAAATCCAGGCTCCCGATAATTATTTAGAATTCCCGATAATTATTTTGTATATCGGGAATGTTTCTCTGGAATGGCTATAATTATCGGGAAATCGACTCTGACCTCACTTTTCTTATCTGTGACGAAAATAATTATCGTGAATTCTTTCTGGAATGGGCTCCAGACGTGGATGTTATATTAATGGTATGATCCAGGGCGAATCCAGTGTGTGTGTGTGTGCAGGGGGTCCATAACCCAGCACACACCCCTCCTACGTTTCAATGGATCGCTAATCTACAAAAAGAGAGGACAATAGGGAGGTAAAACAACTCTAACGCATCTCGATACGTCAACGGATCTCATACCTTCATGGTTCTGTAAAAGATCACAGTTACACAATATCTAGGAGTAGAATACAATCTATTGACTTTATCTTAATTACTTTAAACTTATTGTGAAATATTGTGTGCAGCAAGTGATAATATCTGATATAAGAGATACGTTACATTTACGTTACGTGATGCGCCCGGCGTGCTTTACCTCCCCGCTTGCCCACACGTGTGCCTTTTTAGTACTTATAGCCTATAATAATTATGCTGCTTCCCCTTTTCCAGTTACCTTGTATCCACCCCTCTAATTTACGTATACTGTACTGGCGCTTACATGGGTGATGTGTCACTGTATGTACAGATGCCCTTATAAAGGGGGTATTCCACTACACGACTCCGACTGCGATATAACAATGTCGCAAGGAAACGGCACATATAAAAAATAACATTCTATGTTACACATATGCTATATGCTCCAAATTGCCCATTTTAGCTGTTTTATTACTTCTGTATGCGAATTTTTCTGTAATATCGTCACATCGTGGTGATATCGCAGCCCTTGTCGTGTAGTGGATACACCCTTCAATCATCAGCCTATAGGGGCTTTTACACAATGCGATATGAGCTGCGATATGACCATGTCGCAGTTAAGTTGTGCAGTTTAGAGATACAATTCTTGGTTAAATATGTGTATATTGCTCCAAATAGCCAATTTCAGACAATCATATCGTCCCGGTCTATTAATTTTCTTTGATATCCTCATATCACGCTGGTATCGCAACTCATGTCGCATAGGTGTAAAAGGGCCTTATATCTTCCTGTTGCACCGGTCAAGCTTGACGCTCTGGGTATATTCTGTCCCAGAAGAGCCAGTTTTTTTTTTTTTTTTTTTTTTTATTAATTAACCACTTTCACATACATGTGCTCTTCCAAGTAGGTGTAGAACAATCTTGAAATATCCATATGGAATATAACTTATGTACATAATTGCAGTATAATATAGAATGATTGACATTTAATCTAATATAACTTAACAGCTAAATTGTAGAGTAGTTGCAATATTAAACATAAGCAGGCTGGTATACAAATAACCCAAAATAGGTATTAGTGCAATTGACAACAGTGGCTTTCCCGCGTTCAGTACAGCCATAGCAACATGTTATTTCAACTCAAGAAGCGTTTTATTGACTCCACGATATAAAATTTTGACACTTTTCCGGAAGCTATCTAAGGACTCTGATTTTTGAATTTCTGTAGGTAATAGATCCCATAATATTGCTCCTCTCCATAAAGGCGAGTGTTTGTAGGTCTCAGTTCTAGGAATCTTCAGTTTAAAGACAATTTTCATGTCTCTACGAGTTCGGACATTTTTAGGAATATCAATATACATCGGACTCTGGCTTCGCTTGAACATGAGTTGCAATAACATGAGCTCACCTCTTTTACACATATAGTCAATTTTACATTCGGCATGCAACATGTCAGTGCTGATATCAACTGCATGGCGGATATTCAAACATCTACGAAGAGCATGATTCTGTATCTTTTGTAGATTGTTAGTTAGTTCCTGAGTACTGCATCCCAAAAGGAAGTTACAGAATTCAACACTTGGGAGGACACTTTGCTTAAAGAATTGTAGTCTAACGTTTCTTGTTAAATATTTCTGTATGCATGACAGTTTAAAACATTTCTGAGTGAGGGTTTTCTGCATTTCATGCATGTGTTTTTCGAAACTTAGGGTACTGTCAATGTACACTCCTAGGTACTTGTAGCTATTACAGAGTTGTAAAGGCTTACCATCATAACTCAATGAAAGGTTGTCAGATTTGGATAACATGTACCTACTAGCGTATAGGCATACTTTAGATTTGTCAATATTCAATCTTAGACGATTAGCAGTGAACCATTTTTGACAATTGTCTAAGGCAGATTGAAGCTTGTTTTTAATATCAGTTAGATTAGATGATGTTACATACATAATAGCATCATCAGCATAGAGCTGGATGGTCACATCTGAGTCAGTATGACAGATATCATTTATATAGATAAGGAAAAGCAATGGCCCCAATACAGAGCCTTGGGGCACACCAGAGGTGACATTGACTCCATCAGACACCGTACTGTTAAGTAGCACCTGCTGCTGCCGGTTACACAGATAGTCAGAGAACCAGTTGTAACTATTTTGTGAGATTGGCATAGACCTTAGTTTACTCAAAAGTCTTGTGTGATTAACACAGTCGAAGGCTTTCATAACATCCATATAGACTACTCCAGTATAATTTAGGTTATCCATTGACTTGTATAGTTGGGTTATATAGTCAAAAATTGCGTCGCTGGTTGAAGAATTTGGTATGAAGCCATATTGATTTGGACTAAGACTATCATTTGATATACACAGATCATACAGTCTTGAGTGCATCAGTTTTTCTGCCAATTTTGATGGTGTGTTCAATAAGGATATTGGTCTCCAATTTGTGACATTTGCCAAATTACCACTTTTGGGTATTAGTTTGACAGTAGCCTTTTTCCATGTCAAAGGTACAGAGGCTTCCGCTAGTGAACAACCCAGTAATTCAGTCAGCTCAGGTCCAAGAAACTCAAAAGAGTGCTTGATAACAGTGTTTGAGATACCATGAATACCAGACGATTTTGTGCAATCAATACCTTTAACTAATTTCTGTACCTCGTGTAAGGTGGGGGATGTAAATTCCACTGGTATTCCATCGGACTCTGTAGGCAAGAAGTCTCCAATTCCATAGGGATTACCCATGTTAATGTTTGATCCTATCTCCGCAAAGTATCTATTGGCAAAATATGGGGCCTGTGCTGGACTAACTTGTTCATTGGTTTCAGTGTCAAGGAAAGTAACATTATTGTCAGTAACACTTGTGGAGTTACACAGGCCATTTAGGATTCGCCAGAACCTACGAGGATTTCTTCTGTATTTATCCAGTTCATTACTAATGTAAACTCTTTTACTTTCAACAATCGCTTGGTTGGTTCTATTCCTCAGGTAACGTAATATATTTATATCGTCTTCACGAGAATATTTGCGAACTAGTTTGGAATAGAAGTTACGGTCAGACATTAGCTTCATCACAGTGTGATTTAACCAGCCTGGTTTGTCAGAGCGTGTAGTAATCAGTTTTAATGGACAAACAGTGTCTAGGTATTCAGTAATATGTTCTAACATGACACTCCATTTGTCAGTTGTGTTCTTGCCAGCCATCTCTTTTTTCCAGTCAATACTATGCAGGTGAGTATATAGTCCTTCCTTACTGTAATATTTATAACTACGTCCCTCCTGTTTAGTAAAGTTTCTTTCTTCCCGATTCTTTTTCCTGATGGCAAAGATTGGGCAATGGTCACTGATCACTTCATCAAGGATTCCACAATGAGACACAACAGGACAATCGGTATAAATGTGATCAACACAGCTTCCGCCATACTGTGAGAACCGTGTGACTCCATTGATAATCTGTTTCAAATTATTTCTCCGGGAAAATTTAAATACAAGTTTTGAATTAGGATGATTTCGTTTTCTAAGGTTGATGTTGAAATCTCCAAGGACCCATTTTTCCATGTTTCTCAAGTTATCATCTTGTAGTAGAACATTGAGGAAATCCATTAGAGTTTTCACATTTCCTTGGGGTGGACGATAGACTGTTACAACAAGTAGTTTCCTATGGTTAGGTTGCGTAATCCTTAGGGTCAGGACTTCGTAATCATCAGTTATAACAGAGTATCTGTCCTCTATAGATGTGTGGGTAGCTAATGCTGAGTCAACATAACAGGCAACTCCACCTCCCCTCTGCTTAGAGATATTTGTTCCAGACTCTCTATCAAGACGATACAGGCTTTTATTATCCATTGACAGCAAGTCGTTTGAATACCTGGAGTCAAGCCAGGTTTCACTGAGTGATAAGACATTTGCTTTCTTAAAACTATATGAAATTTCATCGAGTTTTGGATATAAACTCCTGCAGTTTAGGTGGATCAGTTTAAAGCCCTTATCAACATTAAAGCCACTGAGAGTGTAATTTACAGGTGGCATTGATAATGATTAATCGAAACTAAATTAAATCTTAAGGTGAAGATATATGATGTGCGATCGATGTTTTTATGTATAAATGATAGATGTGTACCAGATCGTGCTATGAAGCAGGACTGGTTAGATGTTGAAGCAAAAAGCGTTAAGGCGCTATTGTCAACTTAGTCCAAATGGCAAGTTTTAATTGTTATTTACACAGTAGTACAGGTTATATTTACACAAATTCAAGTGTAATTAGGTTAATGGGTGGGCCCCTCCATATTAAGTAGATACATACAATATGCATTTCTTTTAAGGGTATTACAGACCTTGTTTTCCAGATAGGATCGTAGGTATACTCCCACATTTTACATATAGTTTTACTAATTTTCACAGAAAATCATACAATGGTACATATATTAACTACAAGCTAGTAGCAGTCAAGTCGTAAGCACAATTAGGACAGTGACAATGCAATTCAACGACAATACAAGGGAATTCAACGACAATACAAGTTTTATGTGTGGTACATCATACTACGCGTCTCTGTTACACATACAAGGGTGGGTACAGTAATTTTCAGTAAAAAGGAGTGGGAGGGGGGGAGAGATCAAGATAGACAAGGTGCAGGCACTCCGTCCGGGAACCAAAGTTTTACATTGACAGAATTGATATTTGGTTACAACAAAATTAATGTGGAGGGCTAAATCTACACTGCTTCTGATATGGCTGTGCTCTCCCAAGCAAGAATATGACGTTATGATAACGTTGCAGCAACATTCTGTTTAGACCTGGTTTGGTTCTTGTTACGTTCTTTTGAGGGCACCCAAAAACGTCTTTAGAACCTAATGTTGCAACGTCACACGTTCTTGTTACGTTGCTGCTTGCCTGGGTAAGCTTCTCTTTACAGACCTATATCTATACCAGAGTTAAGGAACTCTGTGTTGACATACTAATCTTCCACAACTTGTTCAAGATTAAATCCAACGCCAAATCTCTAATGCATGTACATACGTTATTTTCAATTAAATTCTTGAAATTCTTGTTCGGATTAATTAAATTGTCTCCAGCCCATCTTGATATAACTAAAGCTGAATAGACAACAAAAACTGGCGTGTGCCAATGTTTGTCCAGGATAAATAAACGAACAAAAATACCCTTCACAGATTATGCCTGTTTTAAAATGTCAATCAGGGGCTGGTCTGTATAAGACAATATGGTCGAAAATAATTATAATTGTCTGAATATAGAATATGACAGTTCATTCTAGCTGGTCGACCGTGCACTTATGACTATGGATTATGCTTTTATTTCTATTTTGTGATGTATAATAATTCTGGTTGATAAGTGATGTCTGTGTCTAAAATTACGTTGGGTGCAGTACGAATTGCAGGTTGGGAAAAATTAAATTAATGCCCTCAAAGAAGGGAGTTGCGTCCTAGGTCCCTGTGCAGACAGTGTTGTACTGACATGGGTGGCCAGTCCATATTTGTTAGGCACCATGGCGTGAGCTTTAGTAAGCGCACGTGCTAGCCATGTTTCACTTTGTCAAGAGTGAAATGGAGAAGGAGTCACTGTGTGACGTTCCACACTAAAAGAGCGTGTTTTGCTCTCAGTCAGTCAGAGTTCGCTGAAACGCTGTGTGAGTAACCATCCTGGAAAGGTTAGGCCTTTAAGCTGAGTCTTGGTTCAAGATAGAAGCAGAAAGATCGTGTAGAGCACGGGAGCGTTGACTGAATGTGTTTGAGGGGATTCCTACCTCGGGACTGATCATGGTAAATCGAGTTCTTGTCACGGAACGTCAAACAACAGGATAATAAACAAACAATATCCTTTCATGCGAGTGTTCACGTCTTACATGATGTCTGAACTATGATTATGTATTGGACAACAGTAGTCGAACGAGGAGGAGACTGCGTTTGGAGCTAGCTGTTATCTATAATTTAACATGACTAATTACGTACACAACACATAATAGATAATTAACTCCCTATAGTTCAGTGTGACGTTATGTTAATTATTCCCTGTGACGGTTTCTCTATCCTTAAATGTAACCCGCACTAGCAGGGAGGGCAATGACCATACGTAAACACACACATTTATATATAGAACCCGAATGAACTCGGTACAGGACACATCCTGTACATCCATACAGGGTATATTGTATGCTTCACCTGGCTGGTCCGGGGGGGGGGGCACTTGGACTTGAAAAGGTACCCACTGCCAAATGGACTAGTGCAGCGTGGGCGGTGAACGTCAAAAATGAGGGGCGGTCAATCACTTTTAGGGCAATAAAGAGGGGAGGTCAACTACATCAATAGAACAATGTAGTGCCAAAAAACTTGAAACTTAACCCTTTTACCACTTTATATCACCCAGAAATAACTTATGAAATGTTATCAGGCATCACCCAAAAAATGGGAGGCAGTCAACTAAAACTGAGGGGCGGTCATTTACGAAAAGCAGGAGAGGTAGTTTGGCAGTGGGTAGTGACCTTCACGTAGTCAGTGCCCCCCCCGGGCTGGTAAACCGTGCACCCCCTGACACTGCTGGCTCACGCTCAGAGTACTCTTTCAGAAAACAGCTCTTTTCTTTACATGTACACACAGTTTGTCAGATATAGGGATGGGCGCAATGGCTCAATATTTTATTACTTTCACTATAGATCTGGTCAGCAAAAACAGCTCATTTTTGTTCCTTTTATTGTGACATATGGTGATAGTTAAAAGTCCTGGCTAGATATTATAAATGTTATTTTATATGAAGTATTGTAGGACACATAATTATTGTCATTACACTTTGAATGTGCCATTAGAGTTGCATTTTGGTGAATTTACGAGAACATGGGAACAGATGAACTAACAGGAGGTGACAGACAATGTTCAGGTTTTTGAGTTCTTTCTTGTGTCCCAGACCTATGGTGAATCTATCAGAATGCCCATTTGGAGTGTACCTGTTTCTCTGACCTATACCACTCACAAAGCTTGAAAAATATAGATGCAGCGGCTATTAGAATGTGTGAATTCATATAAATACTTACGTCTATTGTAACAAGTAATGGTAATCTAATTACAATGGAGATGGGCAGAAGAAAAGAGGCAAGAAGTACAGTTTCCCCTATCAAGCAAGCACTAAGCTCCTCTCCACGAGGGGGGGGGATAACCCTAACCCCCCCACCCCCAAAATAATAATAATAAAACAAAGAACACATCAGATTTACAAAGGTCTTCTGTTTGTTTATATATTATCCATAATTATGTGTCCAACTTACTCATAACATCTCATCAAAACTCTCATCAATTATACTATGGTCATCTTTACATCATTTTATCACCTAGACTGGAAGAACATGTAAATACGTGAAGTCTAATAAACATTTAAAAAAAACAAAAATTATTAAGTTCAATATTAAGGTTGAAAATTGTCCCCCTTTGCCCCCTCATGACCAAAGGGGGACAATTTCTGGCACTGACTCTTTGAAGGTCTCTACCCACTGGAGCCGCCACTGCTCTCAAAATATTTCGGTACAGCTGTCAGTTGGCCTATTTGTCAAGTAAATAGGGTCTATACTATATTAATGGTTACCAGTTTGGGATATGTTGACTTGAAATTATACGTACAGTTACGAGCAAACGCCGTGCCTATTCCCTCAATCTCCAACTTATCATGGGATGGGAAAGTTACATAGATTGGATCTGATACATGTCTCATACTTGGCCATACTAAAGAAAAAGAAATCGATTGTTATTTTAATGCAGTGTTGTTCTCAAAATATGTGACCGTATGCACCCGTGAATGGATTATCAGGGTATTTTATAAGTACCTTCATAGCCAGTCCCATCACATATCCAGAACGCAACGTCTCTCCATTGTAGGCGGGACCTTAGTCAATGACATTGTGTCAGGCAGGGAACAAAGTGACACCTGAGAACGTGTTACACTTTTGGAACCCACTGCAATTTTACATTCTGGGTTTTATGGCCAAGTTTTCCAATTTCAGTTATACAACCTTGTTTGTAAAGAAGAGAGAAGAGAGCAGGTGACCCCCACCTCAGATATATCTGCGTATGTATGCCCCTAACGATTTGTTTACATATCAAAAATACTTAATTGGTAATAGTAACTGCATTTAAATCTAAAATTGAAGTATGCCTATTATTTTTGTAAATTACATAGATCTATTTTTGTCCGCTTATGTTCGATTGACAATAGCACATTTCAGCCAAAGCATACAAAACGCGGAGAAAGGGGTCATTTTAAGGAATGTTTGTATGTCCGCGAAAATAGGAAAAAGGGGTCTTTTAGAGCAAAAATATTCGCAAATTCTAGAAAAAAGGGGTCATTTTGGATATCCAGAAAGATCAGGGTATCTGACAAGAAAGAAAAATATGCACAACTTAGCAAACAGATCAATAGAAACCGTCATTACTATTTACAAACCATACACCATACATCAGCTATATCACTATTCAGGTGCTTCAAAACATTATCAAATAGTAGATGCATATGATTTTAGGTGGGAAAAATTAGTGCTTTCAGAAAAAAGGTATATTTTAACCTCCCAAAAGTCAGAGCAATAGGGGTTTTTCTTTTTTTTGGTCAAAACTTCGTGAAAAGGGGTACTTTTTGAAGTTGGAGAACACTGATGGGTTACATATTCTGTTCCTGAGTGGGGGTACCGGGCCTCCTCCTCCCAACATATATTATATACACGTTGTGATGCTGTCGGTACTGGAGTAATTCATCGGGTGGACTGCCGCGAACCTGGCGGTGAGTACTACAACTAGGGACCGGTACAACGATTCATGGACTGATGGCACCATGGACCGATGGCACCATGGACTGATCGCATCACCCTGGACTGATCGCACCACCTCTGTGGACTGATTGCACCACTTTGAAGGACTGATTGCACCACCTCTCTGGACTGATCGCACCACCTCTAGACTGAAAATTAGGGTGAATAGGGGGTTCATTATCCAGGGGACCTGCCCTGGGTGTCTCAAAAAATTCTACAAAATTTCATTTTAATTTCATGGTAATATTGATAAATAAATGTCTTTTATGTATTTTATGTATGTAAGTCTTTATGAGTAGGGGGTGAAAATGCAATGATCTATTTTTTTATATCTATGTCATGCAGGTCATTTATCATGCCTAGTATCGCACATTATATCAACCTTCCTGAATCTTTAAATCAATATCTATTTTCTCTGTGTTCTATTGTCGTCATTACAATTTTTTAAATCATGAAAATACGAGGGCGGGATAAGGGGGGGGGGGGAGTCCAGCAGACCTGTCCTAGGTGTGCAGGGGGTGGGATAAGGTGGGGGGAGGTCAGGATACTTGCCCTGGGTGTCCAGGGGCAGGATAAGAAAGGGGGAGTATGGGGGACCTGCCCTGAAAAATTATGATACAAATTATTTATCCTGAATTGGTGAGATTGAGGCGGTGCGATCAGTCCATTGAGATGGTGCCATCGGTCCATGGAGGTGGTGCCATCGATCCATTGAGGTGGTGCCATCGGTCCAGGAAAAGCGGTGCGATCAGTCCGGTACCATCGGTCCATGGTGCCATCAGTCCAATTACCCTAACGCACGGGTTGTATACAATGAGTAAGGGAGAAGGCGAACTGTTGTTCTAATGGTGTAACTCAATCCTAATTGGAAGCATGTATTGTGTATAATATTATGACACTCTACCTTGATAGTTGAAGGGTGATATTTTGGTAGAAGTGGTAGAGTGAGCCCCACGTGTCCTCCTCAGTGGGTTTCCAAAGGAGCTCCAGCAAGAATTGACGGTGGGTGGCGCAACAGTAGTCACAGGAATAGCACGGGGGAATTTGTGGGGAAGGGGGCACTTCATTTTGTTACAGTTCTCTCTGTGTACAACTGTCTGCCCTCCACCTTGCGGCCTTATAGATTTATCTATACATGCCCCTATGAGGTGTAATAATGTAAGTATATCTGAGGGTCTAGATGGGAGTGTCCCCCTGTTGCATGTCGAATTTTTAAAAAACGTCAATGTCGCATGTCTCTGTTGCTTTTTTTCCTCAATGTATCATGTCAAATTTAAGAAATGTCCATGTCACATAGCTCTATGGTCTTAAAGTTCCCTTTCATTTAGGCTCCATGTTGCATGTCGAATTTAAGAAAAGACCGTGTGTCAATTTTGGTGGTAAAGACCCATATTTCTGCATACATACCACATACACCAGAGGGGCACATAAATCGTCTTTGGAAACAGGATATGTCTTGGTCATTGATATGGGGATGGATCACCAAAATCGACATGCATGGCGACAGAGGCATTTCTGAATTTTAATTCAACATGTGACATGAGGGCTTATCAAAGTGACAGGTAGGGTAAAAATCATACTGACATGTGACATAGGCATTTCTTAAATTTGACATGCAACATAGAGTTAATATGCGACAGTGACACATGACGTTGGCTTTTTTAAAAATTTGACATGCGACAGCAGGACCCCCATTTAGACCCCCATTGATGTCTAAAATCGGGAGAGTTTTTACCGATCAGTGCTGGGAACGTGAAAAGCATAAAGACAATTTATGAGGGGTTATTATTGTGACGAGATTAAACTAAAGAATATTGCATTGAAGCAGCAGACACAGTATCTTTCTCTTTGGACCAAAGTTCACTGTAAAAATGCTAAATTACCTATAACAGTATACATTCACACAAATATTATGAGCAACAATAGACCTATAGAAACAAAATAATTTAGAAAATTGGGCTGAAAACGGGAGTGACTTCTCTATACAAACATATATACTTATCGGATTCATTTGAAGTGTGATTACCTTCCTTATATTAAAATGGCATTGCTTCCAATCTGTACCAAACCCCACCTGTTTAATGCTAGCTACCACTGGACACAGAGTAGTCAGAGACAGAGACAGAAACAAAACCCATTTTTGCAGATCCACATTAATTGAAATGAGCAAAGAAAACATGTTTTTAATGATTTTCTATCATATTTCATGGTTTAGATTTTACCATGGGCCAAAAATTGACTCAGGGAATGGGTTTCAATGATTATTGAATATTCGAGTTTGCAAAATTTCATTGAATTTATTGGTTTTGGCTCCCTTTAATAGACAATGACAGAGCAAATGCGGGAGCATTCATTGTCCTTTTTTCTGTCCATAATATAAAAGGGATTATTTGTTAAAGATGGTACATTGACACCATTTGAATGCAGGCTATTTTTCAATTTGTAGCCTCATGTCATCATTACCCCAGCTATCCGAAATAAGCATGAGGGATGCACATACAATCATTTGAGCTAAAGGACTTGAAAGGTGTATTGAAGTGCAGGAATGTTTTTTAAACAAACTGAACGCTTTCAAAGCAAAATCAAACGAGTATGTGGGCGAGTTATAAAGTAGCAATTGTGTATTTTTATACATTCTCTTTCTATGGTGTTTATTGACCGTGCCCTAGATATACCAACATCAAAAGCATTATTCACTAAGGCCCTAACTGAAGCAGTATGAATTACCGTTATCACTAGTAGAAACAGAAAAACAGTTATAGCAGACGGGGGTGGACACGGGAATTTGAAAACGGGGAGGGGGGTCCAGATATAGGCTAAAAGAGTGTGCATTTGCGTGCATACAATATGCAGCCTTTTACTCACTGGTGAGTTTAAGTCCCCACCAAAGGGAGGGGGGGGGGGTGTCAGGACCCCTGGACCTCCCCTGGATCCACAACACCTTTTTTTCATTAAACCCTTTTCTTCTGCCCTGCCACCTTTAGTTTTGTGACCCCCTGGACCTTTGAAATGGTTGGCTTGATTCAGGATTGTGCTATAGATTTTCAGGTGTGGCTTATGTATGTTAGGGTCTGTGGCCAAAAAGGAGGGTTGGTGGAAATTTACTTTTCCATTCAATTAAAAGTTTTCCGGTATTCTGGCTTTTTCGTTTTCTGGTATTTTCATTTGGTTTGTCTTTTTGTTTTCCTTTTTGTTGAGCACGAAAAGGAAGACTATTTTGATTGAGAAAAGAATAATATTTGGATGAAAACCTAGTGATTTATGTTGTTTGACCTTCTTGTCAAGTATCTCCACTTCACAAACAAGATCACTTATCACTTGTAACGCTCCTATAACTATGTAGGCCTGACTATTTGTAAAGCCATCTACATAAGCGAGGGTAGTGTTTGAACATAGGAAAACTGATGTCAATGTAGTTGAGATTCACGATATAGTATACAGTCAGGAAATAGCAAAAGGAAAGCAGCTGCGCCATGTCCTATATAGCTTTGTTGTATAAGAAATGCTTCATTCGAAGGGATATCAAAAACAATTGAAGGAGATAAATTGATAAGAAGGATGGATCCGTGACAGTAAATTGTGCCCAGCTCTAGAATTTAATTTCTAATGATAATACTGTCCTACTGAGGATCACAAATTTGGAATAATTTCAAATTCAGGGTCGCTAGGATTCTGACCAGCTCTTTTATTAGAGAGATGATATAATTTATGTCATTACAGAGGTTTTATAATCCTCTTTCAAATGGTATGCAATTTGTATGGGTTCTTGTAATATTCCTCCCAGCCAACCTGCGACATAACAGAAAAATTCTGCAACCACACGTTTTATAGTCAGTCACTTAAGTTAGTATTACTTACTAAGATTGCGTGTAACAATTATGTTATTGATGGTGAAGTTGAAACCTCACCAAATCAGAATGTTATAAAAACATAATTTTTGGGGAAGTTAGGATGAAACCAAAACAGAACATTATGAGAACATTCTGTTTTGGTTGAAGAACATAACCAGAACATGTTCAACATCACAGTGCAACATCACAGCAGTAGGCTGCAGCAATGTTATTGGGAGACATCAAAAAAAGGTAACAAGAATGAAACCAGAACATTACTTTGTTATGATAACGTCACATATTTGGCTGGGCCTATGGAAATTTAGAAATTACCAAATTTTCAGTAGTGTAAATCGCTTAGTGGAATTCAGGTGTTAGATCTGCACCAAGGTTTATGAACTCATTCAAAGCTAGATCCTGCATACGTTGCCTTAACCCTTATGCGATATTAATCTCTAGCCTTTTTATCAACAAAACAAAAATACAATCTCAATATGTTTTGTGATTAAGTGGTGTATACATCTTTTCATCACGTGATAAAGTTTTGATACATTTTGAACATACTGGTTGTACATCTCTTTGTTCATGGCATTACATGTATATTGTTACAAGCAAGTATATACATATATATGTACATATGTTTCACTGACATTCAATTTTCTGCTGATACAATATCTAATAGTGAGTTCCGTCCTATATGGATTCTACAAACAGATCTTTACATTTTATAGGCTACAAATAGGGATTGCCCTTGATATGACTCGGCAGTTAACTAGGGCGTAAAGCAAGCAATAAGCAACCTACAGGGACGGATTTAGGTAGGGGGCGCATGGGGCGCATGGGGCGCGTGGCCCATTTCCCGTGAAATAGTTGGGGGAAAAGAAAAAGTAAAAGTAGATTTCATAAAATTAGTCCACTAAATTAGGTTTGGAAAGTAGGGTGTTTGGGATGAGACAGAGCTACGTCACTGCTACCCTAGTCACAGACCGGACCTACCTTAGACGTGTGAGATGGGCTTCTGTGTGTGGTGTATGGTCGACCTGGAGTGGAAGTGTAGGAGTCTGTGGGCATCTGAACCGACGACCACGTTTTATAGGCATCGAATGGCTCTAGACCCCTGAATTCGACACGGCGACACGGCCTTTTATTAGATTCAACACGGCGACATGGCTATTTCTTAAGTTCGACTTGGGACATGGCCATCTAAGTTCGACTTGGGACATGGCAAGCTGCTTAGTGACATGTGACATGACCCTTTTCTTAAATTCGACATGCGAGATGGAGCTAATCATGGGCGGATCCAGAGGGGGGGCGCGGGGCCGCGCGCCCCTCCCTTTTTTCGGAAAATTTTGCGTTTTTTTAATGTAAAACTCGGCCAAAAAGTAATTAAGGAAAAAATTTTCCAATAGCGCGCCCCCCCCTTTTCAAATCCCTGGATCCGCCAGTGAGCTTAAAGAAATAGAAAAGTATTCAAAGAAGACAAATTGCCCTTTTGCTTTGAAATTTAAACGTTCTGAAATAGTTATGAAGACTTATAGAAGAGAGTCAATATCAATGACACTAGTGACATGTCTTTTTCTTTATCGACAGCTGCTGAGTGCCGCGTCGCACAACCAAACGCTCGCAACAGGGAGGGATTAAGGATGGCTAAGTTTTTCTCTCGCTGTTGTGCACACATTTAACACAAATATTAACACATTTCCGCCACTCACCTCCTGTATATATTATAAGCCGGAGGACACAGCTATCATTTGCTGAAAAAAATAATATAGGATTCACACCCCAAAATGTCCCCCCGACACATCAAAAACCCTCGATTTTAAACAGGCTTAAGGGGACATAGCCATTTTTTAAATTCGATACAGGACATGGGGACCCCCCATCAAGGGCCCTCATGGAGGCACTCCCATCCTTTGTCCTGCGTCACAGGAAGGAACCGAAAACATGTGTCACTCCAGTAAAAAACAAAAGAACTAGGGCAAAACCAGGACCTCGAGAAGGGTTGGGGGTGTCAGAATATAGGGTAAGGACTAAAACGTTGCATATTGCACGTACACAGTGGCCTATTTTCGCGTTGGCACAGGGGGAGAGCGGCACCTATTTTTTTCTTTAAATATCAACGGATGGTTCCAGTTCAAACTTACAATATCCGCTTCAGACGGGTCTAATCCAGATTGAATTTTACACAAAATAAACAATCAAACTATTTCCAGGTTTCAGACTAAAAATACGATAGCCTGAATAAAAATGCATCCAGTGTTCTGCAGATAATTCCACATTCTAAACACCAACACAATTAGGTACGCATTTACCACACTAAACAAACCAATGCTTGCGCTTAATGTTATACATCAAAGGGAATACTAGTCCAATGCATCAGGGCTTTAGGAAATCATTCCATAGAGTTTTATGGGTATGAATTCCATTCATTGTGTGAGGGAGCTACACAATTCTGACCTCATTTGAGACAATGACAGGTGACAGCGAAATCTTGTAGATGGAACTTAATTGGTTTACCATGTGATTGACCTGCGGCTGCTAAACTGGTTAGGGAATTATAGTGTTTTCATCAAGAGTATTTGTAATGCACCTTTCTTGTTTGCCTTTCACAATATGTCTGAATATTTAAAAGCATGTAACAGAAAACTAAAAGACACTTCTACATTTTATCCACAGTTTATTAGTCGTGTTAATTATGGATAATAGCTAGCTCCTAACACAGTCTCCTCCTCGTTCGACTGCTGTCGTCCAATACATAATCATAGTTCCACATCATGTAAGACATAACACTCGCGTGAAAGGATGTTCTTTATTTATGTATCTCCGGTGTATTGTCGTTCCATGACAAGATCTCAATTGACAATGATCAGCTCCAAGGATGGAATCCCCTCAAACACACTCAGTCAATGCTCCTGCCTTTCTACACATTCTTTCTGTTTCTATTCCAAATCCAGGACTCAGCTTCTAAGAATCAACCTTTCTAGGATGGTTACTCACAACAACGTTCAGTTAACTCTGACTGAGCTTGAGCGGCGTGCGCCCCTTTAGTATGATACGTCGTACATAGACTCCTCCTCTAACTCTTTCACTTAGACAGAGAGTTATGGATAAAGCATGCACTGATATGCACCTAACGCTGCTAAGCCTACACAAGCATGGACTGGCCATCCGCATCAGTACAAGCTCACAGATCACAATTTTAACTAATCTAATGATAAATTTAGACCAAAATCAACGGATTCAACTTTAATTTTACTTTGTGATTAAGATTACCAACATCCTGTCCAAGGCTGTAGGCAGGGGTGAGTCAGTGCGGTTGTCTAACCACTCTTTGTTGGTTTCAACAGCCCCCTCTTTAGAGAATTGTAGGTATGCCCTAGAAATGTTCACCTTTTTTTCAAACTAGATCAGCAATTCTTCATGAATTTCTTGTCCTTTTTACAAATCTTTACACTTTTCGGTCACTTGAACGGAAAAAAGTCATTAAAGGTGACTCAGAGGAAAATAAAGGTTTTAAAGATCCAAGACGCAAAAAACAAGTTTTAAAGGTCCCCTTTTGAGGCCTGCAATGAGTTCTTATCACCAATGGTAGAATACATGGTTAGATCTTATTTTGTTAAAAAAAACAGGCCACATTAGGGCCACATGGCTGACCTATGTGCTGAGATAAGAGTAGACAATGAGTTCTATTCATCATTGGTAGAGTATAAGGATAGCCTTTATTACACAAAGACGAACCAGGCCACAGTTGGGTAACTGAGGCTTCATCATGTGGTTGCAATGTGTTTTGGTTATCACTGGTAAAGTAAATCTGTTGGTTAATCTTACTTTACACACTTAGATTACTGCACACCTCATTCATACATGTTGTAATACAGAAAACTGTTCTCAACAGTGTGGTTTACAGAGCAAACGTGGCAGACAGTGATGCTTTATGGGATAATATGGCAACTCTCATAACAACCATTTTCTGATTTGTTTCAGAAGTTTTTGGTTATAAATAAAAAAGGCAATGCTTGTTTATTAAGTGCTCTGAAGGGAACAAAGGTCAAATATGTATGAAATCTAAGAGTTTTGAATTGTGTCTTGTCTACAGTTTTGACTAATATGAAGAATGAAATTGACCTTCATATCAATGCTACATTGATGATCTCTCCTGAACATATACAAATCATTGTGTCTGGCATGCCCCATAGATCATAATACTATATGGCACTGGCAATAACAATATGACCAGAGACATGCAAACATTGAAATGCCACAAAAATAGATGAAACTCATACAATTATTCTTGATGATAGATTTACCCTCAAACTAGATTTACATACATTGTTCTACCAGTATATATACATATACAATGTCCATGCTTACCGAACCTTCCTCGCACTGCAAATAGGCCTATCTTGTGAAAAAAAAAAACTCTAAAGAAAAAAGTTTAGGAGCATTTACAAAGCAAAAGGGAAAAGGTAACTGTCTGCTTTTGCTTTGTGAATCATTCTTCAGGGAATTATAGGTTTAACGAGGCAAGAAAAGCACCACCTTTCTATATTTCTGATAGGAATTATCAAGCATGAAAGACCATGGCAAATTAATAAAAGTTGGAAATGAATGCTTTCCCCAGGCTTCCATAAGGAGATCAATAGTAGTATGGGTTTATGAAAATTACATCTTTGCATTCAATGGCTTTCTGTGGCAAATTGTGAGCAAGTGTCCCAGATACCAAAATCCGTTGATTAGTCAAAGGAAAAAGACCAAATTGTGCTTTCTTTAAAATTGATAGGTAGGTATATTGGTCTTTACATAGAAATAGTTAAAATAATAAGAGATATTCTGCAAAGTTATTTATTCATTATACATTTGCCAAATGTTGCAAGTGCATTGCTGTAAAAAGTGCAACAAATTGTGACGAGTGGTTGAAATTAAAAATAAAAAATCTGTATTGGATGTTTGATGGTTTCCCTTTTTCTTGCAGATTCCCTTGAGTCAAGCACCACAAATGTGTTCTGGGCTTTATCAAAACATTTAGTAATTGTATATATGCAACACCTCCTTATGATAGTCACAACATGACATTGTCATGGTCACCTATTGAAATTATCTTTAGCCACACCCAACAAAAACTTATTGAAAGTTACCACCTTAAGTTACCTTACCAAATGTCTTTTAATAAATCTAATTGGGGATGAATAGATACTTGCCCAAGGTTTCATACACTTGTTCATTGAGAACATATGGGATAGGAGAAAAGAAATAGTTCACCGCAGTTTGGTAGTTTGGTCCAAAACTAAATTGCTCTTACTTCTTATCTTATTGGAATCTAGATTGACTCAATATAAAATATGGAAATCACATAGCAATACCTATTGCAACAGTGACATTTCTGCTTTTGTACCAACCGTTGCTGGTTACTGCACTGGTGAGGTCTTTATGTGACGGGCTACAGGAATTTTTTTTTCCAGAAGACAAGAAATAATGATTGTTGATTGAGGGATTGAGAATATTTATGGAATACCAGTGTTAGGATTTTGCATGTGGTCCATTTAAGCATGGTGAATTTAGCGGCTTTGTACAAAAAGAAAATCACATCTACACATGAAAAAAAATTAAAGATGTCTTTATATATAACCATGCACTTAACTATGTAACATGGCAATAAAATCCTCGCCATACCATATTATATACAAATAAGTAGAGTTATACAAAGAAAAAGCCCTGGCAAATTCATTATTGAAATTTCAAGGCACCCCTTGCCCTTCTCACAAAACAGGCTCCATCTGATCTGACATATATCTATATTGATAGAGATATCTATAAATATATAAAGATATATCTATGTAGATGTATCTATCTATATAGATGTATCTATATATAGAGATATGTATATCTTTAGACAGATATACAGATATACATATCTGACTCTAGATCTGTACTTTCTGTTGGAAGGACTGCCAACAGTCCCATGATTTGTCAATTTTACTGAAAGGATTCAATGTGATTATCCAAAGAAAGCTAACTGAGATACTAAAATTGTTTGCTGTTTCTTACTATTGATACTGCTTAACAAGTCATAATGTATGCCGAGCGATCTGTTGATATTCCAGTCTGCTGGGGACTTTACCGGTGACTTTGCCAATCGGCTGATGGCCATTGCCTATAAAATCGCTTAGTCGCCAGATTAACCAATCTACATTGTAACTGATATGTTTAGAAAACATTTGAAAGTCCTGATATCACAGTGAGGTAGGGTCAGCTGACGATCTGACTTGGCTGACAAAGAGTTCAGTCTTAAGGCAACAAGTATTAACTTTTTCCATGAATGGCGACAAGTGCTTGTGGTTGGCATTGGTCAAAGTGGTTAGAAAAGGTTAACAATAGTCATTGGCCAACTAAACTCTTTGTTAGCCAAGTGAGGATGTGGCTTCACAGTTCAGCCATGCACTTCTCCCGACATACAGTCCACTGAGTAGATGTTTACTGAACATAGGACGCAGAATTGAATTACGCAGAGAAAATCTATTGAACTTACCTGTAATAATTATTTGCATTATATATATTGTCTACCAAGTTCTCTTTTTGCCTCACTGAACATAATTAGCTGGAGTAACATATTTAATTGTTTCTTACTCCATTGCCTATAATTTGATATATTATTATATGCTTGTAGGTAGGCAATCTTCACTGTGGGATTGCTTTGTTATTCGGGATATATATGTTGATTTTACACCATTGTGGAAGTGTTGATCTATCTAGAAAAAAGAAAAAGTCAAATTAAGTGGCGGAACACAAGCAACAATATGTTGGCAGTGGTATTATGGGAATGAGCAAAGTGTATTAAACTATTCAGGTATGAATGAAGAAGGCATGCTATTACTCCAAGAAATTCAGTGTCTGCTCACATAAAGATATGATTTACCGTCCACCAATACTAAGCAAATCCTGAGCAATGTAGTGTCATGATATAATATTTTGTGTAGTGATACCTGATAGTGGAACTCTTCTATGCTGGAGTTAGGAATAAAGAGATTGACAAGATGGCTTCTACTACCTAGTTAGAGTTCATGTTTGTCCATGTTTGATCCCAAGATTTCTTGTGTAAATGATCACATATGAAATGTAGAGTCCCACTAGATTAATGATCACAGTGCATCATCCAATTGAACAGTGTGAATATTGACTAGTAATAGCTATGTCAACATAACAAGGCAAGCTTAGTTTACTCTGTGATTTCCTATTCTGTTTTATTTTATCACAGCTTCTAGGTCCTTCAGTCAGGCCCTCTCAAATATATCTGTATGGGAAGACAGTACCACTGTACCAAACAAACTTTTATCATTATGGAAACAATTATAGCATAATATGAACATTGTCTATATGTTACCAAATCAAAAAGACTGAAATTGAGTAAACCACTGAAGAGGAGGAGGATGCAATCATGCACACCCACTATATTTTCGATACCCCCAAAAGAACATGTGTAACCCCCGTGGACAGCAGCAGTTGGTAGCAAAGCTGTGATCCTTCAGATCAAATTCACCATGCTTCATGTGTGTTTCATTAGGGGGCGCATGTTCTTTTAATTTTCTCAATTTTTCATTCTACGTCAACTGTCATCAATTTATGATGTGAAACTTTAAGCTTTAAGGATTTTGTAAATTTCCCACCAGGGGGCTCATCTGTATGCAATACGTTATCCCTTTAAATGTTTGTATTGTGATACTTTTTTAGTGGATTAATACTTTAATTGGCATACAATGGGCAAAATAGAATAATAATAAATCATCAGAATTGAAAGGCAGTGGCTTTATTGTGGGCATTAGGGAGGATTCACCTAGTTGTTGGTCTTATGATAGGTTATCCAATTTGTGTGACAGGAAATAGAATTGTGCCCACCCCTTGAGAAATATGGCATTGAATCACCCGTGACAGGAGGTATCAGACACTCTCCTGCCATCTAGAGGACACCTTTATCATCACATTAATTTTAAAACACATTATAACCATAATTTTAAAACACATTATAACCACTGACTGGTAGCCAATTTCCTCTACAAAAGTGTAACATGTGATGTTGTTTACTGGGAATGTTACCGAAAACATTAAGCTGAATTTTCCCTTGAACGTCACTAATTAGATCTTATTACCTTAAGTCGCTATAATGACTTATGATTTTCTTTACATTTTCAGTAATACATGTAGCCTATAACATCCTAGAGTTTTAGAGAAATAGCAACACTACAACTACGATTGTACAATTGTCCTTTATCTCAGGAGACAGACACTACATTTTTTCGCAGATGGCTTGGTTACAGTTTAGTTAGCGCAGCTTAAATTCTAGTTTCAGCTGAAAAAACAGCCACTCTGATTAGATGATTTGGGACCCTTATCATGTAAAGTAGTGCAATAGTTGCATGTGTTTATTGACCACTGAATACTGACGAGCATGTAATAGAAAACTAAGAGACAGTCCAGGATTTCATCCACAGTTTATTACTTCAATGACACATCCACCGATCCATTGACAATGATGCAGTCAACGGCCTCAGCTTCTTATTGTTTGATCAATAAACAATCATGCGGTATATATATAGACTATTTTTGTCCTTGTTCAGTTGCATCTAGAAATAGACTAGACTACACTGAGCGTGGCAACACACAATGTAAACCAGACACAGTCGGAAGCAGGCAATGAGTTCTGGTCATCACTGGTAGAGTACATGTGTAGCCTTTATTATACGCAGACACAACCAGGCCACAGTGGGGCCACCGTGGCTTCAATGGTACTGAGATGACGGCAAGCAATGAGTTCTGGTCATCACTGGTAGAGTACACTGGTAACCTTTTATTATCATAGACACAACCAGATCACAGCGGAGCCACCGTGGCTGCACTGCACTCTGAGGCGAGACACAGGCAATGAGTTCTGGTCATCACTGGTGGAGCATAGGTGTAATCCTTATTATACAGAGACACAACTGGGCCACAGTGGGGCCATTGTGGCTTCACTGTGTACTGAGATGACTGCGTGCCATCTTACTACATGTTGTAACACTGAAACCTTGATCCAAGAGTGTGGTTTATAGAGCAAATGTGGCCGACAGTGACGCTTTATGTAACAGTATGGCAACTCTCATAACAACCAATTTCTGATTCATTTAGGAAGTATTTGGGTATAAATACAGAATGCATTATCTGATTGTTTGTTGAGTGCTCTGAAGCAAACAAAAAGTCAAATATGTATGAAATCTAACAGGGTTGAATTGTGTCTTGTCTACAGTCTTGTCCTTATAGTTCCAGCTGATACAAAGAATGCAAATTACCTTCATATTAATGCTACATCGATGTTCTCTTCTGAACACATACAAACCAGTGCTTCTGGTGGGCACCTTGAGATGTATAATACTACAAGGCAATGCTAGATGACAATATGACGAGAGACATGCAAATAATGAGATGCCACAAAAATAGTTGAAACTCATGAAATCATTCTTGATGATAGATTCACCCTCAAACTAGACTTATATACATTGTTCTACCAGTATATACATATACAATGTCCATGCTCGCCAAACCTGCCTCACATGGCAACAGTCTTCTCTCATGAGAAAAAAGAAAAAAAACTTCTCTAAGTAGCACTAGGAAGGAGCAATTACAAAGCAATAGAGAAACACCACCAGTCTTCTAAGGTCCAGCAAAACCTTTTCTTTGCTTACCATTCTTGGGGGAGCGAAAGTAGCCAAGAACAGTATCACCCTTTGATAGTAGGAAAAATTAAACATGAGCCTTTGGAAAATTACTTAAAGGTGGAACTGTTCAATAAAGGCTTCACCATGTACCCATTATGAGCTAACTTTTTTTCCATATCTTGCGTTTAGTTCTGAGAAGATGGGATTATGCAATTGCTTTCTGTGTAAAGTGGCATGTACATGTGAGCAAGTCTTCCAGATAACGAAATCAGTTGATCAATCAAAGGAACACGGAATTGTGGGTGTTTTTCCTTCTTATAAATTAATTGGTGGGTCTATTGGTCTTTACATAGAAATAAATAATCAGAGATATTCTACAAAGCAAACAATTCCTGCATTGGCCAAATGTTGCAATCTGTGTCGACACTTTGACATTTCCCCTTTTTGCAGAGTCCCTCAAGCCAAGCACCATCACTGCGTACAGGGGTTTCTCAGAACATTTAGCAATGTTTTGTTCGCAAAACATCTTATATTCACAACATGTCATGGGTACCTAGTGAACTTATCTTTAGCCATGCCTAACAAAACTAATTGGATGTCCATGGCAAAGGAGGCAAAAAAACACAAAATAGAATGATACAAGCAAAACAGTCTACAAGAACAATGTAGGAAATGTGTCAAAACTGATTCAAAGACCTTGTCTCTCATTTTCAAAATTGTAACTTACCTTACCACATACCTTAAAAAAGATCTAATTGGGGATGCACAGTTACTTGCCTTAGGTTTCATACACTTGTTCATTGAGGCTACGTGGGATAGGAGAATAAAAACAGTCAACCAGTTGGGAAGCTTGGTACCATAATTGGATTCCATAGGCCCAAGAAAGGAAAAACATATATGCAAGGGGGTGTTTATAGCTATTCCATAGCAAATGGCCTGCGCAGTATAACTCCAGACTGTGACTTAATCAAGTTCAAGGCTGTCAATGGTGAACAATTGTAACAGTCAGAGATAAAAAAAAGATTGTTGTTCAAAATAGAAAGCAATGACTTTACAACACTTAATCTAAACCTTTTAAATACTTCTTGTTTGGTTTCAAAATTTCTCAAGCTTGTATCCTATTTTTATACACTTGTTCTTGAAATAAAATAACCTAAACTGATTCCATATACGTTCTGGAAATCAGACAGCAATACGTAATGTGGCAGCAACAGTTCTACTGTTGTACCTATTGTTACAGGTCATTACAACAATGAAGACTTTATGCAATAGACCACCAGAAAAGTGTGATTTCTTTTAGAAGACAAGGAACAATAACTGTTGTTTGAGCCAGAAATTGTTTATATAATCTAGGCTTTGAGTACATTGAATATCAGTGTGAGCGTGTAGCATCTGGTCTATTAAAGCATTGTGAATTTTTATTCCAAAAGAAATGAAATCCTGGGCATGCCACATTATATATACAAACATACAGTTTTAGATGGGGGGAGGGGGACTGCCAATTTCCAGATTTCCACAGGTTCCAATGCACATGAGATTCTCTAATTGATGGTATTATTCTACTGTGCCTAGTCTATGTTATAATGAACCCCATGCCTTACTCACAAAACTGGCTCCAACTGATAGGATATATATCTATAGAGATATCTAAATATATATAGATATATATCTATATATCTCTACATAAATCTCCATACAAAGATATAGATATATATCTATATGCATCAGATTCTAGATTGATCTATCTGTGCTCCCTGCTTAGAGGTCTGCCATCTGTTGCATGTTTTGTCAATTTACTGAAGAATTCTAATTCTCTTAAGAAATTTAACTGAGATACTGACAATATTGTCTGGTATTTCTCATTTTTGATACCATTCAACATGCAAGCTACTATGAATGTATGTATATACTTGCAATCATGCACAAAGCATTTCATATCATCTTGTCCAAAGAAAAGGTTTTTCATTTTCAGAAACATTCTCTTTACAGTTGACATTTCATACTACCATAATAATATAATCTGACTAGGAAAAGGTGTAGATTGCAGGCTATTTTGTATGTGTAACACTTAGCTATTTTTGCTGAGAGCGGCAGAAGCAGAGTTCCTATAATTATTCATATTTTAAAGCCCAACCATGGTTCCATAAGTTAGGCTCGTTGAGGTGGCAATTGACTCAAACCTGGGTACTTTAAATGCATTCACCCAAAGCGCATGTGTATAAACTACATACTATCAGTATTAATCTAGAACCTCTAATTCACACATTACTATAGTAAAAACACGATGATGTCCAATCGTTCCAACTAGACTTATAATTTACCCTCAGACCTTTGGTCTCATACCTTAACTGAAACATGTACCTTAAAGCACTGCTACAGAATTAACTAATCATCATTGTCTTTCACATTTAGTAAACGTTTGAAAGTCGTTCTGAAACTCTTCCTTATCAATTTTAACAAGCCCAACATTACTGCAAATAGTTGGAAAAGTTACATCCAGGGCAATGTGAGGCAAGTAACACTCCAGGAAGTATATCATCAGAGTTGACCAAATGAGATTTCTAGACTTTACCGCCAAAGCAATGTTAGATGAGGTCATAGACATATATAGTATATATCTCTATGATGAGATGTAGAGAAACCACAGTGAGGTAGGGCCAGCTGACAAGCCTACAGATGATTACCTGCACAACAAAAGCCAAGTCCCCACTTGGCAGACAAAGGGTTTCGTCAGCTAGTGACTCGTGTTAACCCTTTCAATCCTTGGCAACAGAGGCTTCAGGGTAGTACTGGTTATGGTGGCTGCAAAGGGTTAACACTAGTCACCCATTGACTCTTTCTTGGCCAAGAGGGGATGCTGCTTTACGGTGTGGCCATGCACTACTCACAATGTACAGTCCACTGAGCAAATCTTTACTGAACATAGGACACAGAATTGAATCTTGCTAAAAAAAAGAAAAAGTCTATTGTACTAACTCACAATAATTAACTGTAATATGTATAATGTCTGGTGTCTACTACGATCTCTTTTTGTGTTACAGAACTTTAGAAATGACGGGGGCCATACAGTCAATTGTTTCTTACTTCGTTGCCTATTATCTGGTACATTACTAAGTGCTCATAGGTAGGCAATGTTCACTGTGGGACTGCTATGTTTCTTGAGGATACAAGGTGGTTTTAGTCCTTTTGTGGTCAGGCTGACCCTTTCAGTGCAAGCACATGGTAAGAGGGATTCGCCTAATTGTGAAATAACTCTCCAATGACATTGCGGTAGACAGATTAGCATGAGCAGCCACCTTCCTGTTCGCTCTGCTCAGGCTGGGTCTCCGGCGGTTTTAGATCAATATCTGGTCAGCGGTTAAGGAACAAGCTCCCGAAAGAAGCGACAGGTCTACTACAGTTGTCAACTACCACTATTGGCATACATTAACACAAGTACAGGTGATAAAAAACAAGTCAACTAAAGTGGCAGAACACAGGCAATGACATGTTTTCTGTGGTAATAAGGGAATGAGCAAGGTGTGATAAACTACTCAGGTATGAATAAAGAAAGTGTGATGTACTAAACAGGTGTGAAACAAGAGGGAAGTGGGTAAAGGAGGAAAGGCCAGTGGAAACTAGGGTCTCTCAATGACCGTGATAATTGACACAACTTACATCTGCTGCCTTCAAAATCAGGCCAATGGCACTTAATCGTTTATTACAACTGTACAATGAAGAAAGGAATTTGCATAGCATAGGGTTTGCTGAAAATAATAGTTGCTGCTGTTTCGATTTGGTGTCTTGTTTGCCCCTTCTTGTCAGACAGTAACAAATGGTCTATCCATAATTATTTACCCTCATGTTATCATCCAATTACTACCATGTCCTTATATCAGGTGTGGTACTGACAACTTGCAAATTGCTTTTTAGGGTGCTTCTTCATGTGAAAGCTTGTCAAATTAATATAGCTTTGGTTGAAGGATGCAACATTTTTAGTACAAGAAATTTCAGTTCTATTTACATTTTAGCATCCGCCAATACTCAGTGACAACCTGAGCGAAGTAAAGTCCCACTAGTTTAGTGGTCACAGTGACCAACACGGTTACCATCTGACTGAACAGTTTAAACAGGGACTAGCAACATCTATGTTAAAATAACAAGGCAAACTTGGTTCCCAAGAATCAGAAACCCAGCATGGGCCACCATGGGTCTCTGCGATTCTGGATCCTGAACCATGTCTTATTTGGTCACAGCTCCTAGGGCCCTCTTGCAGGCTCTATCATAAATATCTGTATGGGAAGACAGTAGCACTGTACACAACAAACTTGTATCGTTATGGAAACAATCAGAGTATGCACATGGTCTATGTGAAACCAAATAGAAAAAGACTGAAATTGACCAAAGAAAAACCACCACAGAGGAGGAGGATTCAATGCTGCACATCCAGTATATCATATACCAGGCTACCTCCGACTAGAGTACAAAAAGAACACATATATAGCCCTGACAGGTGAGAGTACAAAGCCCTGTGGACAGCAGCAGTCGGTAGCAAACAGTTAGCCACCTGCCCAACACAAGGAGGTCTAACACAAGTAGTAAGGTACGGCAATAATCTGACAGTTCAGGGGTACTTGGAGGCCAAGAGTGCACGCGCACCCAGCCAAACCCCCGGATAGTACACTACACTGCACACATACTCCAACACTTGCTCATAGTAGTATCATGAAGAGTGCATGTTAACGTCCAGGACATAAGTGTACATACACATTGCATGAATCATCATCATGTCTTAAGGCATTAGATAGCCCTTGTCACCATTTATTTTGATCAGGGGGTCTCGCTGGATAATTCATTATCTATATAGTATTTGCACGTCTTTGACACATATCAAATTACATTGAACATGTTTCTCGGAAAGAAAATCACAAGTGCAAAAGCCTTTTGTCTGGTCTTGGCATGAATGGACCTGGCTTTTGGGGAGCAGAGGGAGAGGCTGGGACTTGATGATGACGAGAGATCACATGTATAACAAATAACATTCACACATGCAAAAGTAAGTGTCAAATGTGTTGTGCCACTTGCAACTGGCTGATAAAGAATCCAGGGAACAAACCTTTGCCTCCAAAGCACTCAACACCACAGCCCTCAAGCCCAGCCTCCCCCGGTGCCCTCCACATACAACCATTGCCGACAGAAGTCCATCCCATATGGAGGAACACTGACAATGCACAGCCCAGTTTCCTAACAACTCCGATTTTTTCGTTTTGTACCATAAGCAAAGACAGTAATTTCCAGTTTAGTTTTCACTTAAATATGGGGAATAAATCTAATATTTCCCAATGAATTATTGGGGAATAAAGCCATTATCTCCCATAGAAAATAATGTGGGAAAATTAATAATATTCCACTATCAAAGTCCTTTTGGTTATACTGTCAATTTCCTTCACAATTCCAGTCATGCTTGCTACCAATTGTTTGGAAACAGGACAAGGCTGCGTCGTCTACATCTTAACCCCTATTTATATAAGAGGGCCACGGTTGTCCTTCACTACCCCTATAATAGACTTGCTGTGTAACATGAACATTCAGACTTGAGAAAAGAATGATTTCGCGAGAGGTGACTTTGCAGGCCGCGACATCTGAGGCGGATGTCAATGGTGACGCGGGGTTTCGGGGTTTGGAGGAGGAGACAAGAGCCAGGAGGGCGGCCCCTCAGCAGGGGCAGGAGCTGCCCTCCTGGGTGGGTGACGGAGGCTCCTGTTCATGCTCGTGGAGTTTGATTTCAGCTGAGCAGCGGTTAAGGAAAAACAGTTTCAGTGCAATGTTGTTATTATCAGTTAGCAATTGAGAGGGTTATTGTTTGACTGCTGGGTCTTCGGGGAAATTAAATTGAAGCCCCATACCCACTAAGCGTTTTTTCACCAAGTTGGCCAACTGGTCAGTGTAA
This sequence comes from Lepidonotus clava, assembly GCA_936440205.1. Classification (NCBI taxonomy): domain Eukaryota; kingdom Metazoa; phylum Annelida; class Polychaeta; order Phyllodocida; family Polynoidae; genus Lepidonotus; species Lepidonotus clava. The sequence goes on from OW387148.1 coordinate 5,860,498, forward strand.
AAATCAGCCAAATATACTCAAATAATCAACTGATTTTGACACAGATTCAGATCAAGCATGCATGTTTACATACAGTATACTAACAGTCAATCATAAGAATCAGTTCATTTCATGACTGACTCATAGGCTGACTGCGTAAAAAAGCGCCTAGTGGATAAAGGGCTAAAGGGTCGCAAGCTGTAAAGTGAATGTATGGAATAGTGCTTTCGGGACGATGCTTCCAGTAGTCACTTTGTATTGATGCTCAGTTAGTTGCTATAGGTCTTAAGTCTTCACACAGAATTCTTATCCTTACAGCTTTTTGCATAAATACTATACACTGGAACAGTGTGCATTGTCCAAAGCAAATCTGTCTTCCAATCCTTAGACTACATTTATGACAATGTTTACAACAATGAAGAATTAAATTAGAAAATGGCTTGATCCCATGGTTAATGCATGATCTAATAGTGTACGTGTCTCAAGCCAGCACTTACACCACACCACATAGGACTACCACCCTGAAAAACACTTCTTAATTATTTCAGTCAAATGTTAACAATAATTATATTGATACCCAATTCATAGAAGATGCCCTCAATGAAGTGTGTACGCATCAAGTTAAGGGGCTGAAATTTTCTTTAAATGTTTGCATGTTCTTGTATAAATCCAATAAGTACTTCTAGCAAAAGGGGATCTTTTTTAAGGCACATAATTGATCCATTGCTATCATTCAAAAAAGTAAAATAGTGAGACCGCTCGTGGGTTTCACTACGACACAATACACAAGCTAACTAACCCAAATCAAAGTAAAACCTGATTGTCATATAAGATTATAGATTACCAGTGAATGTTTAAAATGGTGATTTTTCAATTCAAACTATAACACACAGTGGTTTGAATAGAGAATACCATATTAAAGTCCACTAATTATCCAACATTATCTACCAACAAACGTATCACTAGTAAATATGGCAGCCAGCAGTAAGTAAAACCTAAAATATCTTGGAAACAATTACAAATGAGTAAAGTTAGTCGATCAAAATAATAAAGAAGTGTTGCTCAAGTTGAACCCGTAAATCCCTAAGGTACGTATCTATATCCAGAAAAAAGTGTCGTAGGTTGTTGCCACTCCAAATGGGTGACATGACCAATAACATCGCTGGATTATGATCTAATGTTGCAAAACACGTGGCCGGCCACTACATTGCCAGGCTTAGGGGTGGAGACCTTAACTTTCGCAACTCACAGACGATACCCTAGCTTTAAGAGCACTTGCTCAAGGCTTTTCACAGAATTCTTACTGAGTTTTCTAATACTGTATACCATATAACGGACTAGACTGAATGAAGGATGAAGCACCACCCATTAATCTATTATCTGTTCCCCTACACTTTTTGTTGAAACAAACAAATATCCCTTTAATTTCAAAATTCAACCCCTGATCATGTTTAATGTGAGATTTCTAAATTTTGAGGCATTTTATTTTTGTCATTAACGGGTGCATGTGTGCCTGATTCATTTAACATTAATAACCCTTTTTGATCATCCTAAATTTCTAATTTTCTGAATTTTTCATTGTAAGTCAACTGTCATCAATTTATGATCTGAAACTTTAAGCTTTAAGGATTTTGAAAATTTCCCACCAGGGGGCACATCTGTGAACCATACCATATGTTTGTATTGTGGTACGTTTTTTAGTGGATAGCAGTAGTCATGTGCCATTAAAACTTTAATTGGCGTACAATGGGCAAAATAGAATAATGATAAATCATAAGCATTGAAAGGCAGTGGCTTTTTTTGTGGGCATTGGGGGGGGGGGGGGATTCACCTAGTTGTTAGTCTTATGATAGGTTATCCAATTTGTGTGACAGGAAAAGGAATTGTGCCCACCCTTTGAGAAATATGGTATCAGACACTCACCTGCCACCTCGAGGATACCTTCATCATCACATTAATTTTAAAAGACACTAAAACCACTGACTGGTAGCCAATTTCCTCTACAAAAGTGTAATCTGTGATGTTGTTTACTGGGAATGTCACCTAAAACATTAAGCTCAATTTTCCCTTGGACGTCACTAATTAGAGCTATTTACCTTAAATCGCTATAATGACCTATGATTTTCTTTACATTTTCGGTAATACATGTAGCCTATAACATCCTAGAGTTTCAGATAAATAGCAACACTACAACTATGATTGCATAATTGTCCTTTATCTCAGGAGACAGACACTACAGTTTTACAGAGATGGCTTGGTTGCAGTTTAGTTAGCGCAGCTTAAATTCTAGCTTCAGCTGAAAAAACAGCCTCTCTGATTAAATAATTTGGGACCCTTATCATGTAAAGTAGGGCAATAGTTGTTTATTGACCACTGAATACTGACGAGTATGTAATAGAAAACTACGAGACAGTTCAGGATTTCATCCACAGTTTATTACTTCAATGACACATCCACCGATCCATTGACAATGATGCGGTCAACGGCCTCAGCTTCTTATTGTTTGATCAATAAACAATCATGCGGTATATATATAGACTATTTTTGTCCTTGTTCAGTTGCATCTAGAAATAGACTAGACTACACTGAGCGTGGCAACACACGATGTAAACCAGACACAGTCGGAAGCAGGCGATGAGTTCTGGTCATCACTGGTAGAGTACATGTGTAGCCTTTATTATACGCAGACACAACCAGGCCACAGTGGGGCCACCGTGGCTTCAATGGTACTGAGATGACGGCAAGCAATGAATTCTGGTCATCACTGGTAGAGTACACTGGTAACCTTTTATCATAAAGACACACAACCAGGTCACAGTGGAGCCACCGTGGCTGCACTGCACTCTGAGGCGATGTGTTCTGGTCATCACTGGTGGAGCATAGGTGTAATCCTTATTATACAGAGACACAACTGGGCCACAGTGGGGCCATGGTGGCTTCACTGTGTACTGAGATGACTGCGTGCCATCTTACTACATGTTGTAACACTGAAACCTTGATCCAAGAGTGTGGTTTATAGAGCAAATGTGGCCGACAGTGACGCTTTATGTAACAGTATGGCAACTCTCATAACAACCAATTTCTGATTCATTTAGGAAGTATTTGGGTATAAATACAGAATGCATTATCTGATTGTTTGTTGAGTGCTCTGAAGCAAACAAAAAGTCAAATATGTATGAAATCTAACAGGGTTGAATTGTGTCTTGTCTACAGTCTTGTCCTTATAGTTCCAGCTGATACAAAGAATGCAAATTACCTTCATATTAATGCTACATCGATGTTCTCTTCTGAACACATACAAACCAGTGCTTCTGGTGGGCACCTTGAGATGTACAATACTACAAGGCAATGCTAGATGACAATATGACGAGAGACATGCAAATAATGAGATGCCACAAAAATAGTTGAAACTCATGAAATCATTCTTGATGATAGATTCACCCTCAAACTAGACTTATATACATTGTTCTACCAGTATATACATATACAATGTCCATGCTCGCCAAACCTGCCTCACATGGCAACAGTCTTCTCTCATGAGAAAAAAAACCAAAAAACTTCTCTAAGTGGCACTAGGAAGGAGCAATTACAAAGCAATAGAGAAACACCACCAGTCTTCTAAGGTCCAGCAAAACCTTTTCTTTGCTTACCATTCTTGGGGGAGCGAAAGTAGCCAAGAACAGTATCACCCTTTGATGGTAGGAAAAATTAAACATGAGCCTTTGGAAAATTACTTAAAGGTGGAACTGTTCAATAAAGGCTTCACCATGTACCCATTATGAGCTAACTTTTTTTCCATATCTTGCGTTTAGTTCTGAGAAGATGGGATTATGCAATTGCTTTCTGTGTAAAGTGGCATGTACATGTGAGCAAGTCTTCCAGATAACGAAATCAGTTGATCAATCAAAGGAACACTGAATTGTGGGTGTTTTTCCTTCTTATAAATTAATTGGTGGGTCTATTGGTCTTTACATAGAAATAAATAATCAGAGATATTCTACAAAGCAAACAATTCCTGCATTGGCCAAATGTTGCAATCTGTGTCGACACTTTGACATTTCCCCTTTTTGCAGAGTCCCTCAAGCCAAGCACCATCACTGTGTACAGGGGTTTCTCAGAACATTTAGCAATGTTTCGTTCACAAAACATCTTATATTCACAACATGTCATGGGTACCTAGTGAACTTATCTTTAGCCATGCCTAACAAAACTAATTGGATGTCCATGGCAAAGGAGGCAAAAAAACACAAAATAGAATAATACAAGCAAAACAGTCTATAAGAACAATGTAGGAAATGTGTCAAAACAGATTCAAAGACCTTGTCTCTCATTTTCAAAATTGTAACTTACCTTACCAAATACCTTAAAACAGATCTAATTGGGGATGCACAGTTACTTGCCTTAGGTTTCATACACTTGTTTATTGAGGCTACGTGGGATAGGAGAATAAAAACAGTCAACCAGTTGGGAAGCTTGGTACCATAATTGGATTCCATAGGCCCAAGAAAGGAAAAACATATATGCAAGGGGGTGTTTATAGCTATTCCATAGCAAATGGCCTGCGCAGTATAACTCCAGACTGTGACTTAATCGAGTTCAAGGCTGTCAATGGTGAACAATTGCAACAGTGAGAGATCAAAAAAGATTGTTGTTCAAAAAAGAAAGCAATGACTTTACAACACCTCATCTAAACTTTTTAAATGCTTTTTGTTTGGTTTCAAAATTTCTCAAGCTTGTATCCTATTATTATACTCTTGTTCTTGAAATAAAATAACCTAAACTGATTCCATATACGTTCTGGAAATCAGACAGCAATACGTAATGTGGCAGCAACAGTTCTACTGTTGTACCTATTGTTACAGGTCATTACAACAATGAAGACTTTATGCAATAGACCACCAGAAAAGTGTGATTTCTTTTAGAAGACAAGGAACAATAACTGTTGTTTGAGCCAAAAATTGTTTATATAATCTAGGCTTTGAGTACATTGAATATCAGTGTGATCGTGTAGCATCTGGTCTATTAAAGCATTGTGAATTTTTATTCCAAAAGAAATGAAATCCTGGGCACGCCACATTATATATACAAACATACAGAGTTTTAGATGGGGGGGGGGGGGGGGGAAATTGCCAATTTCCAGATTTCTACATGTTCCAATGCACATGTGATTCTCTAATTGATGGTATTATTCTACTGTGCCTAGTCTGTGTTATAATGAACCCCATGCCTTACTCACAAAACTGGCTCCAACTGATAGGATATATATCTATAGAGATATCTAAATATAAATAGATATATATCTATATATCTCTACATAAATCTCCATACAAAGATATAGATATATATCTATATGCATCAGATTCTAGATTGATCTATCTGTGCTCCCTGCTTAGAGGTCTGCCATCTGTTGCATGTTTTGTCAATTTACTGAAGAATTTTAATTCTCTTCAGAAATCTAACTGAGATACTGACAATTTTGTCTGGTGTTTCTCATTTTTGATACCATTCAACATGCAAGCTACTATGAATGTATGTATACACTTGCAATCATGCACAAAGCATTTCATATCATCTTGTCCAAAGAAAAGGTTTTTCATTTTCAGAAACATTCTCTTTACAGTTGACATTTCATACTACCATAATAATATAATCTGACTAGGAAAAGGTGTAGTTTGCAGGCTATTTTGTATGTGTAACACTTAGCTATTTTTGCTGAGAGCGGAAGAAGCAGAGTTCCTATAATTATTCATATTTTAAAGCCCAACCATGGTTCCATAAGTTAGGCTCGCTGAGGTGGCAATTGACTCAAACCTGGGTACTTTAAATGCATTCACCCAAAGCGCATGTGTATAAAGTACATACTATCAGTATTAATCTAGAACCTCTAATTCACACATTACTATAGTAAAAACACGATGATGTCCAATCGTTCCAACTAGACTTATAATTTACCCTCAGACCTTTGGTCTCATACCTTAACTCAAACATGTACCTTAAAGCACTGCTACAGAATTAACTAATCATCATTGTCCTTCACATTTAGTAAACGTTTGAAAGTCGTTCTGAAACTCTTCCTTATCAATTTTAACAAGCCCAACATTACTGCAAATAGTTGGAAAAGTTACATCCAGGGCAATGTGAGGCAAGTAACACTCCAGGAAGTATATCATCAGAGTTGACCAAATGAGATTTCTAGACTTTACCGCCAAAGCAATGTTAGATGAGGTCATAGACATATATAGTATATATCTCTATGATGAGATGTAGAGAAACCACAGTGAGGTAGGGCCAGCTGACAAGCCTACAAATGATTACCTGCACAACAAAAGCCATGTCCCCACTTGGTAGACAAAGGGTTTCGTCAGCTAGTGACTCGTGTTAACCCTTTCAATCCTTGGCAACAGAGGCTTCAGGGTAGTACTGGTTATGGTGACTGCAAAGGGTTAACACTAGTCACCCGTTGACTCTTTCTTGGCCAAGTGGGGATGCTGCTTTACAGTGTGGCCATGCACTACTCACAATGTACAGTCCACTGAGCAAATCTTTACTGAATATAGGGCACAGAATTGAATCTTGCTAAAAAAAAAGTCTATTGTACTAACTCACAATAATTAACTGTAATATGTATATTGTCTGGTGTCTACGACAATCTCTTTTTGTGTTACAGAACTTTAGAAATGACGGGGGCCATACAGTCAATTGTTTCTTACTCCATTGCCTATTATCTGATACTTTACTAAGTGCTCATAGGTAGGCAATGTTCCCTGTGGGACTGCTATGTTTCTTGAGGATACAAGGTGGTTTTACTCCTTTTGTGGTCAGGCTGACCCTTTCAGTGCAAGCACATGGTAAGAGGGATTCGCCTAATTGTGAAATAACTCTCCAATGACATTGTGGTAGACAGATTAGCATGAGCAGCCGCCTTCCTGTTCGCTCTGCTCAGGCTGGGTCTCCGGCGGTTTTAGATCAATATCTGGTCAGCGGTTAAGGAACAAGCTCCCGAAAGAAGCGACAGGTCTACTACAGTTGTCAACTACCACTATTGGCATACATTAACACAAATACAGGTGATAAAAAACAAGTCAACTAAAGTGGCAGAACACAGGCAATGACATGTTTTCTGTGGTAATAAGGGAATGAGCAAGGTGTGATAAACTACTCAGGTATGAATAAAGAAAGTGTGATGTACTAAACAGGTGTGAAACAAGAGGGAAGTGGGTAAAGGAGGAAAGGCCTGTGGAAACTAGGGTCTCTCAATGACCGTGATAATTGACACAACTTACATCTGCTGCCTTCAAAATCAGGCCAATGGCACTTAATCTTTTATTACAACTGTACAATGAAGAAAGGAATTTGCATAGCATAGGGTTTGGCTGAAAATAATAGTTGCTGCTGTTTCGATTTGGTGTCTTGTTTGCCCCTTCTTGTCAGACAGTAACAAAGGATCTATCCCTAATTAGTTACCCTCATTTTATCATCCAATTACTACCATGTCCTTATATCAGGTGTGGTACTGACAACTTGCACATTGCTTTTTAGTGTGCTTCTTCATGTGAAAGCTTGTCAAATTAATATAGCTCTGGTTGAAGGATGCAAAGTTTTTAGTACAAGAAATTTCAGTTATATTTACATTTTAGCATCCGCCAATACTCAGTGACAACCTGAGCAAAGTAAAGTCCCACTAGTTTTGTGGTCACAGTGACCAACACGGTTACCATCTGACTGAACAGTTTAAACAGGGACTAGCAACATCTACGTTAAAATAACAAGGCAAACTTGGTTCCCAAGAATCAGAAACCCAGCATGGGCCACCATGGGTCTCTGCGATTCTGGATCCTGAACCATGTCTTATTTGGTCACAGCTCCTAGGGCCCTCTTGCAGGCTCTATCATAAATATCTGTATGGGAAGACAGTAGCACTGTACACAACAAACTTGTATCGTTATGGAAACAATCAGAGTATGCACATGGTCTATGTGAAACCAAATAGAAAAAGACTGAAATTGAGCAAAGAAAAATCCACCACAGAGGAGGAGGATGCAATGCTGCACATCCAGTATATCATATACCAGGCTACCTCCGACTAGAGTACAAAAAGAACACACATATAGCCCTGACAGGTGAGAGTACAAAGCCCTGCGGACAGCAGCAGTCGGTAGCAAACAGTTAGCCACCTGCCCAACACAAGGAGGCCTAACACAAGGAGTAAGGTACGGCAATAATCTGACAGTTCAGGGGTATCTTGGAGGCCCAGAGTGCACATGCACCCAGCCAAACATACTCCAACACTTGCTCATAGTAGTATCATGAAGAGTGCATGTTAACGTCCAGGACATAAGTGTACATACACATTGCATGAATCATCATGTCTTAAGGCATTAGATAGCCCTTGTCACCATTTATTTTGATCAGGGGGTCTCGCTGGATAATTAATTATCTATATAGTATTTGCACGTCTTTGACACATATCAAATTACATTGAACATGTTTCTCGGAAAGAAAATCACAAGTGCAAAAGCCTTATGTCTGGTCTTGGCATAAATGGACCTGGCTTTTGGGGAGCAAAGGGAGAGGCTGGGACTTGATGATGACGAGAGATCACATGTATAACAAATAACATTCACACATGCAAAAGTAAGTGTCAAATGTGTTGTGCCACTTGCGACTGGCTAATAAAGAATCCAGGGGACAAACCTTTGCCTCCAAAGCACTCAACACCACAGCCCTCAAGCCCAGCCTCCCCCGGTGCCCTCCACATACAACCATTATCGACAGAAGTCCATCCCATAGGGAGGAACACTGACAATGCACAGCCCAGTTTCCTAACAACTCCGACTTCTTCGTTTTGTACCAAAGCAAAGACAGTAATTTCCAGTTTTGTTTTCACTTAAATATGGGGAATAAATCTAATATTTCCCAATCAATTATTGGGGAATAAAACCATTATCTCCCATAGGAAAAGAATGTGGGAAAATCAATAATATTTCACTTTCAAAGTCCTGTTGGTTATACTGTCAATTTCCTTCACAATTCCAGTCATGCTTGCTACCAATTGTTTGGAAACAGGACAAGGCTGTGTCTTCTACATCTGAACCCCCATTTATATGAGGGCCACAGTTGTCCTTCACTACCCCTATATTAATAGACTTGCTGTGTAACATGAACATTCAGACTTGAGAAAAGAATGATTTCGCGAGAGGTGACTTTGCAGGCCGCGACATCTGAGGCGGATGTCAATGGTGACGCGGGGTTTCGGGGTTTGGAGGAGGAGACAAGAACCAGGAGGGCGGCCCCTCAGCAGGGGCAGGAGCTGCCCTCCTGGGTGGGTGACGGAGGCTCCTGTTCATGCTCGTGGAGTTTGATTTCAGCTGAGCAGCGGTTAAGGAAAAACAGTTTCAGTGCAATGTTGTTATTATCAGTTAGCAATTAAGAGGGTTATTGTTTGACTGCTGGGTCTTTGGGGAAGTTAAATTGAAGCCCCATACCCACTAGGCATTCTTTCATCAAGTTGTCCAACTGGTCAGTGTGAAAATCAGCCAAATATACTCAAATAATCAACTGATTTTGACACAGATTCAGATCAAGCATGCATGTTTACATACAGTATACTAACAGTCAATCATAAGAATCAGTAGATTTTATCACTGACTCATAGGCTGACTGCGTAAAAAAAAAGAAGCGCCTAGTGGATAAAGGGCTTAAGGGTTAAGCTGTAAAGTGAATTTATGGAATGGTGCTTTTGGGACGATGCTTCCAGTAGTCACTTTGTATTGGTGCTCAGTTAGTTGCTATAGTCTTAAGTCTTCACACAGAATTCTTATCCTTACACATTTTTGCATAGATACTATACACTGGAACAGTGTGCATTGTCCAAGGCAAATCTGTCTTCCAACCCTTAGGCTACATTTATGACAATGTTTACAACAATGAAGAGTTAAATTAGAAAATGGCTTGATCCCATGGTTAATGCATGATTTAATTGTGTATGTGTCTCAAGCCAGAACTTACACCATATAGGACTACCACCCTGAAAGACACTTCTTAATTCTTTCAGTCAAATGTTAACAATAATATTAATACCCAAATCATAGGTGCCCTCAATGAAGTGTGTACGCATCAAGTTAAGGGGCTGAAATTTTCTTTAAATGTTCGCATGTTCCTATATTAAACCAATACGTACTTCTAGCAAAAGGGAATCTGTTTTTTTTTGTCCTTTTTTTTAAAAGGCACATAATTGATCCATTGCCATGATTCAAAAAAGTAAAATAGTGAGACCGCTTGCAGGTTTCTTTTGTATGATAACCAATTATCAATGTATGGATAAAACAATACACAATACACCAGCTAACTAACCCAAATCAAACAAACAGATCTGTGGAAATGACCCGTGGTCATCAACATTCTATAAGCTATAACTTTGCTCTCGCAGCTGATATTTAGTACTGACATGTTTGTCATATAAAATTATAGATTACCAGTGAATGTTTAAAATGGTGATTTTTCAATTCAAACTATAACACACACTGGCTTGAATAGAGAACACCACGTTTAAGTCCACTAATTATCCAACATTATCTACCAACAAACGTGTCACTAGTAAATATGGCAGCCAGCAGTAAGTAAAACCTAAAATATCTTGGAAACAATTACAAATGAGTAAAGTTAGTCGATCAAAATAGTAAAGAAGTGTCTCTCAAGTTGAACCCGTAAATCCCTAAGGTACGTATCTATGTCCAGAACGGCGTGCGGTGCAGCACCAATATTTCAATATGTGGAGAAACTTATGCAATTCCTATTGGGGAATCACTTAGGTAGTCAAACATGGTTGAGGATAATCTCCTATTGTTTGTTTAATGTCAGGTGGTCAACAAGTGTCGTAGGTCATTGTTTAGGGAGCAATTTAGAAAATATGAAAAAGAACAAGAGAAGGAAAAAGTGGGGTTCGTGGGGTACCAACCCCAAATTTCTAACCGGTTTACAATAAATATTCACAAAACCTCATAATCTAATCAATATTCCTGTTGTGATAGGTTGACCACTGAATGGCAGCCGCTATTGCTGTTCTGGACATACGAAAATGCATCCAACGGAGTTTTCTGCAAACAGGCGAAACAAACCACATCTCACTCAGAAGTAAGAATTCCACAAGATATTTACTAACATCTACAATAGGTACGTGATTAGGAAAACCACATAGGAACCACTGCCCTGTCCGCTACCAGAGACCAAAAAGTACATTTTCAAATTCCCTGTGTTTTCCCTGAGATTTCCCTGTCCCGTGGCAATTTTTCTCTGTGTCATATCTAGCAAATTTTTCAAATTTAAAAGCCTCTGTGTGCAGAAAAAATTTGGACAACCCAACAACAAAATGTTAAATCCCTAATACCTTGAGAATCAGGAATTTCAGGACCTGGCCAAATGAAATTCCTTGTGTTTTCCCTGTGTTTTGGCAAAATTTCCAAATTCCCTGTGTTTTCCCTGTCAGGGATTTTTTTTTTGCCATTTTCCCTGTTATCCCTGTGTGGTTGGTACCCTGTCTGATGCTCTGATCTGTCTGATCTAGCACAGGGAGGCAGTACCAACATGCACCGGCTACAGTTAACCATAGGAACTGGCTTACACGGAGACAGCACTTGAAGATGAGGGAGTAGTGACTAGTCTAGACAGTAAGAATGGAGGTGGGGGAAGTTTCCTGTACCTTTTAGTCAAAATTTTCATTTAAATGTAAAATTTGGTAAGAACCCCACCAGCCTGTTTTCAAGTTGTAAAAGTGCAAACAAAAAAACAATATCAAAATCAATGTTCTTATCGTAAAATCATGGGTCGGTGTGCTAGAATCACTGAGAATTTCTGTTTAAAGGTACCCAGCATGCAAACTAAAGTAGAGGGCAACATATTAGCAGTAGGTGAAACTGGCTAGTCTTGGGGAAGATCTACGAGCAAGGCCACACAAGAGAAGAGAAGTACAGATAGCGTAAAACGGCTAGGGGGAATGTCTAGTAAAAGACGAAACGTTATAGGCATTAAACTATGGTAACAAAAAAACTACAAAAAAACAAAAACATTATGTGGTTATTCATTTCAAACATGTACCAAACTGAAAGTTTTCAAGAATCGTTTAACCATCCGCCCCTTCACTGGACAAAAGTTAATCAACTCCCTAAAGCAGTCATAAACCAGATGAAAGTGAACCAACATGAGCGAAATAAAAGAACGATAAAGTTTCATATGAAATATTTTATTACAAATGACTGAGGATTATGACTGTAATAAGCAGCTGTTACAGGGTGTGAGGGAGGTCCCCAGCTCCCCCACAACACAAGTTCGATGAAAACTGAGACCGGCCGGAGGGCACAGCATGGTTTGTTTGTATAACCTCCCCTTTACCATAGACTGTGGGTCTACTCCTCTACTTAAAGGTGGGGACTCGTCCCCTCTGCAATGTCACTCAGACCAACTAAGGCCTTCAGTGAAAACCCCACAGTCACATTCAGCAATTGCTTACCTATTTCAATGAATCATAAAATTATTATTGTTAAGATGTAGTATGAGCAGAAACATTACTTTTTATGACGTGTGCTTGGTTTTACCCCACTTTATTTTTCAACTGCTTTCAACAAGCTCCGTATTGAAACAAGAACGAAAGTATTAACCTAAGAAAAGTTTGGTTAGAGACAAGATTGAATTGTTTCTGTCTGTTCTTTGTGGAAGTCATTTTGGTGTTCAGTGGTTTCAGCATGGTGGTGACGACACTATACTGCTGATAGCAGCAGCGAGCAAAAACAACAGGCTTCTATGGTCATCTATTACATACGTATAATATCAATCCCTTTCTTATCTGGACATATTCAGTACTTAGTATTCATTGCACCTACGAGTTAATACATATTCTATTGTGACCACCAGAGAAATCTCCTATTGGTATTTTCACTGGGAAGTGAAATGGACGTATGTTCACATTACTTGTTATTTGTATTCTAACAGACTTGGCTAGGAGTATCTTGCTAGGTGACTGACACTGGACCTGGCCTGACTGTGCATCTACGGACTATGATATGTCTGGGGGAGTCTACCCTTGCCGCAGGCCGAGTTCTAATTCAACCCACCACGGATAGCTTTGTTCTTTTTCTTTCTTTTTTTTAATAGTATTTTACCTGCAGATTTGCCTAGATCAAGAGACATATACTGAGAACTATGTCGACAAGTTAAAAGGCTTCAGCATATGCACTTTCATTAATATTATTTCAGCATTATTTGTGGTTCAAAATTATGGAAAACTAGCATTGGGTAATTTTACAGTTTGTATCTTTATATATATTAAATTTGCAAATGTGGTCTGAACATTTATTTATTTCAGATCAACAAAGAGCAAGTATTCGTATATTTTCTAAAATTGTTCTTGTGTTTTTTTCAACACAATTAGCCTGCCCGTATTTAAAATACTGTAAATCAGCTATCCGTGGTAGGAAGAATTAATTAATAATTAACTAATATCAGACAGCTAGTCACCTGACTATCTGAATTGGGCCACAAATAAACCACTAACCTCACAAGTAAAATATAAAATACCTCAATTACAAATGGTCACACAAACTTTGATAATAGAAGATTGTGCTGACATAACATAATCATACATAAATTACCAGATATGCATTCTCTATAGGATATACTACAGCAGTAACATAATCATATTGGGGATAATTCGTACGGTTGGGGTGCGTCAGAGCGTAGCAGTAACATGTTACTGAAAAGATATGCCAATACACGTTCTCTCAATGAACATCTTAGTGCTTTCTAATATCTTTCTATGTGGGAAAATTGTGATGATTATGCCTCTATATAGCCCCAAGCGAATATGTGATGCTAAGTTTATTGTAGAGACACTTATGTCGAGATCTATGTACAGCAAGCCCTGCGTCAAAGTTGAAAACTCCGTCTCTGAGAAAGACTTGGGAAGGGTGAACTTGAACCAGCACGATTAGAATTAACCATTAAACGGTTTAATACCAGAAGAAAAATCAGGCTGGCTCATGTAAACTAACTTCCCAGACACTCTAATAATTTGCCAGAGGAAAGTAACTGGTTCGTTTAGGGAAATATCGTATTACTTTGGAGATAAAAATTATCTTTATCATGAACCGATAAATAAATTGATAATGTCTCGTGTCTTATAAGCAAGCGAAAACAGAAAAGTTACAGAACTATCCACCCCCTTTTATACCTCACACATCACACGTTAACACTTTGTGAATAGGCAAAGAAAAGAAATTGCTGTCTAGAGGCCTCTAGAAGCTTCAATATGATATAGATCCTGTCTGCGTAAGGATACATTGTTACAACGATATGCTATACAAAATCATTCACTAACCATTGCGTTTAAATTAACGGTTGCCATCTGATGGTATGCTAAATAGTATACTTTTTTCTGTGATGAAAAAATAGAGATTCAATCCTAAAGCAACATTACACACGCATACGAACAGCTTTTTGATTATTTAAAGGAATGACGAACTGAAATCCCACTAATTCTCCTAGAGGTAGGTCTAATGGAAGAAGAAATCAAATTTCTTAAAAATGTTTATTTTCATACAAAGAAATGACGAACAGAGGTCTTGTTTTAAAACCTTAACCTGTCGTTAGGTTATTCAAAAATAATTTCCTACGTCCTCTATGAGTCACTGTGAGAGACATTTATCGGAGGTGGGACGGTCAGTGCTATCAGATTGGGAACCCCCAAACAACTAACATATTGAAATACATAGCGTATTTTGGGTTAAAATTAGACCAACGTCAGTGCTCGCATTATAAACCATACCACATATATTCAGTATATATATATACAACCAGAGTTTTGAATAAACTCTCCCCTAATCCTAGACCCTAAAGAGCCAGAAGCTGATGCAAGCCAAGTCATCAGCGGCGGATCCAGCTTTTTCAAAAAAAAAAAAAAAAAAAAAAAAATCTAAATCCGCCACTGGTAATCGTCAACAGCCATAGCCCAACAACTCTGTGCAAACCCACAACAAAACCCAAGTTTTTCTTTTTACAAATTGCAATCCTCCAGAATTAGATGCCCCTACACACAAGTGGATTATACCTTTATAGTATCTATAAGCTTGACTGTGGAGAATGGAGACGTGGAAACTCGTCCCCTGATTTGACCTTGACGGGCGGTATTCTGATCAAACATGGCGGACGGGCATGATTAGAGGTCATTCTCTCCTCACTCAAATAGCTATTAAGGCCTGCGCATCATAAACAATACCTCTTGTCAACAATTTTATTTTAGGGGGAGATTTTTTTCTTTACAGTTGCATTCAGTCTTTAATCATGTGTTTATATAATATTGAATATTTAAGACCCAATTTTTATGAATATAGCTTATACCCACATAAAAAGAGTCTGAAAACTGTATCCTGTTTGTAAATTTTCTTGAATAATATAATTTGGACATAACAAACAATGGTGACCTAACAGACTCCTGAGGAAAAATAAGGCCGACTTTTACACGTCTACAACCAAGCATATATCTCACGGTAATAGTCCGGTGATGGCATAATGAGTGATGCGACATAACGCCTCGACTACACGGGTGATATTTATTTTACTTGAGTTTTCATTCGTCTTTAGATACGTATGTAACTGCTGGTAAGGGTAATTTATTATGTACAAAAGGCAATAATAAACCATCATTCTAGCTCACATTGACGACGCCTATGTAAGCTAGATAAACGCGGTAATAACAGTACAATTTGTTCATTAACCAGAAAGTTCAACTCCTAGAAACAATAGCTAGTGACTGGAGTATAAATATTTTCATCTTGTGAATTTGTGAAGAATGGCATTGTGACACCTAGCTCAAAATGATGAGCACGACCTAGCTGTAACGGGGGTTTTGATTGGCTCGGAGTCATTGAGGATCTCCCGTGATAAATCAGACAACATGGTGTCTTTTCATTCATATTCTTTAAAGTCCTCCTCAATAAATTACGACTTGGTCCCAGGCAAAGTGACACTGAGATAGTCCCAAGCTGTGAAGTCTATCAGCCTGTAACTCCATGGGGGGTCATCTAGGTGTGTGTCCAATCAGAGTCAGGTTTACATAGAAAGCAGCCAATCACAGACGGTCTTATTCTCAACAAGCACATCCACTTTCTTGCTGTTGGGGCTCGGTCGGCGTATCTTTAAGTTTCACTTCAATCACTGGAAGGAAGTTAAGGAAAAAACAAAGTAGAAGCAGACATGCATCTACAACAACATTGAAGCCAAAATAAAAGATACAACTTCATCTACTGACACTAATCAACGGAAATAATAATGAACCTACGGCAACTGACACTGAGCTAAAGACTTTACTTGAATAGTGCTCCATTAGCATAACATAACTATCAAATCAGAACCATTTCTCTCTAAATATATTCAGGGTGCCCACGCTTTTTCAAAAATCAATTTAAGACCTTTTTAAGACCTATTTAAGACCTACTTTTGGCAAATTTAAGACAAAATTGCCACAGCTTACAACAAAATTTGATCGCATGATATTTGACGATGCGGCACTAGGCAAAAAGTGACAATTTTGCTCATCCTAGCATTTGAGTTTAATTTCCTAATCCGATCCAATTTAAGACCTTTTTAAGACTTCTTCCATGAAAAACATGAGATTTAAGACGTTTTTAAGGCCTTAAATTTGATAAAATCTATTTAAGACCCTTTTAAGACTTTTAAGACTTGCGTGGGCACCCTGATATTACATAAATACATTTGTTTTCCGATAACTACCAGTGGCAATTTACTTGATTAGGACGCTGAATCCAATTGATCAGATTTATTCTAAACTTCCCTAGTTACCAATAAACCCTGTGTTACTCAAAAAAAAAATTGGATTATTTTCTCAACTTCTCTAATCATTATGTTTTATACTTACCTTTCTTCAACTCGATGTTATTGTTAATATGAAACTAAGGCTATTAGGTATCATAATATTTGAAATAACGCCAGTCTAACAGTGTTTTCTTGAGAACAGTATTATCGTTTTTGTTATTTCAATATTTTGGTAGTAAGAAATCAATTCCGAGTAAAATTTTCAATCAAACAAAAGATGCCTGAAGAACAAAAATATTGAATGTAATAATGCAATGTGACGTGAAAGGAATCTTTTCTCACTAACTCCTTTAGCTGCATGGAAACTTTGCGATACATGTTTCAATGGTGCACGACAGAGGGCATGCTTTAGTTCTACTATAGAGGAAAGGATCGTTATGTTACTACAACTAAACTAGCACTCAACCAAAGAACCACATGACAACACCAAGGAAAGGAGCAACAAGACAAAAAGGGGCAAACCAAGCACAAGAAACAGGGAACAAGACTAAATTCAGCCAAGCCGTTATTGCCAAATCAAGTATTTCTCATTTTGGAAAAACGAGATTAAAAAGTTCGTATTTACTCAATGTGAAAGATTTGCTTTACTAACATAATTAAAAGTATATGGTTTAAAAAAAAGAGAGAACAATTTCAAAAAGTTGAATGAAAAAATAATTAAAATAATTTTTTTTTTTTTTAGAATTGTTGGGCAATATCGACGTTGAAATTTGTCACTATGATTTTTATCACAATGTAGTTTTAACACTTGGTTGGCAACTGCAGCAAGCAATGAAGTTATAATTTCCTCCAAGCCGAACCCAACAGCTAGAAGTGGATGATGACCTTAGCCCTGGGAACCAATACCATTAGGAGGGTTACTGCCACAGTTCTTCATATTGTACGTTTCACAATTTCCTTGAAAATGTGCCGTCAAATTCATAGTTTCCTTTGGTAATCATAATTATTTGAATAACACGGCTATGGAGCAAAACATTTTTATATCCTATCCCACTTAATCATTAAAACATCGGCCCGGTATTTATCATCTAGTCGTAATTGCTAAACACAAAGCTTATTTCAAAAAAAATTATTGCTCAATATGAATAAATATGCTGACCACTGACAAGTGTGTCAAATAGACTTGAGTCTATGTTACTAACTTTCTCAATCGAGTTCACAAGAGGACAGGACGGAAATCTACTTAAATCTAAGTATCATATGACAAACCCTTTAGTCTGAGCGATTCATTATTTTGGTGGGTACGCCAGAATTTTTCGTCCGGAGGACATTTGGGGGAATTCCCCTATAAACAAAACTAAATGTACATTTTTTTTCATCTTTATATGTAATAAAAAAAAAAAAGAAGGCGATAATTTTTTCCCCAAGCCTTGGCAAGTCAATGCGAAAAGGCGAAGGCCGAGCGAGGCGATCAGGAGGGCGGCCCAGGTGGGCCGAACGCGGGGCGGTCAGGTAAAAGGGGGTCTGCACCTACCTGTGTCTGTCGTCTACCGCCACCACAAGTATCCCACAATGCACCTACACCCCCTCTGCCGGGAGTCAACTGTACTAAGGACGGTTCGGAGGCAAGCCAAACTTGGGGTGGGAGAGTCTAGGGATGTTACAGATGTTAATACAATGTGGATGAAAAATCAGCAGAGAACGTACAGGCAGAGTAGGCTTGGAGTGAAGCTTTAGTGTGGGAGGTTGAGTTTCATTAAAAGAACCACAGTTTTAGGAGTTAATGTTTCCCTATTTACTCCTTACTATGTTAGCGTACTGTCAAACTGTTACTGTCAGTATAATGAGAAAAAGGGTGGGAAAACCTGTTATTTTTTTTTATTTTTTTTTTGTTTCCTCGTCAAACAATTCTTGCTAACACTTTTCTAGCTCCTAAACCTTCTCATAGCCTATATCATTGGTTCTCATAAACTGAAACACTATTCTGACTAACCTAAGGTTCATTACTTTTTAAAAAGAGGAGGAAAAAAACAGTTTAGTGCAAGACGGTACAACTGTGAACGTAGAAAAGATCAAACCTTCGTGCTAAGGAGGCAATGTGTTGTAATAAATTAACCATACGTGAGTAGAGAGAAAATCTTGTGGCCAAAACGCCTGTTGGGAAAAGGATACTGTCTTCTGGTTTCTTTTCTGTTTGTTCCATGCCTGGCAGTGCAGCGGCTACTCTCCGGAAAAGCTGAAATGGAAAACGACCAGAGTTTGAAATTGATGAAATCTACTTCATGTTTTAGCTATAATCTATATGATAACATATAATCTGTAACAAATCAGGTTTGATTTACAACTCTAAAACTTAAACACCAGAAAGAAAATTTTAAATTACATTGAAATACTCTGAAATGGTGATCTAAAAGTTAGTTTTTTTTCCGGTGGTGACGTGAAAAAAAAACTGAAATCGGACAAAAACATGAAACTTATAACTTAGTCTTCAATACTTGTGTGTGGTTTGTAATTACATTTTGACTGTATGATTGATAGTTATCGTCAACATAGTATGTGATTCGCTAGATCTGAATATAGGTAACCCCACTGATTATGCTACAACCTGACATATTTTGCTTACCTGTTTTACATTGTAACCGGCTTTTGCACTTGTTTCAATGAACATTACGTTTAACTCTTTGGCTTTCCTTTCTCCGTCTTCTGTCGATACTTGCCTGAAGCGAGAGAAAAATCAGTACGTAAAATTTAACAAGAATATGATTCTTTTTAAGATTTCATCTCGAATACTTTAGGCTTTTGAAATGTGTAGTCATCCTTACACTTGAGAACATTGTAGGACACAACTTATATGGATTAATATTGGATCCAGGTCCAGTCAGCCCTTCAGGGCTCTTTTCCGACTGCACAAGACAATGTTTTCCTCATTGGGTGATCACATCTAAGAGATGATTTAGGAGAACCTCGCCACTGGGATCACTACCCTACTACCCGTTATGTTGCAACATTGTATATTTAATTATCAAAATGACAACTGATGATTTTTCTGTGTCTTCTGTGTGATTCACGTCTCAAAAGAAGCTCACCGTTTATCTGACAGATCTGTCTTGTTGCCTACTAGCATGATGATGACGTCGGTGCCCCGCTCCGTGCGCACGTCGTCTATCCATTTGGAGGTCTGCTGGAATGAATTGGCATCTGCCAAACACAATCAAACCATTACCAAAGTATTTTCAACCATCTACACTGAGTGGCGATTCCTGCTTCTCTATCAAAAACACATGATAGGTGGACATCTGATCCTTCGCGTTTTACAACCAGGGATATAAGTCAGAGCTTATGAAACAGTATAAAGGAAATCTGGATTATCTTAAAGTGCTAGAGAATGACATTGTGATGTTGGAAATTATTTTTGAAAGTTATTAATTGAGGTGCTGAAGCGAAAAATATCTGAACCCAGACTGAAATCTAAATATTTACATTCCTGCACATCAGAAGTATATTTAGGCTACCAGACATATCTATGGACAGAAAGGGTTTAACATGTGCAGAAAAGTGTATGTCCTGATACTAGTGACAGACAGAATTCAATACTCGTGTGAAACTACAGCAATTCTCTTTTCTAATATGGGTATATCTCCTTGTGGTTAACCAAGTCTGGTTCTTCATTTAGGTGTGTATACCGAACCTAGACTATGTTGATGCTTTCTTCTTGTGATGTCGTAAACTACTTACTTGTGATGTCGTAAACTACTACTGCTACGGATGAGTCCCGGATGTAGCTGGGAATGAGGCTGCGAAACCTTTCTTGTCCCGCTGTGTCCCAGAGCTGTAACCGGATCTGAAACATGACGGGCAACGGTGATAATGGTTGTTGGAGTTTACAGTCCGCTCACCAGTATTTCAGCTAAATCAGGACCAACTCACATAATTACCTTGTAAAAAAAATTATTATACAAGAAGCACGAGCCCGGCCATCTAATAGCCTAGCTACCCAATCGGCGATCCCTGTATCTAGGGTTTGAACTCAATTTTTTGTCATAATTTTAAATCAAGACAAAATTTTGAATCTTTTTCCTGGGCAAACCAATTCATTTAGAAATCAATATTATAGGCCTTTGAATTACTAGAAAATCTTGTACCACAGAATCTAATGTGTTTGACTGGAATTGCTTGGCCAGGTAGCTAAAATATTAAATATCATTAATTTTTGGTAATGTAATTGAATTTTAAATAGTTTTGACTCATTTAAGTGGGGGGGGGGGGTGCAAAATTTAGTTTAAACAAAAGAACTTATGAAAAAGTAGAAACAAACCAACAAATTTGACATGTCAAAACCATGCAAAGTAGTTAGATAAGTAAATGGTATTGGTTGATTTGGTTGTCTAAACTAAGTTATTTTCAGTATACATGATTACCAAATGACCATTCACTAGGGTCATTGTTTGTATAAGATAAACAGTGTAAGCATCAGTAAAACACCCATGCCCCCATTGCAACATGTGCCAGATTCACTAGGATAATTGTTTGTATAAGGTAAACAGTGTAAACATCAGTAAAACACCCATGCCCCAAGGGCAACATGTGCCAGATCAATTGCCCCCAAGGGCATCATGTGCTAGATCAATTAACACACATGCCTTCCTAATTGTTGATAAACAGTCTGGGCCTTTGATCTACTGAAACCTGGAAATGCTAACATAAAAGCAGCAAGAACATTTAAATTCACTAACAAAAAAGGCTCATTTATCATGCTTTGAGAAAATAGTTTGTTTCAGTATGCCCAAGTTCAAACGTTGAAGTGTTTTCCAATAGTGCTTTTATGTTTTCAATAAAATTGTACAGTAAACTTTACCTCCGAATTTGGTGACAAAATGACATTACAGACAACCAATACTATAGGAAAACCACTGTCCAAAAAGGTCTGTGTGACATCACAACTGATGCAAGTGACTTAAGGCCCAGTAATAGGCTCCTGGAGGATCGCCTATTAATATATATATATATATTTTTTTTTATTTATTATTTTATATTTGACTTGTACAAAGTACTATGACAAAATCTATGGGGATGAAAACCATGACAGGGAAAGATGGTCCAATAGAAAGCCTGGGGAATTGAACCCAGGCCCACCAAGTAGAAGTCCCACACGCTAACCGCTGGACCACCCCCTCGGCTCCCCTACAGGCATTGGTGGAAACACTAAGAATCACCGACCTCTGAGGGCATCATATATAATTCAGGCTAAGAAAATCTGCGTGTCCGCGTGTCCTCGACGACTAGAAAAAGGGTGTGGATGACCAGAAAATGATTTCATGTCGTCCTCCTGACGACCAGATATTTTGTAGAAAGTATTGATATTTTCTCCATAACAAGATCAACCCTCTGCTCATTTCAAGAGCTGTTTAGAAATGTTAACTTGTCCCAATACTGTGGACAAATTGTCAATCTATAACTATATGTGGACGACCAGATTTTCATTATTGGTCGTCCTCGGACAACTAGAAAATTGGACGAATTTTCTTAGCCTGAATTAATTCTTACTTGACTGCATATCAAGTTTGTGGGGTTTGAAACTATCTTCTAAATGATAAAATATGACACAAATATTTATGGTCAGGTTTAGGTACTAACAAAACCTTTCTTACCCCCCTTTTGTTGTTGAAATCTTGTATCTAACTCAAAAGAAGGTTGACCCGATGCTCTGGTTTTTAAAATGGTCTAGTTTTAAAATTGTAAATTTTAATACTACTTAAAATCATGAGCGTTAATAGCTGATAATCAACAAATTACTTTGTTTTTCAGATAATTTTCAACGTTTTTCAGAGTTCGACAAACCGCAGGATACGGCATATGATATTCTAGCAGCACAGAATTCTAAATCACAGAACATCGACATGTATCTCATATAGTGCCTTCTAGACGGGCAGCTACCACTTCCCCAGGAAACGCCAGGTGGCAGCACTGCATCACTGTGTAGGACAAGCCGATAAACAGGAGGGACAGTCCAGAGCCTTACAGACATATCGATCATCGTTATCGTCTGATATATTACACAGACCCTGATTAGATCTAGTCTGAACACCGTCTACGTTCTATATCAACACCCACATCTGATCTGAATTCAGCACGTCTATTCTGACGTTTGAATATCGTCTTGCTATTATTTGACTGTTATGGATTGTGTTATGAAACAAAATTACATTTCTTGGCGTGCGTCAGGTTTATTTTTCATCTTGAAAAAGACAGCAATTATTCTGGTGGTTATCAACCACTTGGTATAAAAGTACGATATAGTGAAATGATATTTTCTACAGATGACACACTATGATATATTCCAATATAAACATAGGTATAGCATGATCCGTAAACTAATTGTTTAAAATAGATTTCATGTCATTAATCAAGGACATATTTTTAATTTCTTTAGAGCAAATCATTTTTTCTGGGCATGACTATACATAATGTATGCTAATAAAAAGAAACGTAATATGTACTTACTGTTCTATCTTCTAGGTACATAGTTTTTGATAAGAAGTCTATTCCTATCGTTGCCTGTAAAGAAAAGAAAAGGTGGTTAATCCAAGTGCAATAATATGGCAATAATTATCAAAAATATATGGAACATCCACTTATCTGCAAAGAATAACCTGTACACATAAAAACAACAATATAAACAGAAACCATTCGCTCTTGGAAAGAGGTTGTAGTTAGAATGGCAATTATTATTTAAAACGGGTTGAATTTGTTAACAACTCTTCCACTTATTGATGTTTCTTTACGTTTTTTACATCAAATCTTGATTGGAGCGACCTTATAAATTACACGACTTCCCCATCTCGGCTTGATGCAAATGAGAAGTTCGTCACACACAAAACTATTTCAAACGTGCTAATATTAGCTTTGGAAAAGTATCAGTTAATCGTCATAACTTTGCTGTAAATCCGTTTGGTAAACATGTGGTCAACTTAACAAAATAAATGCTGAGAATGGATACTAGGAAAATGTATATACTTTGTTTGTTTGTATTTTTACACTCGGGCAGGTTGCCCTTTTTATGTGATTTTTGTTTATGTTTGTTGATTTGTACCTACATGAAACAACATCGCTTAATGAATGTATAAATGGCTGAGTAACAAACAGAACCACCAAAAGAAACGGCCTCTTCGTCTTCAGTGAGTGGTTGGACGGAGGAGGGACTAAAGGCCCTATTACACTACATGACTTAAGCTGCGATATGAACCTACACATGTATCACAGAAAGTACACACAGGCGCGATATCATTGTTTGAAACTGGTAATGTGGAGTATTTTACACATGTGTAACAAAGAACTTTGTCTCTAATATGTGCGACTACTCTGTGAACATCGTTATATCACAGCTCAAGTCGTGTAGTGTAATCCCACCTATACTGGTGTAGGTCCCCCCCCCCGGGACCGGGCCCCGTGTAGGCCAACATCAATAACTCCCACCAGATGGCGTTCTCCTGTACCCAGGGCCCCAGCGGTGACCTTGGGATGACCTTGACAGGCCTCCAGGGTCCTGACCTTCACCTCACGTCTCAAGGTTATTGTCACTACGCTAGTCAACACGTCAATCTTAGTACAGAATACGTTTGAATTCCAGATTTTTTTTTAATCTTTGGCAAACTAAGAAACTTCTTTATAACCGCCAACATATCATTTGATGTATGTTTTCAGTAATTGTATTTCCTTAACAGCAAGATTTGAAATCTCACATATACTATATTTCAGTCACATCTAAAAAAAATCAAGATATTCAATACCTTTTATGACAACTAGCTACAAAACCCAGCCTCTTTACCTCTAATTTGAGAAAACTGACACCTTAAAGACCTGTGGGGGGAACCCTGTCTAAGGACAAGGATTTTCTATTCCACCTGCTGATCATTTTTATGATAACGGTGATGGTGCAACCGCTACAATTCATCAAACAGTAATAGTCAGAATAAAAGCATTGACAATGCTTTACAACGCATGGCAAAAATACTTGAACCCACTCTAACTATATATAGGACGCTATAAAACCGGAGCTCATTTCTGAGATGTTGCATTGTTAAAACCAACATAAAAAGGCGTAGGACAAGGTTTGACTCTGAGCGGAGAATGCCGTACGTGGCCGGGGAGTGCGGCCATATTGAACAGTAACAGCCACAATAAAATCAGCACTTTACCATGCATGGCAAAAATACTTGAGCTCATTCTAATTATATTTAGGACACTAGTGCTATTAAACCGGATTTCATCTTTGAGATGTTGCATAGTTAAAACCAACACAAAAAGGCATGGGACGAGATTTGTCTCTGCAGCAGAGAATGCTGTACAATGTACATGGCGGGGTGTGCGGCAAGATCATCCCAGCCCTCGGCCATATTGAATAGTAACAGCCACAATAAAGTCCGTGCTTTACCATGCATCCCAAAAAATACTTGAGCTTACTCTTATTATATTTAGGACACTAGCGCTATTAAAGCGGATTTCATTTCTGAGATGTTGCATTGGTAAAACCAACACAAAAAGGCGTAGGACGAGGTTTGACTCTGGAGCAGAGAATGCCGTACGTGGCCGGGGAGTGCGGCCAAATCCACCCAGCACTCGGACATCGTGAGAGGCCTTCTTCGCCGTGTGACATTTACTCCCTCTGTCCACTGCAGCCGCTTCCTCACGTCCTCATCTCAGCGAAATTAACATCGACGCAAAAATAAAAGCAATTAACAGAAGCGCACCATCATCACTCGTTTTACACCGTCTTTAATACGTACCCTGGCCAAAAACGCAATCATTTTGTATTTATTTTCCCCCTGGTATAAGTGGACGTCAAATGTTTAAGGTTGAGCAAAATTAAGAAGATGTGAAAATAATGTTCGGGCGGTGTATGGTTATTTTGGTGCTGTCTCTGCGGCGGAGTAGGGGACCCCGGCGCAGCCTCCATCTCTGTAATACTGCCGACACTTACTAAGGTAGTATCAATAACACATCGGCACAGGATCACGCCTAATTTGTGATATACTTCGTCAGTAAAGCCTAATATTTTTTCATGTTTAATTATATGGGATGCTGGACTCCTTTTTTTAACCCTTCATTCCCGCCTGTAAATGTTCTCCATGCAGAGAGCTCCCGTACTTCCTTCCCTGATGGCCGGCAGACTAGTTAGTACAATTATTAGGACCAAGGGTCTCTATAATCTTCACTGTTTACCACCTCATGATCACTACAGGGGCGGAAATAACGTACATGTATCTGCATCTAAGAGCCAGTCGGACACCTAACTTAACGGTGAAATTAAGGGCCCTAATTACTTTCATCATTTGTTAACTGAAAACTCAAATACTCATTAACGCTTAATAGTTACTACCTGGACAGACACTCCCTATTCCCGGTGTTAACACAAAGACTCAAATGAAGACTTAACAATCAACTTAAGTGCTCAATGTAAAGTACTTGCCGAGTTTCAAATGCACTGTGTACATGTAGTACCTCACACTACAAGTCGAACCGACAAGATCTCCATTCAGATGACCCAAAGAGTGAATCATGAATAATACCACGCACACGTAAACATAATACGTGTCATCAATTATTCAAACCAGGTCAGAATATGTTTATCAGTTTCTTGTTTTGACTAAAATACACGCCATCCTTGTCACAATATATTTTTTTCCCTTAAGGATGGTGTCGCCCTGGTGGAAAAAGGTTGAAACAATGTATTGGGGAAATGCATACCAGACCTTTATGCACTGGAGTGACCCATTTCCTCTCCCCAAAACGTCAAAGTGTCGCACTGCGCAAACCAGTCGGAAAGATGTATAGATTTGTCATCAGAATCCAAATGGTTTGATCCTTCGCTTCCTTCCCGGTTCATCTATATCTTCCGCTTCCCCTCACCCCGGCCACTCTGCCACTTCGCCACTTTCTATTTGGTCGGCCCCTGCATCCCAGACTGCACCATTTAAAATGCCAGACTTTGTTTCAGCTGCAGGGCGTAGTAATCTCATAATATCTGTATACATACAATTAGAGTTCTCGCTGTCTATCTGTTCTGCAGGGACGTAAGTCAGGTTTAATGGACGATTCTCAAACCCAAGAAAGAATCTCAGAAATTGTCTAAAATGCAACAAAACGTGATGTTTATGAAATTGATTTTGAAAATTATTAATTTTGAAGTGATGATATAAAAAATCTGAAATACGACTACAATCTGAGAAATTACATCCCTGTATTTTTGGCTGAGAGGGCGATCTTGTTGCAGAGTGCACCCCGGCCTGCTCCAGACGAGCCTCAGACGGCGCGGTCTGGGCCTACACATGCTGCAGGTATCAGTCCCTCCACACCTGAGAGGGTGGTCTCGCTGCAGAGTGCAGGTATCAGTCCCTCCCCACCTGCTAGTTACGTATTGATTCCCGCACTAAGAGAGGCCTCGCCGTGAGCTGCTCCTCAGCTGCTCAGACCTGCTCAGGGCAGAGAGGGGAGGCGCTCATCAACGGTTAGCTACAGTCCCCGCCCAGTCCGCCGCACTATAAGGCACAGGTATGTGCCGACAGGGTGTTCTGTGGCGTTGCTAGCAAGCCCGTCACCTAAATGTGACTAGGGAGCTTCAGATCCTCCAAAGTCCAAGGCATCACGTAGCTTTTATCAAGTATTTCACAAATATTTCCTTATGAATATAGTATTTGACAGCTCTTCTGCAAAACCCTTTAATTATTATTACCAAACTGTACAATTATATCCTTATTAGTTATATATGATTGGGATCGGTTAGAGATACGTTGACGTATCGAGATGCGTTGGGGTATCTGAAACTCCCAAATGTCTGAGCTGACTTGTATCGATCAGAGGTTTAGATTATACGTCATGATTCAGCCCCCAATTGGCATTTCTCTAGGATGTCACTCCCCAAGCACGAAAAGACGTTTTTTTTCATTTCTAGAAGGAACTGAGAGAAAAAATAGTTCTGGCATTGAATTTGCAATTTACAGGATTAAAAATATAAAAAAAATAAAACAGACAATTAAGTTATGTAGTAAAATCGATTGCGAGTTTGTACAGCGGTCTAAAATGACGGAGGGAAAACACTGCACAATCTTTCTTATTGGCGATCCTATCAGTTTTTGATTGTTTTTATTTGGAAAGTCTTCAACTTATTTAAATGAGAATCGTACTTGACTTGTGCGCAAGGTTTAATCTCAACACAAATTTACCAGTAATTGGCAACAAGCACTAACTAACTGATCACGTGGGGTCGGTGCTGCTTCTAATTGAGATTCTCTAAAGATATAACTTATGAAAAGGGGTCTCCTATAGAAACAACAACTTGACGTATACTTCTTATATCAGGGATGTAAATCGGGGTTAATGAAAAAATCTGAAATAGCCAATCAGCGATCTCCATTGATTCACTTCCCTAGACCCTTTCAGATTTTTGTGAAAATCTGAACTTTGTCTGAATAAAATCTGACCAATTTTCCAAATTGTTCATTGCTCTTACACTTTCATTTGGTGATTATCATGCATTTTCCTGGCATTTGGCCACCATTTGCCAACAATCTTAATTGTTTGCCTACGTCAATAGAAAACCAGAAAATCGGAATTCAGACAAAAATCTGAAAACTTACATCCCTGTTATATTACAAATCTTGAATTTCAATTTCAATGTCCATTCAAGAATTGAGAGTTGACACCTAAAATCAAGGTCGTCCAGGTGTAGGAATATCTGGAGACAAAATGTTGTCCTATTTTCTATGATCCCATCCATGTAATACTATGTAATCGGATCTGTCTATCGTGACATAACTCCATCTATCCTACAATCACAGATCCAAATTGGTACACGTGATAATTGTTTTACACTGCATGCAAGCCTCGTGTATACTTTCCTCAGCATATATTCTCCTGGTTGGACTGACATGACCATAAAACAAACGTCGGCATCATCATCGTATAACTGTGCAAAATAAATGGTATGGGGGTAGTAATTAATGTACGCTGGTCCCCGCGCCTCGAACTCACGCTATCGCTGTACGTCACGAATAGACGCGGGTTCAGCCCAACGCCCAGTTCGTCAGATTTTGGCTAACTCGGGGTCACGTGACCACCTCTAGACCAATCAGTTCCATCGACACAACGGGGTGAACCTGCACTCTCTCAGGCCGTGTCCTCCTAGTCGAGAGAGAAGGGAGCCCAGCATATAATTAATGTTGTTTTATATACAAGCACCAGACACAGTGTGCCTATGACCTCTCTTCAATTGGAGCACTCACGTGACCTTCCTTTTGATGGTAAGACCTACGTCCTCTCTTCGGCCACTGTCACACGGGGAGGGTATAGAGGAGAGGGATATATTTTCTTTTCTATCTAAGGTGTTACCTTGGATCTGCTTCTGTTCATTCGAGTGTATTTGTTTTTAAGAGGGACCCAACGTATTTGTTAGGATGTTTCGTGGACCGTATCTCAGCAAATCTGTGCTCCAAGCAAATAGATCGCCACTAGCTGATAGTGGCAACTGGAAAATACCCTATTGGTGTTGGACGGCCCATAAGAGTTTGGTACAAGTTACAGTGTACACAATCAACAACTATGTACTTAAGCATAATCAATGTATTTGATGTAGCGAGGCCAAACACATAGAATTTGATCCAAAGTAAACACAATAACGTTGTAAAGTTTCCATGATATATCAACAGGGAGTTTTTACCATCCCGATGTATTTCCGAACTAAAACATAAACATATCTCCCTTCTAAGCTGGTATAGTATATCAGCATCCCACTCTATGTAATATTTAGTCCTGACTACAGAGGCAATAGGGGACATTATTTTCACCTAGCTTATCATCCCGTTGGGCACCCTAGCGATGCTTAATAGACCGGAATATACTGTGTCCTATACACTTCAATGCCTTCCTTAGCACACAGTCTTGCCAGACTTATTGCAAACTCCACACCTCAATATGGAGACTGCACTTAAGGCGCTATATTGGCCAGCCTTTTTCCCCTAACCATCCTCTGGTCTGTTCCCTGTGTCTGAGCCTGAGAGGGGGCTGTGGGGACTGGGAGGGAGAGGGTCACTTAGTGCAAACTGACGAGGTGCTTGCTTTATACATGCTGTATTTAAAGCCCAACGCAGGGTTAGATAGAATAGAGCACAGGCATCACAGAACGGATTAACTGTTGTATACCGCCGAAAGGCTGTATTCCACATACCTATTTTGCTGCCGATTTTGAAAATCGGCAGTGGGAATAAAAGTCAAATACACATATGTCACACATCAAAAGAAAGGTCATACAATTATCTTTTTAATGATATATAACATGTAAGGTCTTATATCATATTCATAGGGAAAATCAAACAAATACAAAATCGGCAGCATCAAAATAGGTATGTGGAATAGTGCCTTTAGTTAAGCTTAGTTAACGAACATGATAACTCAAGGTTAACCAATATGCAAACTCAAAGAAACACTGACACTCCATAAACTCAAGGAAACGCTGCCACTCAGCAACTCATGTAACCACTTCTGATCCACATCCAAGGAAGCAATGCCATGGCCGTCAGCAAACTCATACAATCATGGCCACTCCGCAAATTCAAGGAAACATGGCCACTCAGTTAACTCAAGGAAATATGGCTGTTTAGCAAACTCATATAAACACTGCCACTCCTCAAACTCAAGGAAACACTGCCACTCTGTAAATTCAAGGAAACATGGCCGCTCCACATACTTACAAAACACTGGCACTCCATAAACTTATCAAACAAAGTATGGCCACTCCGCGAATTCACTGCCACTTGGTATCGCTTTCTGATTATGGTTGTTGGGGGGACTTATGGCACAACCACTGAAACATTGTAGTCATTCTGCAAATTCAAGGAAACACTGCCACTCAGTAAACTCAAGGAAACACAGGATTTCAGCAATCTCTAGGAATCAATGCCACTCAGCAAAGTCAGCGAAACACAATCACTAAACAGACACAGAACAAACTGGTTGCCTGGCAAATATAGAAAAACACAGCTGTTCGACATGCAAACTCAATGTAACAGGGTGGCCCTGCAAACTCAAGCAAGGACAAGGAAAAGGGGCGTCGCAGCAAATTTAGGGGAAAACGGCCACTCAGGTAACACAGCAGACCCGTGAAAAAAAGAGGAAAGTGATGATTTAGATTAGATTTAATCTCATTTCCATCATGACCACTTGAAAGGGAACACAATTTTAATGCTTGTTCTCTAAATCGTTTGTGTTGGTTTCCAAAGAGAAGATGGTGGTGTTGGGGGTTGTCAGCCTGGAAACACTAGGGCGTCCAATGGAGACCAAAATAATTGTCTTAATACGTGTTTTTTAATACCCAATGGTTACCATATGAAAGGCAAGAGGCAGCTGCAGGACCGGGCCTATCCCCCAGACCTGCCCTAGAGACGGCCAGCTGCCTGGGGCTGGCGTTAGGGTTGTGGTTTGGGTGTGGGAATAAAGACCCAAACACACTGCACAACCCAACCCAACTTGTTGAGCAGCTGAGTTGAGTTGGGTTGGGGTCAGTCGTAGGGTGTGTTGTTGGTTCTAGAACACTATACAGTCTTAGCAGTTTTGTAAGACCATTCAGTCGGGTCTTAGATCTTGAGATGTCTGTCATAGATATAAGACTGGATCGTAAGGTCTTAGGAGGTACCTCTCCCTAAGGTATATTTATAGGTATGGATAAGAACTACGACTATCCTGCTGCATCATATAGCATCAGAGGTTCTTCACCGACAATACGCCCAGACAGTCGTAGGTATTGGTGCCATCATTAGCTAAGAATATCAACAGGGATGTAAGTCAGTGTTAATGAAAAAATCGCAAACCCCAGAAAAAAAATGAAATTATCTCAAATGCCTTAAAATGTACCGTAAGAAATTAATTTTGAGAATTATCATTTGAGGTGAGGATGAAAAAGAAATTTGAAATCAGACAAAAATCTGAAAACTTGCATCCCTGTATCAGGTTGAGATGAGTTTGGTAGTGTGGCCGCGGCTTAAGGGCCCTCAGGACTTGGGTGTGTGGTACTAAAAGGGTTAACGACCACCAGGTGGGGTATGTCACACCCACGCTGGGGGTGTAGGGAGAGGGTGGTACTGGGTACTCGGCCCTCTCTCACGGCACTTCTCTATAGCTGAACGTGGAGGGGGCGGGATCAAGGTGTATGAATACGTGTATGTAGTACGTAGGAATATCCCTGGGCCTGGGGGAACTGGGGTGTGACATTCGCCCCGAACGTCTTTCATTTCCTCCCCAAACATCTTTTATTTCTGTGCCCAATCAAGATAAAAACACACAGGATTTAATGGGTCTTTTGATACTTGACAATTTGGTTTTTTTATATATATATATAAGAAATACCTTTGTAAGGGTACAAATGCAAATTCCATTTTCCCTGTGTTTTCCCTGAGATTTCCCTGTCCTGTGGCAATTTTTCCCTGTGTCATATCCACCAAGTTGTTCAAATTTAAAAGCCTGTGTGTGTAGAAAATATTTGGACAACCCAACAACAAAAAGTCGAATCCCTAATATCTTGAGAATCAGTAATTTCAGAATCTGGCCAAATGAAATTCCCTGTGTTTTGGAAAAATTTGCAAATTCCCTGTTTTTTCCCTGTCAGGGAATTTCTTTTGCCATTTTCCCTGTGTTGTTGGTGCCGTGCTTTGTATATTGGACGTCGGGTTAAGTATTTCTTTTTACTTACTTCAACATCTGTAACTAAACGCAGTCCCGAACAATTCAATTTCGTTCTGCCTCTAAAGTGTTAAAAATCGAACATTGGAAAGAACTGCTTATCTCCAAGCCTACTAAAGTAGGGCTTTTACGACCGATAGATTCCCATTTCAACGCCAGACCCTTTTTTTGGCAATAGATACTTAGGCCACCTGGTTTGTTTCTTGTGTGTTACACTACCAATGTGGCAAGGAGTTTTTCTTACTGGTTTTCACAAATCGTTATGCCCCCCCCCCTCCCCACCTTCCCCCCTCCGACACCACCTTACATGCGTTCAGAACTGAGTACATCGCACACTGAAGAAGTGCCATACACATTGCCCTGATCTTATATACTACTAACAACATACGCCATAGGCTGGTTTCAATGTTATACTGCCAGTCTATAAAGTCTGCTTGGCTTTAAATTGTAATGAACAAGTTGCGGTTAAAACCATACATGTCCATGTGGTTCTGAGTGACTACTACCGTAAAACCCCCAATTTAAGCCGCACACTAACTTTTGTGTTTTGCCGTTGGACATATTTTCATAATACTTTTTCATGATTCCTATGGTATTCAAGTTTGTGTAAACCCCTAATTTAAGCCGCATCCTTAAAGTTCACGCCTAAATGTCTCTTATTTCTGAAATTAACCCTTATTAAAGCTGCGGCTTAAATTATGGATTTTACGGAAGTATTACAGGACTCATTATAGTGTATACATTCACGGCCGACTCCCTCTTGGTCGTCCTATCAAGGCATCACACTCACTGACCTTCACCTTGAGTAGATTTTCCCAACCACCCCCCTCCCCACCCCCAGTTCTCTCACGATTCTGTATAGAATATGTGTACACCGGAGGACAGGCAACTATATCCGACGGACAGTGCTGTCTAGTCGAGGCTCCCTCAGAGTGGTACGTGTTACGCTTCTCAACTGTCAACAGACTCGTTGGAAGCTTCCTGTATATTTTAACCCTTTAGGGGTATCAATAATCCTGCAGTTAACGTGCAGTGATGACCCAACTATCAGAGGTCGATTTTTGCACTAACCCACTAGTGAAATCACTAGTGTAAATCCTATGGAACTAGTGCATTTTCTGGATAACTAGCCCAATGGGCTAGTTCAACTTTAAAAGCTGACATGGTCTAAATTACATGGCAAAACTTATTGAGCTGTAAAATTCCATTGAAAACTATACATCTTATGATGTATCATTGTTTGATTTCATTTTGTTTCATACTTAAAGTATTGTTATTTCAATGTCCACCAGTTGGTGGTTTGTATTATATTCTTTACAAATTACATAGTGTCATACATGTCTTACTCAATGGCTTTTATTTACCTTGTTTGATTTATATAGCCCTTGGCCTAAAGGTCTCCGGCGTCACATCCAGGTAAGTAAAACACACCTCGTAATCCATGACAGACAATTATTATATTATCTCGTCTGATATTTAATCAATACATCCCAATCCAGATTATATGGACCGACGGTAGGTCATGAAACTACAGACGCCAGTGTCTTTGACAGGAGAAGAGTTAGACGGGAGCAAGTCTAGTGAGTGTGTGGTGCATTATAGATGTGCCTGGGGCCGGCTAGACTCAGGTACTAGAGGTGCGTGTTAGAGGGGTGGTGGGCAGGTGGGCGTCGGGGTACGACTGGCGCCACCTCCACCCGCTAGGAGGAGCCACTCCCGGCCGTGACGTCACCCCGCGTCTCTCCTCAGACGTCTGCGTGTAGTACTCCGGAGTAGTACTATAGAAGTGATAGTGTGACAGCAGGAAAACCTGGGACTGCAGGTGGGGAGTGAAGCTTCAGCGTGAGCTATAACCTTACTAACTTCCTATACTGATCATGTAATCCCATTGACAAGTCTTCTCAGAACAGGTAGCATGGATGACACGATTTTTTTTTTTTTTGAGAGAGAGAGAGAGAAATAAAAAACAAATGTCTAACATGCCTGTCACGTCAGACATCAGTCAAGGGTTATTGGTCAGTTCCTTAAAACATACATACATGAATTAAAATCAGCTTTATGAGGGCAATAAATGGATCATTGTTCAAAATGTGTCAAGACGAGTTAGGAGTGTTAGACTTCCCATTATTCCGATTTTCTATTGCTACTTCACTCAATGAATCAAGGAATAATAATTTAACTTAAGGAGGTAAGGAAGGCAAGCCAAGCTTCTGTCTCTAGTAGACTCCTTGTTTGTAGTGCCATGGAATTTCATTGTAGCGTAGAACAGGACAGTCTTGGTTGGGGCGGGAGTGGGAAAGCGGCGATATTGTTGTTCTAAATATAGCCCTAGTCCATTAGAGTGAACTCTCATTACCCTCTGTCTAGACGCCTCTCTAAAGACGAGGACTAGGAGGGAGGGGGGAGAGGGGGATCTTCCACAACACTCTCATGGCTGGAAAAGGTCAATCGAAAGCAAGATTAGGTTTTCTGCAGTTGATATTTTCATTATCTGCTCAACCTTCCTGATACACGAAGCTTTGTATTTAATTGATTTGATGTCGTACAATTCATATTGCTTTCTTGCACATAATCATATGTTATAGGAAGATCTTTTGTATGAAAGAGATGGTTGGATCGATCTTCCTTTAAAAAAAAAAAAAAAAAAAAAAGGAGCTAGAGAATGGTATAATTAGGTGATCCTGATACTGTGATAGTATTTTGCTGTTGGACATTTGCATGGCACATCAAGGTTGCAAAAATAAAATCTGTTTGCGGATCGACTAGATCGGAA
Organism: Lepidonotus clava; assembly: GCA_936440205.1. NCBI lineage: Eukaryota > Metazoa > Annelida > Polychaeta > Phyllodocida > Polynoidae > Lepidonotus > Lepidonotus clava. The sequence continues at coordinate 5,895,797 of OW387148.1, forward strand.
ATCTCAGAAGTAATGTACCCAGGTCCTATTTTTAGTTACACTGGAGATAATGACTCATATTCTGTTTGCCTGGATGTCTGAATCAACGTCTTTAGCTCCCCAGGTGCCACAGAATCTGATATGACACGGTGCTGGTCAATTCGCCGTGTGCCAGAACTTAGCCCCTACAATGTTATTCTGCTAACCTAGCGTGTCTGAGACCTCGTCTATTAGGCTCGCGTGCCTAGGTCAGGTCCCCTGCCCATGGTAAAGGCATGCGGCCAAGCACGCTGAATAACATACCATTTATCTTAGACAAGGGCATGATGAAACAACAGGCTATGTGTTCTGTTGCTGGATGGGTTCTTTGGTTCCCACTCCTTTTACATTTAGTACCAGTATTTTTCAATTGTATTTCTTTTTTAATTATTTCATGCAAACTCGAGAACACATCTGGCATACGTATCTAGGGTGTGAGGTCTTGAATTCTTGTCTTTTTGTTTAATGCGTACGTCCCCATACAAAACTATTGCGAACGTCAGGGCAATTGGGGTGAGGTGGAGGATCCAGAAATCAAGGGGAGAAATCCGTATGTAATTAATGGAGGGCACCATATCACTGTTGGCAAATTAATTGATCTACCTAGGTTTCACCTGCAGACTAGCCCGCGCGGCTCTGTCGCGGCCAGAAAATGGCTGGCAGCATGACTCAGCACATAAAACCTGGCGTCTCCCGGGGACGCCGGGCGTCCTCCTACACGGGAGGAGAACCTTGTCACTACTGACCCCCTAAGCCCCCCCCCCCCCCTCCCCCTCCCCACCACCAGCCTCAGGCACAACAATCTGCAAATGCCTGGAAAACAACGTCCTACATTGGGCCGGTGTAGACCTACTTAGGCTTACCTCGGCCTACGTCGACCGACAGGCCTAAAGCCTGTAACCCCGGAAGGTAGGTAGGGTCGGTGTCCGACTCGCCTCTGTAGCAAAATCAATGAGCCTTGACTTCTGCCCAGCTCAAATATTTATGCACCGCAAAATCCAATTTTCAAATCAGTCCGGGTCGGAGGGGCGGAGCTTGCTTAGCCTTGAGGGCAGCGCTGCAGATGTTCAATAAGATGCTATGTAGGCTTACAGGTGGCCAGAGAGGGTGGGCCAACCTGATCCTACCCCTCCTATAGGGTAACACCCGCGGCTGTTACTGAACCGCTCATGGTCTACCTACAAAGGTTTGGTTGTCACGATGCCAGTTTTATTACAAAAAATAATGTGGGGAATTTTGATTTATTTTTGTTTTGTTTTTAAGGTGGGGGTAGGTATGAATCAATGAGGTAGCGTCGCTGCACTCGGCCCTGGTCTGTGGTATAGGCAGCGGTGAGCTGAATCAATACGAGACGAGCAGTAGACGAGCTACATTCCCCAAACAACTCCCCATCTTACCTCACTTTCATTCAAAGTCCCCCCAAAACAGTATAATCATTATGTTTCGCTTCCCATCTCCAATGAAATGGTCCGTTTATCTCAATATTTTTGGGGGTTTATGGATCAAGAAAACTATTTGATAAAAGCCTATATGATCTGAAATATATTTCTTTATACGTTTTATGATAAAAGTCCATGAATCTTTTTGGGTGTGGTTGCAAGGCTATAGATGTATATGGATTGCGGCAAGCAGAGACCAAGGTTAGTGTCTAAAATGAGAATATTTAAGTGATTTAGAGTATACCGAGCCAGGGCTGAATCAAGCCAGGCACGTTTTGTCAATACCGCACACCGGCCACTGCTATATATCTCTGTAGAAACAGACACCATTGTTTTCTGAGACTCCTTTGTATGTCTGAGAAAACGAAAAATGAATGCTCATTCATCAATTGATTGTTATTTTTCTCTCTATATATGCATTGGGACTGGAATCAATCTATGTAGTTTTATACGTGTTTTGTTGTCTGCCCATCTTAGAAGCATGCATGCATGATACCATCTTCTGTAAATGATATGAATTTCTATGACTGGTCTGCAGTTCTGAATGATATTTGAACCTTGATAGCTGGTCCGCTTTGTCAATTTGACTACAGGAACCTGTCTCTAGGTTTTTGTTAATGTGGCTTAAACTTAAAGAAAAATAATAATGCCTTCTCTTGTTTCCTAATCTATGGTTATAAGAGATCTATCCGACGAACAACAATCTTCACACATTCTTGCGGAGAAATCAGGGTTTGAAAGTAACTTTTTGGACTGATGGCCAACAAGGCCGACTTTGCCTTATCATTACCTGCCTTGATAACTTTATGTTGCTCCTTCACTGTACACATAAGTATTCTTCGAATGAAATTGTTTTTGGTGTAGTTTTTGACACCATATCCTTGATGGTTACTATGCCAAATCGAAATGATAAACAAACGACCCCACGAAAACTTGCAGCGCGAAAATAATCATATTGGTTTAAATCTGACAAAAATAGATGAAGACTTACCTGGTATGTGTTGTCGAAGCTGTCGTACATAAACCTTGTGATTAGCGACGTCTTTCCAACTGAAAATACACAAAATGGCACAGATAAGTCTCAACTTCATTTCATAATTCGACGTTACCAGTGTTTATTTATTTCTTCTTTTTTTCTTCTAGACTTGAAAGAAAAACATACTTTTAATTGCCATCATAATTCATCGCATTTTTGATGATGTGGCAGATTCTGCCAAAGTTATATTGGTAATCATAAATGTTGACATGGAACTAAACTAGTAAACACACCCCCTTGATTCAGTTCGCGATAGCAAGTTATTTACCATTATATACCCTTTTCACGAGTCTGCGCAGTTAACCCTCCAACAGACGCCATGATCCGAACTGTTTTAGCCAGGGCCCATAGGAATCCATATCCCAACATATTGGTTTTGGCCCATTACGCTAGTGGGCGCCACATTAATGAGAAAGGTCTATAGGAATTGCACTTTACCATGTTTAGATTCTAGATTGGTGGCCCGCATTAACCGATGGCTACTGATAAATGCCAGCATCAATTAACCAAATATTCGTGTCGATAATTAATGTTCAGAGAGGGCACTATTCAGATACAAAAGTAAGGGACGTAAAGATAACACATTTCCGTATTTCAAGAAGGAAACAACTAATGTAGTTTATGTTTTAGTATTAAAGTTTAAATTTAAAGCTCTGAATGTCTGATACGTTAATAATTCAAGAACATAATATATCTGCATATACATGTTTTCTGTTAACTGAAATCAAATGAAATATTCATTTGATTTCTGGAAATTTGGGACCTTTGAAAATTTGTTGTCAAGGCAAAAGATACGGAAATCCGTATTTAGAAGGAAGAATGGCATCTCTGAATGTTTGAGATCAACACTTAATGTCCATGACGTCCTGTGTTAGCTTAATTTGTTTGTTTGTTGGGTTAGTTTAACGTCCGGCCGACCATTCAGGGTTCTTTTCAGACTGCACAAGGTAATGCTTTTCAGCTAGTTTTACACCACATGGGCAATGACCAAATCTATGAGATGCGGTGTCTATTTGTAGTAGTGGGACTCAATGCCCACACTGAGATATCATGTCATAAGTTTGATTAAAGTACACTCGGAGTGAGTTCAACGTAGGTTCAAGTTCGGCGATTAGGTGCGCATCTGTCCCTAATGATATAATTGTGAATCACGACTGACCTGATTGTGGTCAGACTAGGACCGGGAAGTATTCAGGGTAATTGAATCAATAGTACATTACATAATGGGTTTATTTAGACAAAAGGTATGGAAAACCATTGGTCCAACTTACCTACGGGATAGAAAAGAATACAACACAGCTGTGGTAAATTAGCTGTCACAGATTTTCCAAAGTAATTAAGGGGCAGGTACATTTTAATTGGTACTCAAGTTTCTTGTAAAAATTTAAAGCAATCATGTTTTATAAACTGCAAAACCTGAGTGGAAATTTGATCAAGGACATCCCTTTTTCTTAAGCTTAAAACAACAAAGCAGCAGTCAGATGGATTCCAGCAGAATATCTAAAGCACTGCAGTTATCAGACTAACAGCCTATCTTAGCTTTATTTTTATCTTAGCTATATTTAACTATACACTGAGCGAGATGAATACCCAACAACATGGGCAGAGGGCATTAACCCTATTCATAAGAAGGGATCAAAATCAGAAACAGATATACTGTCGAAAAATTACCCCTGTAAATGTTATACGAAAATATTTTTTTAGGAAATACTTAATAAGCGTTAAGTTCCCATCTGTCAAACTGTAACAATTGGGTATAACTATATTTTCGATGTTGAAAATATGCACGGTACAGTTAAATATGTTTGGCAGAATAACATTTCTTTTTCCCATCTATATGTGTTTTTTTAATGTCAATTCCTATAAGTGTAGGTGTACCTAATACCGGTAGTAGCCACTACCACTTGACTCCCCCACGGGTAAGACTCAGTGACTCAGATGACATAGTAATGATAGTTTTTACTCCCCTTCCCTGATCCTGCGGTCTGGGCACTGTAAATCGGAAGGCGTGGGGGACCACCACTTCCCACCCGGGCACGTCGTGTCTGAATGAAGGGTCGACCCCACTGATAGTATGTTCGTGGGTGGACTTACTATAACTTTAGTACGGGCTTTGTTGCCTGTGAATGTGTTTGTTGGGGGTAGTTTAACGTCCGGCCAACCCTTCAGGGTTCTTTCCAGACTGCATGAGAAAAGTATATATATCTGTGGTTGACTTTATATGGCTGGGAAGGCTTAGATAAATATATAGGAATGTAAGTCAGGGTTAATGACAAATGACTTAAACCCCAGAAAGAAAATGTGAAATTATCTTAAAATGCCATAAAATATGATGTAAGAATTTAATTTTGAAAATTATTATTTGAGGTGACGAGGTGAAACAATCTAAAATCACATAAAAAAAAATCTGAAAACGTACATCCATAAATTTAGTTAAAACCTGAAAACGAAGCTAATGATTCAAAAGGGTTAAAATTCAATCTCTGACTTTTAGCCGAAGTGATGGTTGTCTCCTTAATAATGAACAATATATAGCTGTTGTCGATTCATAAAATAAGAAAAGATCAAAATCTAACATCTGTATGGACCATATTTTGAAATGCCCGTATCTTTTATTGTGAAATAAATTTAACACTGCTCACTTGCAAAATATAAAATGCTTCATCTCATAAAGGACTGGAAAGTTCTTTGGTTGTTTTTATGATATCAGAGGATCATCCTGATAAGATATCATACAGGGGGCGAACGAGACAGCGCACGTCAGGAGTGACTCGGAGCTATTGGTCGACTGACTCACTGCTTCTGGGGGAGTGGAACCCAGCGGTCAGAGGAGTGTGAGGAGAGGCTCAACTAGACACTGAGTCAAGGTATACAGGCTATATGATTCAACTTAATTTGTATGTATTTTTTAAAATTCATTTTCTGGATCTTTATTTTTTTGGTAATTACCTAAACATCACCACGTCTCCCAAATAATGTACCTTCATATAATAATATGCTACTCTTAAACGTGATAAGGTTGATGACTTATTCCATCAGGTTTATATGAATTTATTGAGTCACTCTATATGTAGATGGGTTTAGGGGGCGGGGTTAGAGTTAAATTAATGATCCGATAATTTTGATATTGACCGTGAAAACTACGAAGTTTGATCTCATACTTCAAACTCTGGGAAAAAATTAGATAGCTTCCAATAAATGCCTAAAACCCAGAAATCCACCTTTTGGATTTAGCATTTCAAGGGTTTATCTTTTAAGTACAATTTTGGAAGGATGATTTGAATTCCAATGGTATTGGAATTTTGAGGAGAATAGGTTCATCCGACCTCCGGCCCGGCCACATTCCAGAGGAGAAAAAACATAGCCTTGTATACAGTGGCCACTTTCTCTACACTCCTGGTTATGGCCATAGAATCGTGCTGCAGCTCAATAAAACCGCTTTCACAAGTACTTATAGTATCCTCCCCCCTTTGTTACGGCAGCTGCAGTCGGCCGCTGCTTATTGGGTGCAGAAGTACCTGAGTCCCCCTGCTTCCCCTTAACAGGTGACAAGGTCCCCAGATTGTATGGATATCCTCTTTTTTAACATTTTATCTATACTAGTGATATTTTAGCTTAGTGTGCCCTGTCGACAGCATCAGAATGGACACTCAACGCAATGGTTGGTTTACAGACCTTCCCTTAATTTCCAGGAAAAATTGTGCATTTTTAACCTTAAGATAAACCCATCTCAAAAAGTGCTGGATCAGCCACTTGAATCGCATTTGATCCTGTTAACTTCTGAATGAAATGTCTTGAATTGATTGTTGATTGTTACCTCTTTCGAGTGTTATATACCCGGACCAGAAGACAGTGGCCACTTCTCATGTCAGCTATGGCTGAATATACACTGTAAAACCACTGTGTATTTCAGTCATAACTGAAAGACCACTGGAAAAACTACAAGCCCTACCCCTCAGATTTCAGTTACGGTTCAGTGACACTGAATTTTAGCTGAAATAACTGTACAGAATTATAGGTTCACTGAATAATGACTGAAATCACTTAGAACCATTCTACCATCACTGACTTGCCACTGTTTATACTTAGTAACCGTGATGCTGGGCCTGTTTCAGTCTATGGGTCACTGAAAGATAGCTGATATGATGGCCTAGTTTTATATAGGTTGCTAGACCTATTAACCTGCAGAAAAACATTCTGGCGGGATATGGCAGAACTTCTAACGGTTTTGTGCTAGGAGGAAGCATTTATATGGATTTAAACAGACATAGGCCCTTTAAAAATCTGCCCATATGGGCTCATTACAAGCATTAAGGATCGTGATCACAGTGGACTGCATCAAAGAAGCATTGGGGCAGTATTTGGTATGTTACTTTGCTGTATTGTTTTGACTTTTGTATGTCTGCATGGACACAGACCCGGGAAACAACAGACTCAGATTCAGTGGAAATTAAATGTATGGTGTACAGGGTCTACAGCACCGGTGGCATTTAGTCATAGTCATAGCTGAGTGGCATTTAGTAATTCTCTTTTTGAATATCCGTTTCATTGTTACTTCATTAGATTTCCTTTATTATTTATGTCACATTAAATGGAGCCTATGCATGAAATCAAGGATAGCTAGATGCACACATCAGGCTGTGAAAAAACTAACAAAATCGTAAATTTTCTTTAAAAATAGAAAGAAACTAACATGGGTGTACCTATATTTCTAATACTTGAGAACAAGTTACATGTACGTGTATATGTAAAACCTTTCTGACCTTGCAGTCAGAAGTCAGTGGCCACTGATTCATAACTGAAAGATTTGTATTGCCTCACACTGCAAACACCACTGACATACCACTGAATTATCAGTCACAAATCAGGGCCCCTGATCCATAGCTCCTACCTCATTTAAATATTTCGGACAGGCTGTTTTACAACTGATTATACACTGATAAGCAGCTGCTTTTCCACTGTAATATGGCTGCTGCAGCTCCTTAGCTGAATACAGCTGCCTGTCAGCTGCCTGTCAGTTACACTGATTAGAGGCTGAATATTGACTGATATGCCACTGGTTCCTACACTGCTTGCTAACTGAAAGGGCACTTCTAGAATACACTGACTTTTGGCTGATCTTCAACTATTTCATCACTGATTTCTGTCCCGGGTAAGAAAAGGAAGCGTTTAATAATCATTTGTGATGAAACAGTACAATACAATATTAATTTTGTTAATACTAATAGATGTACATATAAAATATGCTTGTAATGATATTGGATTGGATGTACATACTAAATATGTTGACCCCAGCTGCAGTAAGTCACGGGTGAGCATTATGACATTCTCGGCATCATTCAATGTAACAGTTTATTCTCACAAGGTCTTGGTAATTCCCGTTTGGTAAACACTGGGTCAGTGGCCGTACACACTGTTACCTCAGGCCTGACCACGCTGACCCTTGGCCTCCCGCCAGGACTGGTCGGCCCTGGTAGGGAGGAGACGTCGGGGAGCGGCAACATGCCGCACCGCTGTCTGGTATGCCCTTCTGACCCGGGGGGGGGGGGGGGGGGACTTGTCCTCAAACATGCTCCGGATTTGCGTGTAGGAAATTGAAGGACAGGGGTCATATTTTAGCCTCAAGTGAGTGAAATGAGTTTTACTCTATAACGGGTGAGGAATTCAGGAGGATTTTTACTTTATGATATATAGGAAATTTATCAGAGAGTCAGTGTCTGAAATTCTTGGCCAACACATTTCTAATCTAAAGGGGGCGCCGTAATCCTTGGTTGGGTGCACACGTTTGAGTAGTATGCACCCGATATGTGCGTGAGAAAAATTGTTCATTTTGGACACTGCAGACTGAGACTGAATAAATTTCATGTGAACAAAGGGATATAGATTAAAAAAAGGTATATAGGCATTAAAATAGCACTATGTAAAAATGATGAATATAAGCATGAACTATCCTTTCTAGGTTTTACAATTGGAGGTGTCCTTCAAAATGTTTCTGTTCCACAAACCCTGACACACACAACAGAGCATTGAGAATGGAAGTCGCCCCCCTCCCCTCCCCGGGCCTTCTGTCGATTGGGACGGACCAAAACAACACCGGCTCTTTGGCCTTGTCGGCCTCCACGTCTAACAAGAGCTGGTTATTCGGCTGGGTGGAGCCATCGTAGCTGAGATAGAACTCCATGTTCTGATTAAGATGCCACACATTAGTATGATTTAGCCAATTCCGATTATTAATTCAGGCCTACGTAAAGCATCCCGTGGGTATAAGCAGAGATGCCAGTGGCGGATCCAGGTTTTTGAAAAGGGGGGGGCGCGCTATTGAAAATTTTTTCATCTTAATTACCTTTAGGACGAGTTTTACATTAAAAAAATGTAAAATTGGCCCCAAAAAGGCGGGGGGGGCGCGCGCCCCCCCCCCCCCCCCTCTAAATCCGCCACTGGATGCTCCCGGGGCCTGTGGTAGATAACCACGACTCTGAAGTGACTTCAAACCAATAGTTATACAGTTCAACCATACTTTATTGTAATTCTATTTGTAAGGGGAGAAGAAGATTAGGTTTTTTACTTATAGTTATAACCCTAATCATAGGATAATTAAAGGACCTTTTATTTTTAATTAAGGACCTCATTTTCATAAAATGTATATGCCCTTATAGTCCTGCAACTCAGGGATGTTAGTTGAGCCGAAGAAAAATTCTGAAGTAGCATGAAAAGGGAAACCTAAATTTTATCCTCAAATGCCTTTTTTTCTGTTGTTTTTTTCTGTTGTTGTTGTTGTTGTTGTTTTGTTTTTCACCATTTCTTGCATGTATCTTTTACTGAAATACAATGTGATATTATTGTATTCAATGTCGATGTTAAATATCTTAATTGTTTGAGTGATAAAAATATAAAATCCAAAATCAGTAGAAATCAGTGGAAATACAGTGGCTGAATAGTGGGAATCAGTATGTCCGAAATATTTAAATGAGCTAAAGTGTATAAACAGTAGTATTGCAGTAGCTAATTTAAATATTTCGGACATACTGATTTAAGAAGTACCCACTGTCATTTGTTCCGGGAAGATTTGAAAACTTACATCCCTGTAAAAGTTAAAACAACTAAGTGTCCGTGAATCATGCGGCGTCTATAACAAGCCTTGTGTATAGACTGTCTGGTTTCTAACATTGATTCCGCCACCCCTGCAGCGCTGTAACAGCCTGCACACTGCCCCCCCCCCCCCCCCTACAGGGGACTGCAGGCTGGGGTGAGTCATCTGTATTTCTACAGTACCTTGCATTAGCTGCCTGCCATCATTAGCATTGGGTGTGGGGAGATGGGGAGGGAGCAGAAAATTGATTAAAAACACAAATATTAAGTAGCGCTTGAGGCACTAAGAATAGTAAGATACCACGAGGTTCTGTATATCGGGGAAAAAAACCCATCCAATTTCAATTTGTATGGGCAGTAACTGCAAATATTATCGTTCACATCTTTATAGAATGATCTCATGCTTGAAAAAAACAAAAAATATCAACTTTGGAAATATAAAATTGCAGTCTAACATATATACTTTTTCTAGATATTTATAATTCAACCTAACAAAATTCAGGATTTAAGTATTTTTCAAAGGAAGGTTGTGTCACGTGAGAACAGCGGTTTTCAATGAATATATATGCCTGCTGTGACAGTAAAAAAATGACTGAACAAAAAAAATAAGTCAAATGACCCACTTTGACCGTGAAGGACTTCGAATGTGTTTGTCATATTTTTCCAGCTGACCAACTTTTCCCACAATACCTATTCGCCCCTGGACGTTTAAATGTCATAGAGGTAGCTGATCGTGGGAAAGCGCCGTGACGGGACACCTGTGGGCAGGTAGGGGTCTCTGCCCCCGTGTCACATGTGTACGAGTAGACAATGCTAACAGTGGGGCATCAGGTGCTCCGACTTACGTCACCAACAACAAACGTTAACCCTACTATATACTACTGTTTGTTCCTCCTGGTGTTATTGGACGGATAAAAATACCTGGATGTCAGTGGATGGTTAAAAAAAAAAAAAAAAAGAAAAAGAAAGAATTGGACATCGGGTGGTGACTGTTAAATATCTCTTCGTAAAAAAAAAGTAGAAAAACTTGAAATTTCCTTAACACTGCAGGAATCCCTGAAATAAAACCGATTTTCGCCCCTAATTATTTATATTTAAATAAATCATGAATTTCTTTGATTTAAAAGTTGAACAAGTACATGAGTACACATTTTGGTCAGTCAATCAGTACTGATGATAACAAATCAGTTCAAGATTCACCCATATTTGAAATACAGATTGCTATGGGACCTCAAACGACCCAAGAAATCACAACCACTGGCTTGATATGAACACCATCAGGCCTACGGCTATGATAAAGACCAGTTTGCAGCAAGAACCTGTTTGTGACGTGTAAAAACGTCTGCTGATACGACCAGTTTTTAAATCAAAGTCGGAAACAACATGTTCTGCTCTTGATGAAGGTTACCTGACAGGGTTACTTGCACATGATGCCCCATAAAACGTCATGCATAACCATTTGGTCCTAAGGTAAAACCTTGACATAATTATCGAAGTACGTGTGTTCTTTTCCAAATATACTCGTTAATTGAACCTATACTGATTCAGCCTGTTTGAAGCAATTGATCATCGGATACTAGTTCTCAAGATTACTTCGACCTAAAGCTACCTTTGTACAGGCTAGTTATTTTTAGTTTCGAACAATGAGAAGCACTGCAACAACCCAAACCGACAGAAAAGTCGACTACAATGCCCCCTAGAACCCCTCTGGGATGGTGTATTACCGTGAAAGTGTGAACCTACATATTTCACCCCACTAAATTTTCGAGAATCTAATGTTAATGCCCTCTTAAGTCTTATGTATATTAGAATATTTGCGGTCTTGCCGGTACTTCAATCTATTACATATCATTGCATAATGTCCGCTACTCAGATATCATTTTCACGCATTTTCGCTGTATGGGAAAATCGAAAAATATGTACAATGCGAAAGTTAATATACCTTCTGGTAAGAAGCTAGGATGGTCTCTAAATTAAGGGTTTGCAGTAGGACTGCAGGGCTTGACAAATCGTTTTCAGACCTGGTTGCTTAGTTTTAATTGGGATCTGAGTCTTTTTTCCTAAACATCTTCTGGTACGATGAGGTTTACCACTGGGCAACCAATGCCCTCGAGCTAGTCACTCACAGTCACACTTGATTTGTCAAGCCCAGGACTATATAAGTCACTGTGACATGTAGGAATACAAGATGCCAATGTCTGTCCACAGCAATAGGACGGCTTAACGACCCCCCGAGAGAGCGGATCGATAGGGTTGATCCCAGATTGTGGGTTAAACCCCGAAACCAGCAGCGACCTGTTCCAGGCTAACCCCTACTTCTACACCTAACGCTACGTACCCAGATCTAACCCGGTGGTTACGTGGGGCCTACGTAATCTGCGGATCGTTATATCCCAGGTTACACCCAAATAAAAGCCTGAGTGTTGACGCCTTACGTGGAGTTACTTACTTCCCCGTTTAATATCCTCTGTGGGAGCAGTAACCAATGTTAATCTGCAGTACTACCAATAGCCATCAGGTCATTATACTAAACAGGAGTCACATTAAACCCACTTTTATACCCATTATGACGCCATTTTATTAAAACTGATTTGACTATTGTGGACAGAGCAGGATAAAGTTAACAACTTGATTTTCACCGGCAAATCGTCCTATGAATTTTCACGGATTTCTCCAGTCTATGCAATGAAGTGTACATAAATTTGAAATGTCCTTTTTCTTTTTGTTTCTCTTAGCATCGAAGCTAGACACAACGCCTCGTATAGAGATACATTTGAAATTTCACAAAGTAAACGATCCTGGTCCAAATAGGTCAGAGTCGCTCGCCTGTCGATTTTGTGAGATCGATAGTCCGACATACTCTGACAGAATGCATGAATGAATGAGTTTTATTGCCATATAGAAGGTCACAATATATAAATCTGAATGAGGCTTCCCTGGCGATACGAATAGTTCAGAGACTGGCCTCTGATCCTCCCTCCCCCCTTACCTCGTCACAGGGGAGTGACAGGGCTGAGCTGGAAGATCGCGATAAGACGAGGCCCATTGGTCAGCAGTCAATACTGAGTAGGGAGGGACACTCGGGTCAAGTGTTCAGCCAGATAGGGGGACTACTGACCAATGCTGCCACTGACCCACTGAGATATCATTGGTTTTGGCGCGGTATATTTATGATTTGAAGCCCGCTGTACATATGACACATAAATCAAGACTGGCTTTCTCAGCTGTCAATAAAAGCTATTATTGTTAGGAATACAACGACGCCACAGCGAAGCATCGAAAACACTGATTTTCCCTTTTCAATTAACGTATATTTCATAAATTTTCAACGTACATTTACCGACCCAGGACCAGTAATCATTCAATGGTAGAAGTAGGGAAAATGCATTATTCATCAAACCTCAAAGCACAAGTAATCAAAGTACATGTATGTTAAAAGTGTCAGGAAATAGCTATAACGTCCTGTCTCATTCTCCCTGACGCTGTGTCCGTCAGTACTGGACGGTTGACTGTTACTCTGTACCTGACCTAATGCGGAGGGGGAGGGTGTCAGAATCATCAATCATTCAATGACTATCACGCATATCATCATATGATTATCCCAATCAACACATAAAGGTGATTGATATCGAAAATTATCAAAAAGATGTACAGCATTTTAAAGTAAATGCAGTAACACTTAACCTAGAGATGACATTGTTAATCATCCACTTGTCTCCTTTCAAATTAAAGACCTGGTAAACTTTAATAACATGCAAACCAGATGTGTGCAGCGGAATCCCCTAGAGGTTACTTAATATGGTCCGCACTAATTGAACCGCCTCCATTATTGATACTCGACTTTCTCACGGAGTTCTCCGGCATCTTGTCATTTTTTCTGCTAATTATTCTTACTTTGCTTTTTTACTGCGACACTGGCTGCCTGTCGCTGCTGGTTCTGCTGGTTCCTACATGCCGGCAGGGGACCAGCGACCACCGAGGGATGTGTTTGTCTCGTCTACAACATCGCCATACCTAACCACAGCGATGGACTAAGATGATAACGGAATATCGGATTGCCTTATATGACGTACATATGAATCGGGGAAACCTTAGCAGAGTATAAAACTGACTGCATGTGCAACGAAGGTAAATGCTACAATTGCACAATTATATATCCCTGAATCTGTGCATAAGCATTTTTTTCACGTACATAACCTCGATACGCCCCGCATTTAAATTTCCTGTCAATATTTTCCCTAACCACCAACAAATGTAACCATAGCACCATGGAAATAAAGCGTTTAATATTTGTCTGCATGAAAGGAAGAGCCTTTCCATCTGTAATATTTAGGTCGGTGACTTGGGTTTTTATCACGGTTATGGTGCAATTAGGCATTGCAATTAACTGATTTCTGGTCGGTTTGCCTTTCAAAATGAACAATTTTTATTTCACGAGAATCTCAAATGACATATTTTTACTCATGATCCCCAGTATGATTAACATTGCCTCAGGCTCCTAGTTGTCAAATTAACCAGTTGTTTCCCTCTCTTCCTAGTAATAGTACCACAACAGAAACCAGCCACACCCACTAATCATATTGATAGTAAATACTGACCTACATTTGGTTAATCAAGGCTAACCAGGCTGACCCTGAGGCGTTTAACGGGTTGGACTAACCATGGCTCAGGGAGACCACACCTGTTGACCACTACGGCCCATATAGAGCTGGGAAAGGTAAAGACTTGCCTATACCGCCCCCCCCCCCTGCCCTCAACTTAGCGTCTGTAAACCAAAGTCCTCTATAGGCTTTAGAGATTGGAAAGTGAAGACTTGACTCAGTGAGACCAGTTAGCAACTGTCGACTACCGTGGTCCGTATTAGAGCCGGAGGAAGAGAAACTTAGATTTGGTTGACCACTACGACACATAGTCAGGAGAAGTGAAGACTCAGCCCAGTGAGACCACCATTACTCACTCAGAGTCAGTTGATGAACTATGGTCATACAGCTTAGGAAAGAAAAGAATCAGTTCAGGGAGACCAGCAAGTATCTCTCAATGACTAATACTAAAGAAGTACAGCAGCAATATCGATATTTTCCAGGAACAGTATTTTCAATTTCATTTGATTCAATAACAAAGTTTGGGTATTGACAAAAATGCATCTTTCTGCAATAATTGTTCCTCAAAACAAATAAAACGTGAAGAAAATCGGTCGTAAAGACTTACATGATATAGCCTGATAAAACGACATGACTGAGACAAAAAATGTGTAGGGAAATGTGGCCTTCGGAACTGGAAGGTACTAAATATTCTATGAAGACAAAGTCCCCGAGGGAAAGCTTTCAATGACGTGTGACAACTTCTTGGTCTCATGCGTCTGGCAAATACTACAGCATTCTTCTTCTACTTAAGTACACCTGTACCGTGTTTTCTGGGACAAATCCGCCCATACGACGGTCAGACACTGTGGGTATGATACGTACGCGGTGGAAACAAACAGATGGTCCACGATATTACTGGGAAAGGATGCCTTAGACAGTAGGCATCAAAGATACCAGACGTAATATTTGACATGTCACAAAGAGCATTGTTGGAAATTACCGTCAGCCCCTTGCATAGATTTTCTGACCGGAGTGGACGATTTGGGATGGAAAATCAAAATAATCAGCCCTAAGAGCCAACAGCTCTAATTAGGAACAGAATCTGTAATTGCTTGCTACCCCCCCCCCCCCCCCTTAACATTTTTTCTAGTACTTTATTATTTCTGAAGTATTTGGGTTCCGTTGTAGTGAAAAATCAAAACTTGACAACTTTATAGTGATATTAAGTAAGAACTTGAAGTGGCTGAACAGTCGCGCGAATTCATCAGGAATTAACCAGGCAGTGTTCATACGGTTGAACACCCCCCCCCCCTCCCCCACCCTCTATTCGTAGAGACAGGAATGTAAGTCAGGGCTGAGGGTCAAAGAAAAAAAAACTTAAATTACATGAAGAACATCTGTGAGTGTCAAAGAATATTATAAAACCTAATGAAAGCACTCATTTTTCTACATTATTACAATCATCATCTGAGGTGTTTTAGTCTAAAAAAAAAAGCTTAAAAGCTTAAGGTAGGGCTTTAAAGTTCATATCATAAGGCCAAAAAAAAAAATTGTTGTGTTCCGGTAACATAGGTCGAAAAAAATAGGGAAGGTAGGTCGAAAAAACTTTTTTTTTTTGCTTTTTTTTTTTACTTGCCAAAGAGACCCGGCCAGTGTTGGAAATAAAAAAGATATTCCAAATATCCTCCAAAACCATTTTTAGCATCTAAAATATATGCCCTGAGCATCCATGTCCTGTTTTATGGTTTTCCATGCTATTTTAGGTCAATTCTTTGGATTTTGAAAAAAAATAATTAAAAATTTCCTGAAAAAAAGTTAGGGTAGGGCCAAAAATTTAGGGTAGGTAGGGTTACCTGAACACAACAATTTTTTTTTTTTGGCCTAACTAGAGTAGATCGGCAAATGAACTGGTGCGTGAGGTTACAAATAGAACCTAGCACGTTTGGCCGGTGACAAGTTGTTTTTTATCACCCACCTACGTGTCTTTGTGGACGTCACCAGCTTACATCAGAGACGTAAATGAGGATATAGTCACCACCTACATACGGACTGAATGGGGAATGCAGTCGTGTTATTAACTGCTTTCTTCTGATGTGTAGTGATATAAAACTACCGTGATTTGGGAAAAATACTCATGATAATTGTCTTTTTCCTTATTCCCTCACAATGAGTTTTATCTTCCAACTTTTTTGTCCAGCCTATAATATTTAGATACCATATCAAAGCGAAGTGCCGAAAATTGGTACATCCAATGTGTTCTGCCAGCTGATAGCCTATTTAGGATCCACCTGGTCCGTGGTTCACCTCCCGTCACTTTAAATTTTGTTGGTTTTCACACGACAGGCGAACACCTACCAGGTATTCGATCCCATGATCACTAATTTCTATTACTTTCCTATGATTCTTACGCCTTTGGATAAAAAGGGGGAAAGCGTGCTACACAGATGTACACAAATTCTAGGCAAACATTACCAGCACTAAACTATTATTCAAGCGTCATGGACTGAAGTACTAAGTCATGATAACCTAAGTATTTGATTCACATATCTATATATACACAAAATCTGGCAAAGTTACTTAGTTTCTGATCCTCTGGTATGAAGATTGAATGTTTCTCGAAACATAAGAAAAAGAACTTCCTACTCAGCCATAAAATACCCGTTCGTTCGATCCACGGAAGTAACTCACGGAAACAAACTGTCATTAGGCTGGCCTAACCTGCTAAGAACTTACATTCTTGCAATGACAGGGTCCGGATATCACGACCTTTGGGGGTCCGACAGCCACCCAAGGAGAACTCATCCAAAATACAAACACCGTATTATGGCTTGAGGAACTTGGACCCCAGTATCCCGAGATAACTAGAAAATCCAGGGATAAGGCACCCAAAAAAAACAGTAAAAAGAGTTGTGTTCAGGTAATATATGTCGGAAAAATTATGGTACATAGGTCGACATATATATTTTTTTTAACAATTTATTTTTACTTACCAAGACACACTCAGCATTCTTGAACATTCAAAAATTACACCAGAAACCCTGCACAACAATTTGCAACTTCTAGAATACATCTTAACAATCAAATATATGCTGTTCCCTGTCATCTAGGTAATTTCTATTGAATTTTTATATCTAAGGATAGAAAATTGTCCAAAATAATTTAGGGTACGGCCAAAATAATAGGGTAGGTTGGATAACCTGAACACAACAATTTTTTTTTAGGCCTAACTAGAAAATCCTGCAGGGCAACTCAAAATAAAGTCCTCAGTTGCCCAGCTAACAGGTGACCATGGTCCACTAGTGAAGTCGGAATAAGTGGAGGACTATTTATTGGTGCCATTGAATTTAACGTAATTGTTTTGTCGTGACCCCTATCTACATGACATTACAATGAATGTCTTATTGAGAAATTCCTACGAGTTTATTGATAATTCTTTTATCCTACTTCACTGGGGAAGTTCCCATTGTAATGATTGTTGCTGTAGGTCGGGTAAAAAAAATTGAACCTGGGAGACCTACACCGCGTCATCTACACTAAAAATACTTACGAATTTGCCGTCTACAACAATTTCTAGCATCGTCAATGCATTAGAAAAATGTTTATAAAAAAAATAGGGTAGGCTTTAGTGTAGGGCCAAAATATTATTAGAGTAAGTCAGGTAATCTGAGCACAACTTTTTGTTTAGGTCTAGAAGAGGGTGAAAGATTTTTTCATTTTCATACAAATTGCAAATAAACTTATATATTAAAGGGTCACTTCTTTTTTCTTTTTTTTTTAAATTAAAATAAAGGAAAATCATAATTTTTTTCACCTTTAACATACAAATAAAGCAAATTCCTTGTAAGATTTACACAACTCATATTTACTGACATTTTGATGTTTGCGTTTGACACTGACAGTCAAACTCAAACTTCAAACTCAAAGTGTCAGTTCCAAATGATGTCCCTGACACTGACAGCCACTGCATAATGGGAAAGCACTGATTGATTGTATCCAACGTTTTTCATGGCCATGAGAAAAGTTCCAAGACCTTCAATAATGTGTAATTAACAACAGGTTTCACAGGCCATTTGTAATTCTTTTTGACAACCGGACAAACCATCGTGAGGTCACTTTCCTCAGACTCACTCAGTTAGTCTACTCCAGTCCAGTCACTCAATGTATTCCTGACATGTCCACGCCCATCCCACACCGGCTGGGAATCACAGCACGTCTGTGACTTTTCTGAGGTGATTATTTAAAGCCCTCCTTATATTTATAAACATTTTGTTAAGTTTCAAGGCTGGAGATATCACAAACAAGTTAATTAATGCGTTAGTGCCGACTGCGAGTCGGTAACCTTTTCTGATGTGGCATGAGAATATTTTCATTTCATTTACGGTCAGACAAATTGAGAAGCCTTACCGCTCTGCTCTCCGAGGAACACTAGCTTGAATTTACGCAAGGGGTTGCCGAATTCGCCGCCTGAAGACATGGTGGAGATGTTTTTCTTGCTTTCTACGGTGAATTATTTGTAGATTTCTCGTATTTTTATCCAAATTACAGCAAACTCCGATATATTTCTTTCGGCAGAGGCCTTCCGCCACGTCCAGAGCCTCGTTTTCAGTCTTGACGCTTGCGCAGTGGACCACCTCCGGCGATGACGTCATCCCGCAGGACGAGCTCTGATTGGCTCAATTTGTACCACGTGACAGATCCAAGATGGCTGCCTCCTTGTAAACAAATTTTGACAGCTCGTCTCTTCTTCGTAAGTTCTAATTTTGTGTTATAATTCGATGACAAATGCTTAGTAACCCATCAAAGGCCGCCATTATGTCATTCGAGTACTAAAGCACCTGAATGAGTAAGAAAACCTGATTTAAATCGAATGTCCGTGTCTAAAGTAGGCAGTTTTCGAGGCGATTTTCACCACCACTTAGACTGCCACTGCGGTCTGCGGTGTCTGCCTGGCTGTGACACTGTCTGGAGTCTGGACTGACTGTGCTAGACTAGAGGCAGAACTCTCGAGTCCGCATGATCCTCGGGAGTAGATTGCTGCTATTGCAGTTGACATTTTTGGCACATATACGCAGGGTACCAACCACACAGGGAAAATGGCAAAAAAAAATCCCTGACAGGGAAAACACAGGGAATTTGGAAATTTTGCCAAAACACAGGGAATACACAGGGAATTTCATTTGGCCAGGTCCTGAAATTCCTGATTCTCAAGATATTAGGGATTTAACATTTAGTTGTTGGGTTGTCCAAAAATTTTCTCCACACAGAGGCTTTTAAATTTGAAAAACTTGCTTGATATGACACAGGGAAAAATTGCCGCTGGACAGGGAAATCTCAGGGAAAACATAGGGAATTTGAAAACGGACTTTCGGTTGGTACCCTGATATACGTTATGATGTATTTCTTTGTGAAGAGGGATACGATGTTTCTACTTTTAGTAATCATAAATACGACTTTAAAAAAAAATTGATTTACGTTTTATTTATTTTAGTTATCATTAGTCTATGTACTAGGCTAAGTAGTAAGTAGTGCACAAAGGTAGAGATTAACTCATTTACTTTGCGCATGATAATTGAAATAGTGTAAAGGGCACCAGTTGAATACAAGAGGATAATAAGAATTCTTCCAAATTACTTAGCTTATGACAATACCTAGTATAAATATGGCAGGTGCCGCTGGTAGGTGTAAATATACCTGATGACAATGCTCAGCGGGGTACACCTCCCAACAGGCGTCGATGCCTGGGGTAAAAATCAATACCAGACTACTATAAGAAGCGGGAACGCAGTGTAAGAGAGGGAGAAAAATCATTAACGTTTGGACAATACGGATCGAGAGATTCGAGGGGTTTTAGATAGCTATGCAACCACAGGGACATCTGGTGACTTACACGGTACTACCGCACTACGGCTGGAGGTGAGACTAGGCGGACTCTGAGGAGAAAGCTTACTCTACCCTGAATTGGAATTGTAACACCTAGGAACTTATCATCTCTTCACTGGCAATTGTACGCATCACCGTATCCACCAATAAGCTTACCCTACTGCCAAGCGTTGTTCATGTTATGGATTGAGCGCCCATCTCGTGGACTTACTTACCACTCGACTAGCACCCATTAGGAATAATATTAATGACAGTGATTATCTCGGACAATGCACTATAACTATAATTAATCATAAACAATACAATAGCGTTCAGTAGCACTAGATGTAGTTACTGTATGACACATGGGTCAAGACTGACCTACACCGTTGTCAATAAAAGTATAATATTTATTCTGGGCTTAGGGCAATTCTGGTAGATCTACTTCTAGCCTAGGCCTAGTCTAGTCTAATGGGATTTTATTACTAATAGGCCATATAGGGACATGACCAGCAGAAAACTAATTCTATATCCTAAATATTTGTAGCCATAACTTGAATTGTTTTTCTTTTTCTAAATTTTGTCTTTGGCTTTCGTACGAGTTGATATATTTGTAAATTTGATGTCAGGTTTCACCCCTCCCATTTTTGGCCAGATATTGTTGTTTTTTCCCGGGGGTGCCGCTCACAAATTTTACATTAGACTTAGAGCGTTGATGCAGGCTTGTTGATATGAGTTAAGCTGATAGAATGTGAGGTAGTTGCATATTGCAAAGCGGAATATATCATAAATGATGGAGTTGTGTACATTCAGCTGACCATGGGTATTACAATGACAGTCCAATAATAACGGAATGGAAATAGGGACCAAGACAAGGGCCTTAAATATATAAAGGCAAGAATCATGATCAATGAGTTGGCTATCCCAGTCGCAATGGATACAGTCGCTCTAAGTCTTGAGTCATTCATAAAGTGAATCCACATATTGATAAGTAAAGCTGTTGTAAGTCGCAGAACAATGAAACCAAAACAAAAATTCACTACAAAAAAGGCAAGGTTGACGATTGAAGGCCTAGTCGAGCAAGAGTTCCCGTAGAAAACTTGTTATAACCAACGTGTATGTGCCTGCCTACTTTAAAACATAAATTATCATAATGACTTAATAATACCCTGTGAGTGAAAAAGGCAGTACAAATGTGAAGTACTTTAAAGTTTTGTGGTAGTTCGAACAAAATCACAAATCTATGAATACTGTACATTGTCTCCAATTTTAACAGGACCATGGCAGAGGAGGCGGAGCTTTACTACGCCATAGACAGCGGTGACTCGGGTGGCATCGCGCGCCTTCTCAGGGAAGGCCTGTCGCCCAACACCGTCTTTGAGGGTGTGTCCGACGGCCGGTCGGTGTGGTCGGCCCTACACCTCTGCTGTGAGAAGGGGCGCTACGACTGTGCCAAGGTGCTGCTGGAGGCAGGCGCCAATGTGGAGATCCGTGACAAGTGGGGGCAGACCCCGCTCATGTACTGCGTGGTCACAGGTTGGTGACCACCTGGTTTTACCATCTATAGATAGTATATGACTTTACGGAACCAGATATGCCGTAGTCAGGATAAAAATGTATTTAATATTTCTCTTTAACAAAGTTAACAATTTTGATCTTCAGATTATTCCAAGATCGTTTCTAAGCATTTTTTGTTTTCTAGTTAATATTTCCGTCCTCTTAAGTTTCTAAACTGAAAATCCGATAGTGTCCTTCTTACCTTTTCGGTTTTGGCATCTCTTTTGAATGGCTTCTCTGGGAACGCGGATTTTCCTTTATTTACGAATGTGTATTAGCTGTTTATCCTATATGTGTGACATCTATATCGACTAATTTTCGAACACATGTAAAACTTAGAAGTATACGTAACAGAAATATGAACAAACCCAATTAAAAAAATTGTCCTAACAAATAAAACTTGAGTCGAAATTTCCATAACAATCTTTTCCCAATTCGCAAAGGAATTTCAATTTTAATTAATGATAGAATAGGCGTAGACTTCCTTATAACTATGAGGATTTCTTAATTACGCTGCTCCTCAGTGAAGCATTTACGCTGCAATAGAGCAAGACATTCCTACATAATTATATAATAACAAAAGCTGGTGACGTTTTCTATCTTATGTATATAGAAATCATTCTGCCTTTTCAGAGTGGACCAACCTGATGTCGCTGCTGCTGCAGTACGGCGCCGACCTGGCCGCCCGCGATGGGCGTGGTCTGACCGCCCTCCACCTGTCAGTCAACTGTTCTGACGACACGTGCCTGTCGCTACTGGTGGCGGCCGGGGCGGGGCTGGATGCGGGGGCGGGGCTGGAGGCCGGGGCGGGGCTGGAGGCGCGGGACGTGCTCGGTCGGTCGGCCCTGTGGTACGCCGCCTCCCAGGACGGACACCTCACCCACCTGAGACGGCTCCTGGCCTCTGGGGCCAGCGTCAACGCCGTAGACGCCAAGGACAAGTTCACTCCACTACAGGTTCGGATACACTTTTATGGTTACTCATTAGAACACATTATTTGCCTCACGAAAAGGATATTTTTAGCCAGTTTAGTCAGTACAGGGGTCTAGAATTGGACATAGAATTACTAGTACCGGGTACTAGCGAAAATCTTTTTTTTTTCATTCAAATTCAAGTACATAAGTTCTTCCTTGGGCGTATATTATGGTATGAAATGGACAGATAAAAAACGGAGTGGCACACATGTACAGACTGACCTATGAGTAAAAAACAAAAATGTTAGCTATAGTGCACAAGTGAAAATCTTGGAAATTGCAAGTTTTCATTCAATATGGATAAATACACCTTTAATTCGGGCTATTGCAAAAATGGGATTGTAGACAAATGAAAAGAAACGTTAAAGAAAACCCCAGAAGTATTTCATACCCTTAATGGTACAGAAAAGGAAGTCAAGACAAAATATAACAGATATGTGTGTCATACCGTTTGTTTTATGGTTGACTCAGTTAGTTGGTCTGAGCAATAGTAGTAGAAAACTACATGTTTTAAGTTGGAAATCTAGTGACTCTGAGGCTCATAAAAGGAGGAATACACTTTTATGACCTGTGAAATTTGCTAGCAAACGAAATACCCTATGGGGAACAATACGAAGACATACTGTCATATACCCTTACGAAATGTTCTTGTTCAGTTGTAGTTTCCCAGCTTGTGGATTTCATTATTTTAAAATGTAAAGAACAGCACTCGTTTTGTAGCACAATTCTAATCTTTTCCTTTTGAAATCTTAACACAACCGAAATGAAAACAATAGATTTACAAAAGTGCTGTGACTGATTTCGAGAATATAAATAAGATGTAGGGACTTGGAAAAAACATTGAAATGTGAAGCATAGTATTATTTGAAATCCATTCGTTCCCCCTTTGTTGCCTATATTCCAACAAAGTTTGCTATCCTATAGTACTCCTCGCCCTACTTCTAATGTTGGAATCCACTCCTTATGAGGTTTTACTCCCAAACATAGAATATGCTAGCACAATTACTGAGTACAAACCAAACCGTGTTCATGTTAGTGACCCACCCACTGTTCTGTTGGTTGTTTCTGAACCACATTGTGGATTTCCTAATGGTTTTCTCCATTGCCCTGATTTTACAAAGTTATTGTTACCCTTGTTACCAGTGATAAATTATATTCAGCAGTACAAATAAGTGTTATAATTAAAAAAAAAAAAAATTATTTGACCTTTAATTTCTGTTCTGATCCTTTTATTTAAAAAAAATATGGTGTCCTCGTCACAGAGTAGACTACACAATTACTGAGTAGAAACCAAACCGTCTTCATGTTCGTGACCCATCTACAGTTCTTTGTTTCTGAACAACGTTGTGAATTTCCTAATAGTTTTCTCCACTGTCTTAATTGAACAAAGTTATTGTTTCCTTTGTTACCATAATAAATTATATTCAGCAGAATGAAAAAGTGTTAGTCTTAAAAAAAGAAATGCTGTAATTCTAATTGTTTTTCTGATCCTTCTATTTTGATTTTTGTCTGCGTCACAGAGTATTTACCATTGTCGCTAAAATATACGTACATTATATCTTTTTCAAAAAGAGCTGGTTTCTTATATTTATATTATCTGCTGATTTAGAAAGTGTGCCCCATTTCCACCTCCACGTTTTGCTCTGCGCCGCACCACATAACCTCGTGCTCCCTGTTTGTTCTAACCTTGTTTCTGACCCCACAGACCGGAATGTCCTGATGTGTTTATGGCCCCACCCCACCCTCATCCAGGACCCCCGAGTGTGAAGTCCTCGTAAGGTAAGTACCAGGGTGACTGACTCAAAATGTAATTCAGCTGCATCTTTTTATTTTTAATTGTATTCCGTTGGGTAGATGGGTTGGGTATTACTATTCTTGAACCCGCCTAGAAGATTGGCTTAGGAATGATGATGGGATAAAATTTGTTTGAAATATTTTAAATTCTTATAACTAAGTAACGTCTTAAATGGCAGTATATCTAAATCACGACAAAGTATTTTCGGTATGGGAAAACAGTCTTTATTTATCGTTTCCTTCTGGCAGTAGCATCAGCAAATAACTAGCCACGTTTAGATTAGTTTATTTATCATTTTATGTTTATGTTTACTCAGGGATAATGATATATAAAAGATACTCTACAACTTTGCTTTATGCATGAACATTAAACTCACAATGACTGAAGCCACCCTTCACGTTTACACTCTTGTTGCCCACCAGGCGGCGTTGTGGTACGCAGACCGTGACCGTGAGGCGTACACGTCCGGCCTCCTGGCGGCCGGGGCCTGCGTCTCCCCCCGCCCCGACCAGCCCCAACACACCGTCCTCATGACCCTCCTCCAGCGCGGCTGGCAGCTGGCCCGCGACATCACACCCGAGGAGACCACGCTGGCCAGGTCCTTCATACGTCTTGGCTGTGACGTTGACGTGTCAGCCCCGGATGGGATCTACTGCGGGGTGCGCGCCCTCTGCCACCCGCGGCGTGGGACGGCCCTAAAGATGGCGGCCCACCGGGGAGCACCCACCATGGTGGGACTGCTGCTGGAAGCTGGGGCCAATCCCGACCTCCAGGGTGAGTAGTCAGTGAGGGGATTTTTTTTTAAGGGGGGGGGGGGAGCTTTTTTTGTCCAAATTTTTAAAATGTAAAATCCTCGGCTCCGAATGCCGATTGGCTTGTGGATATTTTTACATTAGGGCACCCCCCTTTTGAAAATTTATGGATCCGCCGCTGGTAGTTACTTTGTTTTGAGGTGGTAATCATTTCTGTTCACATATTTTGACGGTGCTATCGATCCACTAAATAACTGCAAAAAACTAACATTTTAAGTAATATCCCTAATACGATTAGAGTGGTTAAAACTAAAGTTTTGATCGTTTTATTTCTTTCTTCTAAATTTGAAAAATGTAAATCATTTTCGATTTCTTGTTTTGTAAGAGGAAACTGTTGTTTGTCTCTTTTAAATAATATGCTGAATTTCTGTATCTTCGGTTGAATTACTTTCAAAGACCCATTTATGCTATAATGGGTAAAGACGTTGAAAAATGTCGATCAAGCCGTTTACTTCCACTGCTTATAAATCAACAGTAGTCCATCTATGTTATCGTCGAGTATTATTCAACATCTTTATCTCTCCATAAATACTTACGGTAATACGTCATACCACTTCTCTGTTTATCATGCCACAGACCGAGACGGGATGACAGCGCTCCACATGGCCGTGGCCTTCGACCACCGACACTGTATACAGCTGCTGCTCAACGCCAACTGTCGCCTGGACTTACGCGGCAACGTCTACCTCCAGGACTCAGCCGCCTTCAGAAAGGGCACGACCGCCTTCGAGTCGGCCCTGCTGCGGGGCCACCTGGAGGCCGCGCGCCTCATGGTGGAGGCGGGCTACGACCTCAGGTACGAGTACTACCTCTGGACCAACCGCAACGTACCCGATCCCCTCGTACAGAATTCACACTTCTGGCACTGGCTTCTGGACTTTGTTGCACAGCCACAGGATCTCATGTCTCTGTGCAGGAGAGTAATTCGTAACAGTTTAAGGTATAGACTCAGTTTTGTGGTTGATAGTCTACCTCTGCCATTGTTTTTGAAAGGTTACCTTTCGTATAAAGGAGGACTAGGACTAGTTTCGTAGGACGGTTGGAGAAGACTTTCTCTTGTGATACAAAGTGCCAGTAGAATCCTTACGGGTAATGTGTTCTGCTACCGTTACAAAGGATCTCATTTCATGAAAAGAATACAAATAGACTTTTTTGAAGACGCACAAATATCATGTTCACGGATTTCGGTGATTTAGACTACCAGTAAACACAAAACTGAAGAAGGAAGTACGTTCAACAGTATGATAGGTAAAGTGTGAAGTTTTGTGAAACGAAGGGTTTCAGATATTAAAAGGGTTTTGAAAATGTCGGAGTTGGTTTCCATTTTTTTGTAATATTACGGTTGCAATACTGATATCCGATCACCTAATATTCAAAGACCAGTTGCATTTTACTGTAAATCAGGCACTTATGATTTTGTCTCAACACATATCTCTTACCCTAAGAGAATTTTTCATGTGAACTGACCGAGGCTAATTAGTAATGTATACATAGATACTCATTTATTCTATACAGTGTCTTTTTTTCTACATAAACAGTCTCAGAATGGATTATTCCTTTTTCGTTAAATGGACAATTTCCACGCATGATATCTTTTTTTTTTTTTTATCTTAAGTAATCCACAAATATGATTTTTAAATTAGACGAGCTCATCCCCCCTCTTCTCGTACCTCCGTCCGTCCAAATATGATTGTATTTCAAAGTGCTATAAACAAGGGGATTTTTTTTAAACGAAATTCAAATTGTGCTATAGATCCGGTCAGCAAGGAACTAATCGTTTTGTGCTTCTTGTGACAAGGATTTAGAGTTTTGGCTTGATCACATGATATCTTTATAAATATCATGCTAATCAAATTTCACCTCGGAAAGACCATTAGATGATTGTTGGAGTTTAATGCCTGCTCAGTAGTTTTTCAGCTGTTCACTCACATTTTTCACTTAGAAAATTCAATGATTGAATCTATGGGGATGGAAAAAATGACAAGGGGAGGCAAGGTGGTGTAGTGGACCCAGCCCAGGCTCGAACCCGGTCCAGCCACGTGTGACCGTAACACCCTACATTATCCCGCCCCCGTGTCACAAGCAGGAATAGACCATGGCCCAGACTGAGTAGCATTCTGCAACATGCCAGTATATGTACAGAGAATATACCATAGTCTTTTCGCTGTTTATCGTGATCGTAGAAGACCTAAAATCTATTACAGCTTCACCAATCCTATTAAAAAAAGATTTTTTTCATCCATATGAAAATTTTTGAGGAAGAAAAGAAGGGGTCAGCAATGAAATCAGATTGCTGGAGCCAATTGTAACCTTTACAAGTGGTGTTTCCTCTACATTCCTTTATGAGTGTTTTCTTTCTGAGCTAATTTTGTGTCTAGACAAATGAAAGTGATGATCTGTATTGGAATTTAACTTATTTTAGTGCCCAAAAATACATTTTTGAATGTTGAGGGTTTTTCATTTTCCTCACTAGGTGGTGCCACTGTGCAATTTTCCAAATCTCTTAAATGCTAAGTAGGAGATTGATTTTCATTTATTTAATTTGATTTTAATTGTAATCATGTTTCACCCATACTCAATAAGTAACCTTTAGATTTTGAAGTTCTGCATTTTTACACTAGGTGACACTAGTGTATCCAGTAAGTAGTCCCTTCGATATGCCAAATAGAATAATCCCTCTCCCACTTGAACTGAAAACTTTATATTGCTATTGAAAATTTGATTCGGTATCATACTGTTGGTTTTAACCAGCGTACATGCAGATGACGTCACAAACTGCAAAATGACCTGGCCGCCATATTGGTGATCACTTTATTATTATGAATTTATCTTAAATTTTAATGAATGATAGTCAACAATCACTTTGATTTAGAATTGATAAGTTTTGGATACATTTCACAGCCACGTGGTCATGATCACCACGAGGTGATCACCAAAAAGTAATCACGTGACCACGCCTGCACAAGGTCTATAGAACAAAAATACATATAATATGTATATTCACACATATGAGTGCATGCGTTTTTGATTCGGATTCAAAATTATTTTCAAAAATGAAATATTTGGACGAACCAAATGAATATATTGAAGTGATGAAAAATAAACTGCCTCTGTTATGTGGAGGGGGAGAGGAGTTCTAGATATGCAAGGAGGAATCAACTACCTTAACCCCACCTGACTGGGAACGTAGATGGCCAAGACGCCATGTATGCCACCTTCTGACTGCAATAGGAACTGTTCTTTAATGGGAGTCAAACCCTCCTGTCAAACGTGAGTTTGTCCTTTCATATTATTACGGAGCTTCAGGAGCCAACTCACGTAAGCACAACAAATGAATGAAAAGAATTCATCATAGATACGAATGCTTTTGTTCCTTTACCGTGAATGACCGTTTGGTAAGTTTGTCTAAACTTCAAACTTGCAATAGTACTAGAAAGGTTTAGAATGCGTTAAACCCTATAATATCGTTTCTAAAACATCCTTACATATTAGATAGTATCGAATATATTTGAATATTTTGGCATGTGTCCAATAGGTCCACTTATCTCTTCTCGCCTAGCCCCCGGTACTTGGGACCGAATTCCGATCACTTCATAGAATACTTTGATACCATGCATTGATCCTGATAGTCCACAAGTAGGTAATGAATACTGATATCTACCTCTTACTTGGGCCTTTTAAATCCGACTTATAACCAGCGCATGGGTATATATCGCAAAAACAAAACAAAAACATCCCTTGAATGTACAACGTGGCATTGGCGAATATGGGAAGGGGTATACGAGGGGTATATGAGACTGATCAGGGACGGATCCGGGAAATCAAAAAGGGATGGGGGGGGGGGGGGGGCTATATTAAAAAAAGCCTGGTGCCCTCTCCTGGGGGCGTCAGTTTTACATTATAAAATTTAGTATTTGATCCAACAAATGTGGGCGTATGGGGCGTGCGCCGCCCCCCTCGCCCCCCCCCCCCCGCCCCCTTGTTTTTGTCTAAAATCTAAATCTGCCCCTGCTGATTACCAAGTGTCAAGCGCCTGCCTTGTAGTAACACCAAAAGTGCGATAAGAAAGATAATTTACATAGGCCTATATATATTAAGGTAGAAAAAAACAACTTGTGATAAGGTTGAACATTTTAATTGCATTGTGACACTCACAGTCTTGACAACATTTTCAACATTATTCTATAAGTATATTTAGTGTGTAAATAATTAGTTTGTAACATTCTGTCTCAAATTGATGCCTATTCTGATATTATCCTAATGGTCATGATACATATGTATATCCCAGGGTGAGAACAAGGCTTATTAACAAGTTCACGCTTTTCTATTCATTTGCTTACAGTAAGCGCGTTAGCAAGGTTTATGAAAGGATTGCTGAAATAAGACCAATACTGCATCCCATTAGCTGTCAGAATGCACATTTTTGTGGGGATTGTTCTGGGATTGATGCGCTACGTTAGAGAGGGGACCTGGACAGCTACATTGAGTGATGCGGCTTATTTACTAGTGAATGCAAGAGAGGTATAATAACTGACATCTACAGTGGCGGATCCAGCTTTTTGAAAAGGTGAGGCGTGCCATTAGAAGCGGAGGGGGGGGGGGCGCCTCCCCTATTTTCCAGAATTTTTCATCAAAAAATCTAAATTTGCCCCCCAAAAGGAGGGGATGCCCATCCCCGCACCCCTTCTAAATCTCAATGACTATGTTGATACCCATCTTATCGATTGGCTTGAATCAATCGGTTGTCATAGGCTTCTATTTATTTTAGTTTTGCGACCATAAAAAGTGTTTCTGTAGCTCATTCAAAGAATGAACTGAAAACCTCTATCTCTATGGTGATTATGAGAGGTGTTACATTAATAAAAATAGAAATCCTACTTGTTCGTCAACTCACAGAATAAATATGCCAATTGAAAATATTTCACATAGTTTACACATAGTTCTGTGATGACGTACACCACTAAAGCTATTGTACTATGTCAATTTAGAGTTAAAGTGATATCTCAAATAGGCCCCTTATCAAAGATCAATAGCACTCTGAAACATCAAGTGGATCTGAACCTTTCTTTCTTCACAAACCAGTCAGTGAACATAGACAGATAAGAAGGTCGTATATTTGAGACACCCGTGTTTTGTACCCATTAAAGGGAGCCAAAACCAATTTCATGTCAAAATATGACAACATTTTAAAACTCAAATGACTATGAAAATATGTTCTAATAGTCTTAACTTTAGCTATTGGTACAATAAAAATCATGATAACTAACTTTAACTTTACTTGAATTCCATAATACTCATGCTTTTATAATAGTGATTGTTTAATGATGAAGAATGGTCAGATAGTTGTTGTGTAGAATTGGATGTAGGTTTTATTCTGAAGTTCACACACAAGTTTAGCTGTATCCTGCAGGTATACACATAGAGCACATATTCAATAATTGTCCAAATGTATAATGTCAGTCCTGAAAGTTTTTGTTCTTTGAGTTCACATTGTCCTGAATGTTGCTGTTGCTTTGGGAGCATGGAGATAGGCTCATAGAGCAAAGGCCCTATAGCCTAGTGTCCTTACGGCTACATGGTGATGGTGTGTCGGTGAGACCTGCTGGGTGGTTGGGTTGTATCTATCTCAACGTTCCGTCGTTCCTGACCACTCCTAATAACCGACCTTTCAAGACTGACTCGATCGGCGATAGCTGAAGCTCTTATACGTTTGGTACAGGATGTTTACGTCAGTCTCTGACCAGTCATGCCTCGTCAGCATGTCCCTGGTTTGTCATGGGGAATCCCAGCTTCTGAGGGTTGTTTCTGTGACGCAGGTTGCTACGTCACTCTGGTCTGTGCGTCACATCGCTGTTACACTCATAAGATAAATGGGTTTGTCCTTACATCCGGGTTGAGGTTGGATCGGGAGTTGCAATGTCTCTATGTTTCTTTACTTCTTATTACATTTCAGTTTCAATAATACAAATTCTATATAGAAATTATACATCATGACTTTAGCAATATGACAACTTTCCCCTTCATCTGAAAAAAGTTTGTCCTCAAACTTTGGTTAAATTAAATACATATGAAATTAGTAGAGCAAATACTATCATTATTCATAGTATAAATTGATATACATTGACATGTAAAAGGCAATAAATTACATCATAACAGTATTCATGAAAAGCAATAAACAGTCATTGAAACGTATCAATTAGTCATTGAATACAGGATAGTGCAACCATCACATATGCATAGGCTTCTAGCATCATTATGCTAATGTCTGTTTTTCATTTTCAATTTTGAACTTACTTGTAGTATACTTGAGGCTCTGTCTATCAGAATCTGTAGCATTGATTTATTTCCAAATTCTGATTCTGCATTCATCCATAGGCTAATTTGTACTCTCCCTGCCAATTAAATATTATTTTGTCATCCAATCATTTCAAGGATTCCATGTCACTTGTACTCTGTGCTGTGCCCTTGACCATATGACATGCCTTCCTGGCACAATCTCTGGAAACAGAGAGTCATCGCATTGGGTTTTTACTGTACCCAGATTCATTTAATGCCACTCATCTGGCATCCAGCGCTCATCCAGCGCAACTCATCAAGCCTCTGCAGGCGTAAAGCACGTTCAGTGCGACTCATGTATGTGTATGCCCCTTTTGGGTGACCAGCATGTATTTCATGCTACTAATTGCGATAATCATGGTCTCTAGGCAAAACAGCATTCAGTAATGAATGAACATGTTATATCCTTTTCCCGTATAGTATCATTGTTTATGTTTCATATATCAATCTCCAAGTTATCATTAGTTTCTTTAGACCTTTTTATTAATTCATCCCTATGCAGTTAAAACTAGTGCCTTCTTTTAGAATTGCTTGTGAATTACTTCTAGCCTCATCACATATTAATTGCTGTAAGAATTGTATATCTGGGACTGGCATATTCATGGTGGGAATGCATCTTGTTTTTCGATCTGATCATTATGTTATCTCAAAATAGAAATATCATGTGCCTTGCATTCTGTAATGTAAGTTACACTCACCTCTGTTTCACGTTGTAGTTTAATTTAGATTTAGGCATTTCGCTGATGACTTGTCCATTTCTGCACTCATTAATGTTCGTTGTCATTGGTCTGTTATCACGACGTGGACGTCCCACATGTGCACTGTGGGTGGGGTGGTGATGAGGGTTTTCCCGGCTCCTTATGCCTATTTGGGTTTTATGGGTGTCGCTGCCCAAGGTGGCTGTGGATCAATACTATCCCTCCCTGCTCCACTAAGGGTTGGGGGAATAGCTGCGATGGTCATGTTGCTTCACGTCAGACTTTTGATTTTTCACATCACTGTCCTAAGTAGCTCCTTATGTCCAATTTGAAGAATAGAATAGTTCTGTCCTTTGGGAGTCTCACTCACTTGGTTGTAGAGGTGGGGATCTTGAGGGTTCTCTACCATTTATAATAGTGATTGTTTAATGATGAAGAATGGTCAGATAGTTGTTGTGTAGAATTGGATGTAGGTTTTATTCTGAAGTTCACACACAAGTTTAGCTGTATCCTGCAGGTATACACATAGAGCACATATTCAATAATTGTCCAAATGTATAATGTCAGTCCTGAAAGTTTTTGTTCTTTGAGTTCACATTGTCCTGAATGTTGCTGTTGCTTTGGGAGCATGGAGATAGGCTCATAGAGCAAAGGCCCTATAGCCTAGTGTCCTTACGGCTACATGGTGATGGTGTGTCGGTGAGACCTGCTGGGTGGTTGGGTTGTCTCTATCTCAACGTTCCGTCGTTCCTGACCACTCCTAATAACCGACCTTTCAAGACTGACTCGATCGGCGATAGCTGAAGCTCTTATACGTTTGGTACAGGATGTTTACGTCAGTCTCTGACCAGTCATGCCTCGTCAGCATGTCCCTGGTTTGTCATGGGGAATCCCAGCTTCTGAGGGTTGTTTCTGTGACGCAGGTTGCTACGTCACTCTGGTCTGTGCGTCACATCGCTGTTACACTCATAAGATAAATGGGTTTGTCCTTACATCCGGGTTGAGGTTGGATCGGGAGTTGCAATGTCTCTATGTTTCTTTACTTCTTATTACATTTCAGTTTCAATAATACAAATTCTATATAGAAATTATACATCATGACTTTAGCAATATGACACTATCTATGCCTGGAGACAGCAATACAGTCATTTACAGTCTATATTTTTCCATGTTCCCCAACCCGCACCCAAAATAAAAAGAAAGAAAAAGGGGTCGGGAGGGGGAGAGGAAGAAAGAAAGATGACAGCATTATTTTCTATTGTCTTCTTATTACATACTATTTGATTATCTAAATCAGCTACTTGTTACCTAGGAAATCCTGTAGCTTCAGAGTGTCCATACCAATAGTAGGGATGGCTGTCACAGACCTGATGGCCGCCAAATGCTA
This sequence comes from Lepidonotus clava, assembly GCA_936440205.1. Lineage (NCBI taxonomy): Eukaryota > Metazoa > Annelida > Polychaeta > Phyllodocida > Polynoidae > Lepidonotus > Lepidonotus clava. Next base: position 5,929,380 of record OW387148.1, read on the forward strand.
TCGTGAGGTTTATTCAGTTGTATTCATAGGATCCATGAAGCGAAAATCGGGCTGTTATCACTAGGAAGGATTTTCGCTCTTAGACGGAGTGCAGTTCAATACTTTATCATACACTGGTGGTTTGCGGACATATGCTAGGTTAAAAATACGTAGTATATTACGCATCTTGATGGAAGGAAGTGCCACGCTAAACACAATGATTCCGCTGTCATTTGATAAGCTCTTACAATAGGAACTTTGTCACCAAACAACACAAATATACCAAGGTGAATTAAGTAACTTTCAATAAACTGATTATAGCAAGACGTCATAATTTTATCTTGTAGTGTATTCTTTTTATATCTTACTTCTTTATCTACTTGAACATTAATACCGACCATAATTCTTACGTCTTAAAAACAGTGTTGGTCGAAGATATTAAATGCCCCCAATACATGCCAAACAGCATGCCGACAGGAAACTTCCGGGTTCGACCATGTTGTGGACTACTTCTTTTTGTATACAGGTTTCTATGTACAGAATATAGCTTTTTGAGTACTAACAGCCTATTTAATGGCAATACCAAATGCATTTGGAAAGATTAAATGTAATTTGCTTTCAACTTTTATTAGATCATGATTCTTTTTGCCTACTTTCATTTAACATTGTAATTATAAATATCTGAATATTTCAAAAGATTATAAAATTTCCATTTCTTCAATGTAGCCTTGGGTAAAATGCACAGAATGGGATATAAGTACTAAGGCACCGATCCATTAGAGCGCGAATCGTCTTTTTGGCAGAAATTAGCAAGAGTTGATTTTTAAAATCTGTTAAAATAAACATGCTGCATAACTGACATATAAACGATACTAGAAATACCTCCGGCATTTGAATACTATAAATCATAGTTTGTCTTAGGGGTAGCCCTTCCCTCGGTGATGATCTTGCTTTCCATTACATCGACTGAGATCATACACTGAGTCTACGTCAGGAACGTATTCAGCCTCTTTCAGAGAATGCTACTAAACACGTAATCTCATGACAGATGTGGATGTAAACAAAGTAATGTTTTGTGTCTCCAATACTACACTGCGATTTAATATCCAATTATTATGTTTATGTCAACCTAGGTATTTCCCTTTAATGTCTTTTTTGTTTGTGATTTTTAAATAACAAAATGAAACTAGTCAAACAATCAACATAACTTATCCTACAGGTAGTATGAAATAACGCTGTCCGTCTTATCAGCCGATTACAACTTGTGTATACCCGCATACGAGTTGTTAATATTGTTTCCTGTTTTGCAACAATCAAGTGTAAACAATCAAAATAGTACTATCGAGAAGTGTAACACTATTAAACAGACTAACATCCTTACAGAACAAAAGGTTAAATGTTCTTAAATAAAGATCTATTCTTTGAATGGCTAGACTGGAAACGGTTAAGCAGAGAAGTACACGGCGGACAGGATTATTAGCGAGGGGATAGAGGTAGCACATGTCACCACTAAAACTGAACTGGTAATGCACATGACATTCCGTTTAGATGAGGTGAAGTCCAAACCTAAACAGAAGGACTGAGGTTCATCTGAAGTAGTGATGTGATTTTGCAAAGACCTTATCGTAATGTGTGTTTCAGTGTCTGGTTGCAGCAGAGGGGAGCTATAAAATCTACATCGCTGCAATTAGAGGCGGATCCAGGATTTTGAAAGGGGGGAGGCGCTATTGGAAAAAATGTTCCTTAATTACTTTTGGGCAGAATTTTACATTAAAAATGTCTAAACGTTGCCTCCCCGCATAAAGAAAGGGGGGGGGGGGGGGGGCACTGGCAATGTCACAGTAACTATTGACAAAAAGGGCTTCCAAAAAAGCTTTGAGGAAACTAACGATATCTCACTACTCTACACTGATAATGTCAGAGAAGTAACAATTAGTACAAACGAATGCTTGTTTTATTCTCTCATAACAATATATTAGTATAATTCATCCTGATATAAATCTAGATTGGGGCGAGGGTTCTTGATATGGGATACATATATGATTATAAAACAATGTCATATCGATCGTTTTACCATAATCCTGTTATACCTCCGGTTAAATGACGTCAAAATGTATACAGAACAGAACGTCATTTATCGACATGCCTGTGTTTCCAGGAATACCTCCCAACACGTGAGCTGTCACGACTGACGAGGGTGTAAATGATATAACCTTTTGAGTCCCCGACGGTGCATCACATTTTTCGATACAGTCATAACAACTTCTGTCCAAGTATTTGCCTTTTCATAATCTTATATTTTTCATATTTTCCTATAATCATGTGTGACCAACCAGCGTTACTTATATCAATTGGTAGTCTCAATGAGGAAAGCTAGAGGCTTATGATATGAACTGGCCTAATTATCATTAGGATATATCCGTACATGTATGACACCTATGTATATATGTAGACTGAAATTGATGAATAAAAGCTTGGTAGTTTTAAAAAAATCTACCAACCATCCAGTTCAAGCTTGAAGTAGATTCTTCTTTTATCGGTTTATCTATGTTTTGCATTATGTGAAAGAATTCTAAACACAAACTATATTTTACTATATTTTACCTCTTGTACCACGGACTTATATCAGATTAGATACCTGTATCCAAAATCTTGAGACAAGGGCGGCTAACCATAGGTATTTTGTTTATGGAATGTAATCTTGATTGGCCTCCTACGCTTTAAAATTCATTGGTCGGTATGTTGGGCGTGTCTGCATAATCAGGACTGAGACACTTTACCAATATAACGCTCATAAGGAGGAGTGTCTCATACTGTCACTGATTGGCTAATGTTATAATGGACGTTGACATTAGATACAACCACCAGAGGCCCTCTAGGCCTGCTAAAAAGTAGTCAACACATGACTCTACATGAACATGCTAGCAGCATTATATGTATGCAGTCAGCCACTTGAACCTCTTGGCCCCTTGGTTCCTGATGATACTGATTAATTACCTGTCCTGAGAGGTGTCCCCCTTTGATCTGGCTGGTATCAGATAACACACCTGTAATCAGTGGCCCCCCTCACCTGGTGGCCACCTACCTACCTTTCTACTACTAAAGCGGCCCTGCCCCCGTCGTCAGGCTTCTTTCGCTAGGTATCTACCAGAGAGGAGCAGCGCCTGAGGACTGAAGTATATCAAAGGTGAGGATAATGGATTATTGTCTTTATTGATGGTTAAAATGAACGAACAATTACTTTAAGTTGTTACTGTGTTGTATAGATATTTCTTTAAAAAAAAAGGTTTATAGAACGTTTGATATACGCTGATAAACATTAGCCGAAAATTGTATACAGGCACAGATTTATATATAAACATATTTGGTCTCTGACAAATATATACAGGCATAGATTTACATATAAACATATTGTTCAGACATACTTGATCTTGAAGACGAGGGGGTTTACCCTAGAATAGTTCATATATTAAAAAAATATTCACTTGTTTAATGTTAGTTAGCTTTGTCGAGGGTCTGATAATTTTCTGTTATCATGACCGAGGGAAAATCAGGCTTTATGATGTTACCTATGCTAGATATGTTTGAGAAGAGAAATCAGCGAAAAGAATAATTAATGGCAAGGTGGTAACCCAGATTAGATTATACTATTAGTATTAGCTACGTAGACAAGAGCAGAGTATAAAACCAAAGTAAACAAGACTTTGATTTTATCCTTAGACGTTGGCACGACTTTCAATTTGAATATCAGAGACGTGACATACAGAAAAAGCGGCCTGACCCGCGTTGGATACATAAACATACATAAAGTACACACATGTATAGGGATACAAATGGTACAGCTCATTAGACTTAGGTCAATGATTAGTAATCCTGACCCACCAGAGCACAGACCTCAAACTTAACTGGTGATGACCTATACTAAACCCAACGCGGTCCTTTAGATAAAGAGGTAAAATATATTCATGTTGATAAATCAACATGCTTCGGTCGGTTATGACCTTCATGAGGATTTTAAAAACTTGTGTATAGTTCATTCGGACTACACCACATGCATGTGTACAATGCACGATAAACAAAACTTGCACATGGAAAAGTTTATTTTTAAAAACACTGCTATACAGATAAGGTCTAATTAGAGGTAAGTCTCATTTGGAGAGAAATTGAAGGAACTCGATCGAGAAACGTTTGTGTTGGCCAAGTCAAAACAAATCCCAGCTTGATGACTCTGCTGCCCTAAATTATATCATATTTATTCATGAAAACAGTGCAGTTAAGATCTCGGGGAGCACACAGGTTGTGAGAGACGGAATAACAAGTGATAGCCCCGGGGGAACAATGACCTATTGGTCTGTCCACCGAGTTCAGCGTCCGGCATACATTAGGCCTGAAAAAATTGTTGTGTTCAGGTAACATCTTTTGAAAATTTTAGGGTACACAGGTCGATTACATGTTTTTCTTATTCTTTTTACCATACTCACATATAGAACCACGCATTGTTCAAAATTATGAAATTACAACAAACAGCATCTGCACCAATTTCTAGCATCTAAAAGGCATACATGTTGTTGATCAAACATAATAATTTAGCCTATGTGATTTCATGTCCTAACAATATTTTGTAGTGTTTTTATTCATTTAAAAATAATCAAAAAACGTTTGGGTGGGGGCAAAACCTTGAGGTGCTTTGGTTACCTGCATAGGACCATTTCTTTTGGCCTTAGAGCTCAGGTTCTCGTTCTGTGGCGTTTTCTGTGGCCATCCCCCACCTCGAGTTCTTCCCTGCTGTCGGCAGCAGTGACACTGGGGGAAGGTCCTCACTGTTTACATAAGGGACAATTCTGTGACAGAAGGCAGGCCAGCCAAGTGGTGTGTGTGGACAATGTTTGATCTACTTATGTGATACACTGACTCAGAAGTGAAGGACCTCATTTCACAAGGAGGAAAAGTCAGACAACACATGACCGGTTTACTCTGAGGATTAAGGAAGACGGGATTACTATAAGCGACTAAACGGTAAGGTAACAACAACAATAAAACATTATACACATGTAATGATTATACGACCTATAGACTACAAACATACGACAAACTACGACAGATTCGCTGCATACATGGCTGATGACCTTTACAATAGTAATACGTTTATACATTGATTCGTAGTACTTTGGGGTATGGTTTGTAAGACATGTGTTATGGTTCGAATAGTGCCGATCTATGCATGTAAAATCAGCTTATACTATTCATCTAAAAGCAGACATTTGCATAAGATCCAGTATAAATATGAAACAGATTCTAACGGAGCCAACAGGTTCTAGGGGGCACTAACATCAGGTTCAGATCAAAACATATTATAACCTGACCCACTCAGAATACTACGTGAGGAGTCAAAGCCAGCGTTAGGATTTACCAAAAAGTTGACTTTACAACCTCTTTCAAAAGTAACATATGGAGGTTTCACATTGTAGATAAAAAAATACACGACCTATGGATATTCATACAGTGGAAAGAGCTCCACAGTCATTTTGATGTGAATATGAAAATACCAAATTCCATATAATTTAGTAGGACAAACTGAAGGAAGAAGACTATTAAATTTTGGAGTTGGAATTGGACCAATGTATGTTATGTGTATATTACAGCCCTATAATTCACTCATTCCCAGCACTATCATCTTGCTCATTCTCATTTATAAATCACCTTAGATATGTATAAAACAATCTGATGTGCTACTGGAAGAACATGTACTCACACGAAGTTGCCAATAAATCTTATCTAAAAGAAATTATGACACGACTAATGAAATGCAACCATGCAGGTGACTCAATATCCAATATGACTGTCCTCAAAATTGGCGTGCAATGACTGTGATTAACATTGGTCACATATTTTGGAACTATACAGACTCTTATCTAAACCATAGAACTGTTCCTGGGAGCGCGGGGCGGTGAAGTGGTTAGAGCGTTCGCCTGGAGTGTCCCTGGTTCGATCCTGGGCTGGGCCAGGGTAGCTGCTACACCTCTCTGTGTTTCCCCCAGTGGCAACAACTGGGTTATCAAAGGTTCCCTGAGGACCACCGGCTGTTGTATGTGATGCCCTGCCTATGGGACATTGCATATAAAAGACCCCTTGCCACTCTTCAAAATGAGTAGGGTATAGCACCCGGTTGCGGGTTTCCCCTCAAGCATAGCTCCACAGAAGGAAACAGCTCACCATACAAACCATACAACCATAACCATACAATGCTGTAAACCCTGATGTGTGAAAGCGTCCCAGCAATCAGGGGAATTGAACTATTGAGAGGTTAATTATCCATTTAGAGTTAGTGCGTGTAAGTGGTATTTAATTTGATAGATAATAGCTAGCTCCATTCGCAGTCTCCTCCTCGTCGACTGCGGTCGTCCAATACATAATTATAGTTCCCTCATCATGTAAGACGTGAACACTCGTTGTGAAAGGATTTGTTGTTTATTATCCAATGTATAGTCATTCCGTGACAAGAACTTGATTGACCATGATCAGTCCCAAGGTAAGAGTCCCCTCAAACACATTCAGTTAACGCTCCGCGCTCTAACACAATTTCTATATGCCTCACTCCAGAACCTAGACTGCAGGTTAAAGGTCCAACCTTCACAGGATGTTTACTCACACAGTGCTTGCAGCTACTCTGGCTAGCTAAGAGCGGAACACATTATTATATGGTGGTACGTCACACCGTGACTCCTCCCTCATTTCACTACTGTCAAAGTGAAACATTGGCTTTTATGCTGCCCAAACATGGACTGGCCACCCGCGTCAGTACAGAATATGCATGTAGAAACTAAACGAAATGATCCATACCTCAACAATACCTAATAGTACTTACCAAAGACTGCCACGTGGTGCAACATGAAAGTAAATGTGAATAGCATTCCCTACAATGAATATGAATTTCCCAATCTATTCTTTTTACACATATTAGTGGGGGAGAATAGACCTCTCCTTGTTGGAACTAGCTTGATAGCTGATAGAGTAGCTAAAAGTAGAGACATCGATTAGCTAAAGTGAAACTTAAGGCCAGAAAGGAACACCAGGCTGTAGAAATTAAAAACATGGTGCAAAGGACAAGTACATGTCAAGGAAGTAAAGTGGACGTTGAGGGTCATGCAAGGTATTCAAATAACGAACCAATATCTTCTTGCACTTTGTAACGTAATTTACATTGTTCGTAGAAATAATTGTTGGCTATTTACCTAAATAATTAGACATTTCGTTAAACATAAGTATGTGAACACATTCAAAGCCTCCATCATCATGAGATTTTGCTTTAAGCATTGGTCTACAATGCGGCAAGGCAAGAATAGTTTCTTTTATACCGGACTTGGTGGACTTTTACATTATGAAGTCTAAATTACATTAACAGGGTAACAGCAGTAACAAGTTCTACATTAAAATTCATAGATAATAAAGGTCACACTTTCTTACCCAGCCGAAACCTACAATCCTTTCATAATCGGTCCATAATGGTGGCACGGATCACCCCCTTAATAATTTGAACCCCCTTCAGTTTTTGCATAGAGATACATTAGTCTGGGGTCCAAGCTATGAAATTTGAGCTTCTGGATGCCATGAAAAGTTTAAACCTGAAACCCTTTTGAGATCCTAAAGGGGTCCTTTGGCAATAAAAATATGCCGGTTGTCACCCTGTAGAGGTGTGCGTAACCATGACAACCGCCATTTTGTATGGCAACCCTCATTAAAATTGAACCCCTTCAGAAATATACTGCTCATGGAAGACCTCACTCAATTTTTAAGTTTGGGACTTCATATCTGGTATACAAAGAACACAGTATGAGGTGCATCTGCACAAAAGACAACATTGACCTTGGCCAAGGTCAAGGTCATCTAAATTGATGTTGAATGTCAAAAATGGTAAAGAAAAATGAAATTAAACTTCTTTCAAAGTGTCCTATGCTTTAGAATATGAAAGTTTATACCCAAACCTCTTTTAGTGCCCTAGAGGGGTCCTTTGGGCAGAAGAATATGCCAGTTGTCTCCCTGTAGAGGTGTGCACAACCATTACCCATGCGATTTTGTTTACTGACCTCCTAAAATTTCATCCTTTCAGAATAACACATTTTATGTGATATCTCATTTATTTGATAAGATAACCTTTTACTATCAGAGATCCAAGGAGTACTATATGAGATGTCTCGAGAAAAAAGACAACTCTGACCTTAGCCAAGGTCAAGATCATCTACACTAATGTCAAATGACGAAAATGGTCAAAAAGTTTAAATCAAACTTCCTTCAAAGTGTCCGGCCCTTTAGAATATGGAGGTTTATGCCCAAACCTCTTTTGGTGCCCTAGAGGTGTCCTTCGGGTAGAAGAATATGCCATTTGTCTCCCTGTAGAGGTGTGCGCAACCATTACCCACGTGATTTTGCTTACTGACCTCGTGAAATTTCATCCTTTCAGAATAACACATTTTATTTGATATCTCATTAATTTGATAAGATAACCTTTTAATATCAGAGATCCAAGGAGTACTATATGAGATGTTTCTAGACAAAAGACAACTCTGACCTTGACCAAGGTCAAGGTCATCTAAATTGATGTCAAACTTCAAAAATGGTCAAAAAAATGAAATTAAACTTCTTTCAAATTGTCGCACCCTTTAGAATATGAAGATTTATACCCAAACCTCTTTTGGTGCCCTAGAGGAGTCCTTTGGGTAGAAGAATATGCCAGTTGTCTCCCTGTAGATGTGTGCACAACTATTACCCTAACTATTTTGCTTACTGTCCTGAAATTTCATCCTTTCAAAATTACACTTTTTATGTAATATTTCATTTATTTGATAGAAAACCTTTTAATATCTGAGTTCCAAGAACTATCATATGAGATGTCTCTAGATAAAAAACAACTTGGCCAAGGTCAAGGTCAAGATTATTTAGATTTATGCAAAACAACGAAAATTGTCAAAAAGTTGAAATCATTTCTTTCAATGTGTCCTACTTTGTAGAATATGAAAGATAATACCCAAACCTGTTTTGGTAGTCTGGGAAGGTCTTTTCAACAGAAGAAACTATCCCAATTATCTCTCTGTAAAGGTGTACACAACTATTACCCCACTTTTCTGTTTGCTTACCTCAAACTTCACCCTTTAAAATAGCATATTTTATGGAAAATTTCATTCATTTTATGAGATATTTATTAAATATCTATGTTCCAAGTAGTGCTTTATGAAGTGTTTCTGGAAAAAAGACAACTTTAACAATGGTCAAGTTAAGGTCATTCAAACTGACATCAAATGACAAAAACTGCAAATAAACTAAAATTCCACACCTTCTCAAGTGTTCCTCTATTGGGATTATGAAATAGCAATACTCTTTTAGGGTCATGTACAGGGGTCCCTAAGACTTGATGATACACCAGTTTTCATTCTTTAGAGGTGTACATAGTGGTGACCTATGCCATTCCATTCCCTTTTACCAGAAAATCTGATTTGTGTAGACTACAACTTTTTGGTACTATATAAGTCACATATCTGCAAGATATGACTTTGACTGTCATGAAGTTCAAAGTCAGCAAATCTATAAACTAATGCCAAAAGATGCAAATCATTGGAATTTAACTTCTGCTCAGCTGTTTAATTGTTAGAATATAACATCCATAATTTCCTTGTACTCCTATAGAGGACCTGGAGAAATTCATTATCTGAATTGCCCATGCCATTTTGTGCCATTCTATCCATTAAATTTGACCAGTTCAGAAAAGCAAACCCTAGAATTGAAACAACATACTTTGATTACCAGTTCTTTGGCACAAATGTTGTTCAGTGAATAGAATTTTACATAGTAACAACTATAAGAGGTATAGTTGTCATACCTTAAAACCTTCATAGTCCACAGAAATCAGTTTTTATGGGATAAGTGAACGGAATGGCATGGGTTGCCATTATGTACACCTCTAAAGGATGAAAACTGGCATATTACCAAGTCTTAGGGATCCCTACATGATCCCAGTAGAGTATTGGCTATGAAATTTCTTCCTTTCAGAATAACACTTTTTAATTGTTATCTCATTTATTTGATAACATAACCTTTAATATCTGAGTTCCAAGTAGTACTATATGGGATGACTCTAGACGAAAGACAACTCTAACCTTCATGTTCCCAACAGAAGAACACTTCAGAAGATGTTGAAATCTCATTCTTTGTTTTGCAGTTTTCAGCATTTGATGACCTTACCAAGGTCAGATTTGTCATTTGTTCAGAGGCTCCTGATATAGCACTACTTTTAACATACATATTTAATGATTATCTTATAAAATGAATGAAATTTGAGGTGAGCAAACACAATAGTGTGGGTATTGGTTGTGTACACCTCTACAAGGAGACAATTGAGATTTCATTATGTTGAAAAGACCCTTCTGGGATACCAAAAGAGGTTTGGGTGTAATCTTTCATATTTTAAGAGTAGGACACTCTGAAAGAAGTTTAATTGAACAATCTTTTTGGTCGTTTTTTTTCATTTGACATCAATCTAAATGATATGGGCCTTGACCTTGGCCAAGGTCAGAGTAGTTTTTTGTCTAGGGACATCTCTTATAGTACTACTTGGAGCAGATATCAAAAGGGTTTCTTATCAAATAAATGAGATATCACATAAATAGTGTCATTCTGAAAGGATGAAATTTCAGGAGGTCAGTTAACATAATTGCTTGGGTAATGGTTGCACATGTCTCTACAGGGAGATAACTGGTATATTCTTCTACCCAAAGGACCCCTCTAGGGCACCAAAAGAGGTTTGGGTATAAATCTTCATATTCTACAGAGTAGGACACTGAAAGAAGTTTAATTCAAACTTTTTGACCATTTTTTGTCATTTGACATTAGTTTAGATGACCTTGACCTTGGCCAAGGTCAGAGTTGTCTTTTTTCTCGAGACATCTTATATAGTACTCCTTGGATCTCTGATAGTAAAAGGTTATCTTATCAAATAAATGAGATATCACACAAAATGTGTTATTCTGAAAGGATGAAATTTCAGGAGGTCAGTAAACAAAATCGTGTGGGTAATGGTTGTGCACACCTCTACAGGGAGACAACTGGCATATTCTTCTGCCCAAAGGACCCCTCTAGGGCACCAAAAGAGGTTTGGGTATAAACTTTCATATTCTAAAGCATAGGACACTTTGAAAGAAGTTTAATTTCATTTTTTTGACCATTTTTGACATTCAACATCAGTTTAGATGACCTTGACCTTGGCCAAGGTCAATGTTGTCTTTTGTGCAGATGCACCTCATACTGGGTTTCTTGTATACCAGATATAAAGTGCCAAACTTAAAAATTGAGTGAGATATATAATAAACAGTATATTTCGGAAGGGGTTCAATTTTAATGAGGGTTGCCATACAAAATGGCGGTTGTCATGGTTACGCACACCTCTACAGGGTGACAACCGGCATATTTTTATTGCCAAAGGACCCCTCTAGGAACTCAAAAGGGTTTCAGGTTTAAACTTTTTATGGCATCGAGAATCCTTAAATAAGCTCTTTTTTGGACTCTGGACCCCAGACTACATAAGATGTATGTCTATGGTTTTTGCAGTTAACCTTGATCAGGGTCAAACCCTGGAGATAACGTCAAGATGAAGACGGTGAGCGTGCCGACCCAGGAGGTCCTGGACAAGAGGGAGAAGCTTCGCATCATGAAGAACGTCCTCCTCATCAGCCTGGCCTTCCTCATGAACTTCAACGCCTTTCAGGTAAGGTCATTTTCTTAATCTAGGCTTCTCATTAACTTAAACGCCTTTCAAGTAAAAGACATTTCCCCAGTCTAGGCTTTATCCCAGTATGAGCTTTCTCATGAACTTTGATTCCTTTTAGTTTAGGCAATTTTCCCAGTGAGGGCTTTCTCAGTAACTTTGGTGCCTTTCAGGTGAGGCCCATTTCCCAGTCTATGAAGGCGGTGATCCACGTTGCGACATTTCCTGAACCGATAAAAAAAAAAGTAGCAAACCGATTTTAGGACCGATTTCTTTTTGTCGGTTCAGAATCGGTTGGCCAATTAAACCTATTGGTCCTAGAATCGGTCCAGAATCGGTCCAGAATCGGTCACCAACCCATGATCCACAGTGAAGTTGATTCTGGACCGATTCTGGACCGATTCTAGGACCGACACAATAAAATTAATAGGAAAACAGTTAAAATAAAATCGGTTGACAAAATTATCAAAATTTATGAAATATTTTCATATATTATGTCTACATATGATCAGTAGGACCACAAATATATATTATTTAATCTGTTTGATTAATAATAAGTAAAATAGTAAAATACTTGTTGAAAAGCATTAAAAATTATATCATGTGAAAGGGAATTCATTTTCATATCTTTTGGTAACATTTTCATTCTATTATTCCCAAAAATGAATGAAATAACCTTGTAAATGCATAGACATAATAAAATCGGTCCAGAATCGGTCCAAATCGGTCCAGAATCGGTCCAGAATTATTAAACAGGTTTAATAATTTCGTCGGACCAAAATCGGCTGGAAATCGGCTGGAAATCGGCTGGAATAATTTAGTCTGACCTGTGTCGGTTGGAAATCGGCTGGAAAATATCGGTTGACATGATCCACGTTGCGATATTTTCCAAAGTGAACCGATTTCCAGCCGATTTCCAGCCGATTTCCAGCCGATTTCCAGCCGATTTTGAATCGGTCCACTATCGGTCCAATTTTGTCGCAACGTGGATCACCGCCTTAATAGGCCAACATGGACTTTTTCAAGAACCTTTAACACTTTTCAAGTAAGGCTATGTTTAAAGTCTAGGCTTTTTCATAAACTTTTTCTCTCTGGTAAAGCCCTGACTGCACTGCATGACACTCGAACTGAGTTGAGTTTATGAATTGGGCTCAGGCTCACAGCGGAGCCAGGATGGCGACTAGACTCATAGCTTTTTAACTAATCCGTGGAGTTGTACATGTTGTATTGTTGAAGATGTACTAGTTGATTGGCATAGCTTATATAGAAGGTGGCATTAGCTTTGTATATATTTTACCATGCCCTATATGAAAGAAAAATCAAGTTGTAGCATGTAGGGTTGTAGGCTTTTCTTGCTCAGACACTCATAGGCTCTGGCACCTGTTGGAGCTATGACAGCCAGGTTGAGTTGAGGTGGTTAGTAGAGCAAGGGCTAAAGGCCATTTTCCCATGCACTTTAGTCTTTCTCTCGGTCTTTAATGCATTTCAGGTCCCAGTTTAGGCTTCCTCATGAACCTTGGTAACTTTCAGAAAGGCCATTTTCCCAATCTAAGCTTTCCCACGAAATTCAATGCCCATCAGGTCAGGCCTGTTTCCAATAAGCCCATCCCAGTATACATGAACATCAAATTTTACCATGAAATTACAAAGCAACTTCTTTCTGATTTAATCCACAAAAAATCAAATGTAAAACAAAATGAACCATGGTGGTTTGGTTGACAAATTGCTCCTGAAATTTGTAAAATGCAGCTTTATATATTGGCCTTTTCCCCATAGGAACCAATGTTAAAGCCTGTCAGCCCCACCTATAATGTCCAACCCTATTTTCCCTAAAATACAGGATTTTGATTGGCTGGCAAACCTGCAAATCTGTCAATTGGTCAAATTTAAGAAATCATAATGTTTTATAGGCACTTGGATATATAGAAAAACATAACTCTTAGTTATTCCAGTAATCCCAACTCTAGGAAACAAAAATGTCCTATACAGTAATTTTGTCCGACCCTTGTCCAACCCTGGGATGTAACCAATGTGGGATGGGCTTATTATGGGCTTTCTCATCAAAAATGTTTCCATAAATTGCATCTACTGCTATTGGCGGGTAGGTTTCTTGAGAAGTGACCAGCGGGGAGTACCCAATATAGAACTGCTCTCTCAAAGAAGAGTTTACCTTTTGTGTAGTAGATTCTGGACATGAATTACGTCTGTTAATTGATTTTAGTTTTGAAAACCCCTAAACACCTGTAGAGAAACAACGATCGGGATGAATCTATTTGAATATAAATCGATGGGAAAACTGTCAACCCGGATAGTCTCTGTTAAAACTAGTCAATAATTGTTGGCTCTGCAATGTATCCATAGATGAGAACAGTCAATGTTATGAACAGAACACATTGTTACACCCCAAATCTTTATCAGTGGAAAGCTTGTTGTCACGACATAGACGAAGATCAATACACAAAAACGTAAAGTAAAAAGAGATATTAGAGTGTGTGCTTATAGCTGTACTCATATGTTATCTATTTGCACTGAATAGTACTCTATGATTACACTCCATTAACTTCGTAAATCTATCCTCATGTTTGCCAAATCAAATTACCACATGAATGTTTCTAGAGTATTTACTATATTGTTTATTCTATTATTACATGTTGAGTTACACACACACACACACACACACACACACACACACACACACACACACACATATATATATAAATATATATATATATATATGATTATGCAATACAAATACGACTATACATCTGGCAAAACTAGCGTCACTTTGAATACAAAGAAGGGGCTATTCGTTTCTACTTGAGAAGGCAATTGATGTGACTGTCATATTGTTAGTACGACCTAGTATAACCTGGAAAAAGATCAAGTTTGGTTGGAGTACAGTACGATTTGGTTTATTGTACACATTGTTTACTCAGTTACGCCAGAGAAGATTTCTTACGTTTTACATTATTAATAATGCTTGTAAGATCAAACTTATTTGTATACAATTACCTTAATGAAAGTCTTGATTCGACAATATGTATCTCCACTATAATAGGTCTGATGACCGAGAAAGGACTGAAAAACTTAAAACTTAAAGTGTGTTATGCAATGTCATAATATGTTTCTGTGAATGTCTAATCTATATCTGAGAATTTTCAAACATATTTTCCTTGTGACATTTTTTCCTGGTGGTATGTTTAAGCACTCATAGTTTTATAATCAGATCCCTTTGATTCCATATGAAATAAAGTCACATGAACAAAATGGGCCTTTCATAACCAGCGGTCACTACAGTGTTCATACAAAAATGTGTCGGAATACCCTATTATGTATAACTTACTGAATTCAATATGTTTTAGCTTAGCCATTCTATTTCTAGTGTTACCACTAAGACTCAGGGCTGAGCATGTTCTCTTTGAAGAGTGAAGGGAGGAGGCAGGTCCTGTAGGTTGTTATAGTGCAGTCAGCGCGGCACTCAGCAGAGCACTGTTAGCTTTTGTTGGTTGAACAACCTGGAAAGGTCGGTACTAGAAGCTTGTTCTAGAGTTGGAATTGAAGCTGATAGACTGAGTAGTTGGCTGGAGCAATGGCTGAGTGTGGTTGAGCAGATCCTACCCTTTGGATTGTTAATTGTCTTCAACAGATCTTGTCATGAGTAGCACACACATTGGAAAACAATAAAGAACATCCTTTCACGCAAGTGTTATTTATTTTCATAATACAGAACTATATTATGTATTGGACGCACAGTCCAGGCAGAGATGGACTGCAGATGGAGCTAGCTAATATCCTGGGACTGTTATATGACTTACAAATAACACCCTAATATATACTACACACTAACATCCTAATATATCAAACCTATAATTGTTCAATAGATTATGGCAATAACCCTTACTGTCCACAGAGTCTGAGCCGCCTCCAGAGCAGTCTCCACCGACAGGAGGGGATGGGGGTGATCAACTCCAGCGTCCTCTACGGGGCCCTCGTCCTCTCCTGCCTCTTCGTGCCCAAGATCCTCATCTCTAAGATCGGCCACAAGTGGACCATCCCCCTCAGCTTCATGGGCTACATACTCTGGATGGCCGCCAACGGATATGCAGGTGGGATTTTTTTTTTTTATAATTTACTATACTCAATTACAGCAATTGATCTTCCGTATAGAGTTATATATATATTATTAATTAATCCTATTTTGACTGACACACACATCTTTTTTTTCTTCTTTTTTTTCTTCTTTCTTTTCTTATTTCAATTTTTTTTTTAACCCTGGGTGTACTTCAGTTCTGAAAAGAACTGATTTTCAAGATTGACCCAACTTGTAAATACAGTAGAATACATTATTTAAACTGTCGGTTAATGAACAAGCTAAGTTTTAACAAAAGTCCAATGTATAGATGGTGCTCGATGGTTGGTTGGTGGTGAGCAAAATAATACATCTATATATTTAGACTCCCAATATCAATTATATTCTTCTTGTTACGGATAAATGATGTTTCAGGGTATGATCGCTATTTTGAGTTATTTCATGGATTAGCATTGTAAGCAATTTCCTTTAGCAATCTCAAACGAGATCACCATCTATGTGTGTACCATATGTGTAAACGTTTCTTTCGAAATACTTCACACTTTTAATGCCTTTTACAGACTAGGCCATATGTCGATTTTTTTTTTTTTTAATTCTTTTATTTTACCAGGCGACAAGTTAGCATTATTATTTAGATTATTCAAAATAGGTATATTAAGAAGGACCATTAAACTGTCTATTTAACTCCTGATTTCCATGTTTCTCTCACTGTTCAGGACCATAACATTAAATCCAATTCAGCCATATACCTCTGTATTTCTTTGTTTCTGTCAGTGCAGGGGATCATAACATTAAAAAACACTCCATATTCAGCTCTATAACTCTGTATTTCCTTGTTTCTCTCAGTGTGGGGGACCATGGTACCAGCTTCCATCATAGTCGGACTGACGGCAGCTCCCCTGTGGACTGCCCAGTGTTCATCTCTGTATAACTCTGTATATATCCCTGTTTCTCTCAGTGTGGGGGACTATGGTACCGGCCTCCATCATAGTCGGACTGACGGCCGCTCCCCTGTGGACTGCCCAGTGCTCGTCTCTGTATAACTCTGTATATCCCTGTTTCTTTCAGTGTGGGGGACCATGGTGCCGGCCTCCATCATAGTCGGACTGACGGCCGCTCCCCTGTGGACCGCACAGTGCTCGTCTCTGTATAACTCTGTTATTATTTTTTTATATCAGTGTGGGGGACCATGGTGCCGGCCTCCATCATAGTCGGACTGACGGCCGCTCCCCTGTGGACCGCCCAGTGCTCATCTCTGTATAACTCTGCATTTCCCTGTTTCTCTCAGTGTGGGGGACCATGGTGCCGGCCTCCATCATAGTCGGACTGATGGCCGCCCCCCTGTGGACCGCCCAGTGCTCGTCTCTGTATAACTCTGCATTTCCCTGTTTCTCTCAGTGTGGGGGACCATGGTGCCGGCCTCCATCATAGTCGGACTGATGGCCACACCCCTGTGGACAGCCCAGTGGCCATCTCTGTATAACCTCTCTATTTCCATATACATAATAACTCTGTATTTCCCTGTTTCTCTCAGTGTGGGGGACCATGGTACCAGCTTCCATCATAGTCGGACTGACGGCCGCTCCCCTGTGGACCGCCCAGTGTTCATCTCTGTATAACTCTGTATATATCCCTGTTTCTCTCAGTGTGGGGGACCATGGTACCAGCTTCCATCATAGTCGGACTGACGGCCGCTCCCCTGTGGACCGCCCAGTGTTCATCTCTGTATCACTCTGTATATATCCCTGTTTCTCTCAGTGTGGGGGACCATGGTACCAGCTTCCATCATAGTCGGACTCACGGCCGCCCCCCTGTGGACCGCCCAGTGCTCATCTCTGTATAACTCGGTATATTTCCGTTTCTCTCAGTGTGGGGGACCATGGTACCAGCTTCCATCATAGTCGGACTGACGGCCGCTCCCCTGTGGACCGCACAGTGCTCATCTCTGTATAACTCTAGATCTGTGTTCCATTGTTTATATATCAGTGTGGGGGACCATGGTGCCGGCCTCCTTCATAGTCGTACTGACGGCTGCTCCACTGTGGACCGCCCAGTGCTCATCTCTGTATAACTCTAGATCTGTGTTCCATTGTTTATATATCAGTGTGGGGGACCATGGTGCCTGCTTCCATCATAGTCGTACTGACGGCTGCTCCACTGTGGACCGCCCAGTGCTCATCTCTGTATAACTCTAGATCTGTGTTCCATTGTTTATATATCAGTGTGGGGGACCATGGTGCCTGCTTCCATCATAGTCGTACTGACGGCTGCTCCACTGTGGACCGCCCAGTGCTCATCTCTGTATAACTCTAGATCTGTGTTCCATTGTTTATATATCAGTGTGGGGGACCATGGTGCCTGCTTCCATCATAGTCGTACTGACGGCTGCTCCACTGTGGACCGCCCAGTGCTCATCTCTGTATAACTCTAGATCTGTGTTCCATTGTTTATATATCAGTGTGGGGGACCATGGTGCCTGCTTCCATCATAGTCGTACTGACGGCTGCTCCACTGTGGACCGCCCAGTGCTCGTCTCTGTATAACTCTGTATTTCCCTGTTTCTCTCAGTGTGGGGGACCATGGTGCCGGCCTCCATCATAGTTGGACTGACGGCCGCCCCCCTGTGGACCGCCCAGTGCTCGTACTTCACCATCATCGCCTCCAGGTACGCCAAGATCACCGGAGCTAAGGAGGAGACCGTCGTCACCCGATTCTTCGGCATCTTCTTCTGCTTCTTCCAGATGTGTAAGTTCACTCACTTCAGTGCCATATTCAGTGGTATGAAGGTATCTAGAATCCCTCAGAGACTTTGAAAAAGTATAAGCATGGAAGATGAAACTGCAAATTGATTAGACACCCTCGCATTTACTCAGAACAACCTCAGAATTACATGGAACCCCCTCGGATTTTAGGACTGGGTCCAAATAGTGGACAAAATTGTCAGGTGCACTCACATTCAGTCAATATTATACCTGTAAATGTCTGAATTATCACCTTAATATCTTAGAAAGTACGAATATCAAAAAGAAGTAAAAGTGTCTATGTCAACTGATAAACTAATGTATGCCTATCGACTTGAAGTGGCCGTAATTTTCTTATTTTAGGAGCAAGGCTCACATAGTGGCATAACCAGTTTGGCTTCTGCCTTTAATGGAGTCAAAAAAAGATATAATGCCAAAAGTGACAACTTTCTGCAAACTGAAAAAAGTAAAACTTTGAGTCAATGAGTCTGACTGAGGCATGTACATTAATAATGAGTAAGGAATATAGCTTTGAAACAATCACTATCAACAACATCAAAAACAATAACTTTGTTATTTCATTTAATGTGGACCAACCGAAATATAGTTAAGAATATAATTCTCATCGGCAATATCATTTTTTTGGTACTGCCAAGAAGACTCTTGCTTTGAGCATATTTCTTTAGTTTTTCTAATTTGTTTCACTATTAAACAGATACGTTCCTTTCCGCTCCATTCCATCCCCATTCAATACTTATATTATGTTAAGTACATAACGATGAAGCAGTGGCAATTGATAGCATCACATAACCAGATTACAAACTTGTATTATTAGGAACCGAATTAAGAAACAAAATAGATAAATAAAAAAACATGTCTCATCCAATGAATGTGCATACATTGGTTTAACATATGCCACTGGTTAAACACAATCTTCTGACCTGTTGGTCCCTGCTATATTTCTGCAGCCAGTATCACAGGGTCCATCATCTCGTCGACGATCCTGAAGCCCAAGCCGGTGAACCAGTCAGAGGAGGAGGAGGTGGACGACTGGACCCTGCAGTTCTGTGGGAAGAACGACTGTCCCTACAACAATGTCACCAATGTCAACCTGGAGAAACCGCCGTCAGACGTGGTGAGCACTCACTTTTTATGTATTCATTTTATTTTTTTAAACCAAATTCTTAAAGGAAAGCTTGCACATAACTGCAGGATGGTTATTTATCAATGAATTGAATTAAGCATGTTATTCACACCTTGCACTATCAATGTAAGCAAAATGGAAGGAAAATATTTAGTGGACCTGCCCATGTAATTGTAATGTATACAAAAATATATTTAACGGAAGAGCAAAAACTGTCTCTAAACTATGGATTTTAGTACTATCTATTTTAATCTGTGAGATTATGATCAAGACTGAACGTCTACAAAGTAGCTAAGAATGCAGTCATAGTCAACTCCAATTATAAAATTACAAAATAGAAAAAATGATCACACATTACTTTATTTACCTACATATTATGCATACAAACATAAATGTAATAATACAATTCAGAGCCCGTCAAAAAGGGAGAAATACAATGAAAAAAAAGATAGATTGAATTTAATGTATATTATTGATAGAATAAGTCATGGAATAAATACAAAAATAAGTAGACTAAATAAAATACATAAAATAAATAATATAAATATTTCTTTACCTATACTGTAACCCTTACACTCTAGGTGTCGACCATGCTGGGGGTGTACATCGCCATCGCCCTGGGCGCCATGCTCATCATCTGTCTGTTAATATAACATGATATAGATAAATACATACTGTTATTTATATAATAACCCTTAACCCCTAGGTGTGGACCATGTTTAGGGTCTTCATCGGTATCGCCATGGGCGCCGTGCTCATCGTCTGTCTGTCGATATAACATTATATGAATAAATACATATTGTTAATTATGTATTCTATCCCTTAACCCCCAGGTATGGACCATGCTGGAGGTGTACATCGGCATCACTCTGGGCACCGTGCTCATCGTCTGTCTGTTAATATAACATCCTAAATAAATACATATTGTTAATTATGTATTCTATCCCTTAACCCCTAGGTGTGGACCATGCTGGGGGTGTACATCGGCATTGCCCTGGGTGCCGTGCTCATCGTCTGTCTGTTAATATAACATTATATGACTATATATATATATATATATATAGTTAATTATACTGTAACCATTATAGGTATGGACCATGCTGGGGGTGTACATCGGCATCGCCCTAGGCGCCGTGCTCATCGTCTGTCTGTTCGTGGACCGCCTCCCCCGCGACCTGCGCCCCAAGCAGACGTCGTCCATGAAGGAGGCGGTGGAGCTGCTCACGGCCACCCTCAAACACCTGAGGCACAAGGAGATGCTGCTCCTCATCCCCCTCACCATGTACAGCGGCTTCGAGCAGGCCCTCTACAGCGCCGAGTTCAGCAAGGTGAGCAGTTCTGTAGGATATCGCTCGTGGTAAAAGAATGATTTGTTAAAACTTTTGGATATTTTTTCATAGCTATTTATAAGAATATCAGTGACGGATCCAGATATTTTCAAAAGGGGGGAAGCGTCCTATTATACAAATTTCCACCCAAACTTCCACACCTTAGAATTTGACACTAGTAAAATCAAGATTTGGCCAAAAATACAAGGGATAGGGGCTGCCCTCTGCGCCCCCCTCTAAATCCGCCGCTGAATATTGTGAATGCCAGTCTGTTGTTTGATGGGACTTGGGGTTATCCCTCGAGGACTTTAATTGACATGTACTGGACTACCTCCCCTTCACCACAACACTTACATAACTCTACTATAATAATTTCTAACACATAATTATTGTCATGTGCCTACCCTATTTCTCCCTAGTCCTTCGTGTCGTGCAGTATCGGCATCTGGAACGTGGGGTACGTGACGATTCCCTTCGGCATCGTCAACGCCATCGTCTCCTTCTCCAGCGGGGCCGTGGCCAAGTACACGGGGCGACTGCCTATATTCATCTCTGGTAAGGAACTTTAATTAATACCATGTTATTTCATGGTACTTCATTAAGTACATGTGCACATTTAAAAAAACAGACCCACCATCCCCTCTTAGACTTTAGTATACATGGGCTTTGTACAGGAATGTTTGCAAATTTGACCAAAAAAATACAGACCTTTCCTGCCGCCCCCTTGATGCATATGAATGTACTTAATGGAAGGCCAATAATCAAAATCTAAAATGAATTATTATCCTATGATACGAAGTAACCAGGAATCATAATGTATATCCGAATTACTTTTGATAATACTTTTGTCATGATAAGATGGACAACACATTAATGCTAACAATTCGATTTAATGAGGTTTCAAGATGGTAACTTTTTAGATGTATTGCATTAGTAACTTGTTAGATGTAGCATATCACTGTTTAACTGTTATTACCTTTTATCTAAAACAAAGCAAAGTACCACCATTAGTATGCCAACATATCTTACGTCAAATAATTGCTGAGCAGTTGTTAAGTTCCAACACATCATCCTCATCTACATGGCATTAATTCACTTTTATACCTTCATACTCCATCTAGCCATGATCGTTGACCTTGGGATCCAGTTCACTCTGATGTTCTGGATGCCCACCCCAGACAAGACCTACGTCCTCTACATACTGGCCGCGCTATGGGGCTACACCGACGGCATATGGCAAACACAGATCAACGGTGAGTGCTTATAACTAAATAAAGGAAGAACCACAGGGAGCGTCCGGAGATGGCCAGCATAGCCGTATGACCTAAGGGGGTCCTACGATGCCCCAATACGCTTAGTTAAAGGATTCCTTGCACATAGATTTCCAAGTTGCCACTTTTTGTGCATTTCACTTTAGTTATGTATTCTAAAAATGTAGTAAAGGACATAACCGCAAAATATTAACATTTTAGATAATCATTCAATAAAGAAAACTTAATTTAGGAAATCCCGAAATTCTAGACTTTCAGTCCTGTCCTTGCTACGTCATGATAATGGAAATTCTCTCTCCAAATTATTGGGAATCCCAGGTTATCTAATGAGTGAATGATGAGTGAAAGATACAATCATTTATATTCTGTATGGAGCCTAGCATAACTATTTTATTCTAAAGCTCAGTTCCCTTTCTATATATCTTTGAGGGTTGGGGGTTCCCTTTTGTTGAAAACTAGGGATTCCTAGTTAGTTTCCTTGTGACGTCATCAATTTTGGAATTCCCTCAAAAACAGATAAAAAAGGCAAAATTTTAAATTATCATAACCTTAGCTTCACTTGGAATATTCTTAAGAAATCTTGTGTAGTATACGTTCTTGGTATAACTTCCATGCTCAAAGATTTTAATTGGAAAATATTTAATTATGTGCGAGGTATCCTTTAACTAGTTTCCCAATACTATATTGTTACACTCGTTAGACAATAGTTTGTTTGTATATATAACCACAAAATATTAAAGTAAAATGTGATATAAATGTATCTTGCTATACTGTAAACGTATTTATTTTCACGCGGCACATATTTTCGCTTAATTCGCGTTTATGAAATTTCCGCGAAAATATGTACAACGTGAAAATATCTTTTACCATACCATATAGAGGGCCTTACTCTTGGCAATGCGAAATTAAATCCCCTTGAATTTATCCGCGAAAAATTATACACGTGAAAATATCTACGTTCACGGTATCGTATTCCCTTTGATAACCTACAAAAAATACCAGTGAAGATTAACCAAATTCGTATCCTTTTCATAACCACCCTCTTCCCTCCCTTTAGCCCTGTACGGCGTGATCTTCACCAGCGAGTCGGAGGCCGCCTTCTCCAACTACAGAATGTGGGAGTCGTTCGGCTTCATCGTGGCCTTCGCCTACTCCAACTTCATCTGCACCTCCGTCAAGCTATACGTGGCCGCCTCTGTCCTCATATTGGGAATGATCGGCTACTGCATAGTCGAACTGTTCATCTACAAGGCCAAGAGCAGCCCGGGGGCCGTGGAGCCCCAGGGGAAAGACAATGCGGGGATGGAGGACCACGGGGAGGTGGGGGAGAGCGGGAGTTACCAAGTGACGACTTCACCAAGCGAGAAGTGGGCATCTGCACCCGGCATGGAGAATGAGTACCCTGCTGTGCTAAGCAGTACAAAAATGTAGTTTATGTGATATAATTGCCTTTAGTTTGATTATATATATTCAGGACAGATCCAGGGGTTGGGGATGTCCAGGGGGTCAAGGGGGTCCTGATTCCCTCTCCAGTGGCGAATTCAGGGGGTGGCGCAGGGGCGCGTGCCCCTCATTTAACAAAGAAAATTGGGGGCAATTTTAGATTTCTTTCAACGCAAATGTCTGGAAAAGAGGGGGTACGCCCCTTCCCTTTTTACCAGCGCCCCCGCCTTTCCAAAAGGCAGCTGGATTCGACACTTCTCTCCCCCTTTTAGTGGACACCTAAATTAAACAAAGGGGGGGGGGGGGGGGATACCCTAGCCAAATAATTATAATATATATTGTGCGGACCCCTCTCCTCTCGGAAATCCTGGGTCCGCACCTGAATTTGGAACTGAGTTTATATGAATTTGATATTCAGGATGCTTATTAACTGGCGTAATATTGATGTCATAAACAGGTATATATACGGCCCTGTGATAAGGCATACATGTACAGATAGGCCAACTTGTAAATAGATAAGGGGATAGCATGTTATAACATGTAATATGCGCAAGGGACAGCGGGATTATATAGATTTATGTTCTGACACATGAATAATGTCACTGGTATATGAATATTTACAAAGACAACAAACCAATCTCAGTTTGTATCAAAATTTCAGTTAACCTTGAAATATTGTGACTATTGCTCCTGGTTTATTCTCCAAAGGGCATAAAACAAAATGAACCATGACAATTTAGTTGACAAATAGTTCCTAAGAGTTGTGAAATGCAGCCAAATAAAATTAACATTTTCCTAATAGGAACCCATGTTAAAGCCAGTCAATCCTGATTCCAACCCCTAATGTCCAGACCCTTCATTGCTTTGAAATACTGCATTTTTTGTGGCTGCCAATCTTGTAAATCTGTCAATTGATCAAATTTAGGATTTTTTTTGGTGTTATTAGTATACGGTGCATTTAGAAAAGCATAAGTCTTGCCCTTCCAAATGAACTAACTTGTAGAAACTGGGATGTCTTGTATCATATTGTTTTCTTTTGCCAAACCCTTGTTCAATCCTTGACATAGACAAATGACGGAAATTGAGAGGGTCGGGGAGATGACAATGAAAAAACTCTTACACCTTTCATAGAGTAGGATGTCAAATTTCTTTAGTGCGCATTGGCTCTGTCCTTTTTTCTCTCAAAAATAATTTCTTTTTAAATATAAAATTCTAGCTAAACAATGAACTATGAAAGGCCAAGATAAGCGCATGGCCACTCGCCCCCATTTGAAGAACCTCTTTCTGACTCTGATCACGGCCGTTTAGACCATTTCTACTTAACCTTGTAAATTTACTTTTTATTAGTATCCGATCATAAGTATAACGATATGAAGGGGCGAAAAACGTGCGACCTATTTTAGTAAAAATGAACAGAGAAGTGTCAGTCAGTTCTTTTGATAAATAGACTTATTTATTTTGTATGTTTTAATGTATCGAACTGCTGTATATTCTTAACAATATGTATTTCGTTCACTTTGAAATGATTACCGTCGGGATGAAAACCAATGCTAAATTGTAATGTATTCTACTAATACCCTGAAGAAAATCCAATTTCTAGGCCACAATCACATGATGTTAGGCTACAGGGGGGGATGTGAGGCTATTTTCCCGAACGACCTTAGGGGTCTCTTATTGGATCATTATTGTCTCCTACATATTGTGTTTTTAATGGGTCTTCCTTATCATATACATTGTCACAATTTGTGTGACAATGAGTGAGCTCGTCCATGAATCTATTATAAACTTCATCAGTCACATAAATTATGGAGATTAGAAAAATAATGTGTACGAGCTATCGGATTCTGATTAATAGATTATGGTGCCAATTAAGAAAAAGAAAGTTCATATATTTAGGTATCCGTAAAAGTAAAAAATATTAGCAGCGTTTTATTTATTTTTGACTTTTTATACAATGTTCAACAATAAACGATATTGGTTTGATACTTCCGTCTTTAATTATTTTGTTTGATACTAAACGCAATCGATATCATATCTTTGCTGTAGACATTGTGCAGTCCAGTGGCCTGTTTCTAAATACATCGGTTCAGAGATAGATTGTATGTATCTTTAACAGAACATAATATATGTTTAGAAAAGGCGTTTTATAAAGAAAACATCCTTATGGCCCCGAAACTTTCTGCAGCTCATTCAAACATAATGTGCCTCTGATGGCTTATGAAATGCAAATTTCCGTTAATTGTCAATCCATTAACAAGTCAATCTAGAATAATGAACTATAGAGGTTAAATATCCTATTAATATTAGGGGTGCTATTAGATGTCATATTGTTTGTGCCCGCGGATATTAGCTAGCTCTATTCACAGTCTGTCGCTGACCAGACTGCGTGTCCAATTCATAACATAGTTCCGATTATGAAGGACATAACACTCGCATGAAAGGGTGATGTTTATTAATCTCTAATATGTGTCTGCTAGTGAGAAGATCTCCCTTTGAACAATCTAAAGGGGTAACATCCACTCAACTGCACCCAGCCAATGCTCCAGTTCAACTAACAGTTTATCTGCATAGATTCCAATTCCAGAACCTATATTAACAGGACTGATATTTCGCAGCACTCTGCTGGCTAGTGCGCAGACGCTTATATATGAAGGGTTCTACATACCTAACATCCCCTTATACAATTTCCTTTTAACCTTGAGTGTTACACTCTTAGCCCTGATTCTTAGTTCAACACTAGAATAGCCAAGTTAAAAGTCTGGACTGACCATCCGCGTCAGTACAATATATCAAATGATGTACAGATGACCAATATAGCGTCAAGCCAATGTAGAGGTAATATGGCGCCATCTGCACATCAACTTCAATAGGAATTTTACAAATTATCAATTACATTAAAACCAAGGGTCATTAAAAGGGTCACCAAAACGATAATATGAAAAAACAGTGAGCTGGCTTGAAAATCATTTACAGACTTCCCTCAGACACGTCTTCTATACAATGGTCAGATATAACCCCAGACTTTGATAGCGCCATTCAGAGCCATTGTTTATATATATATATAATATATATATATATATATATATATATATATGCCAATTCTTACTGGCACATCCATAGTTTCAATGTAATTCTAAGTAGACAAGGGTGTTGATATCTCAAAGTGAGTACTAACCAGTTTAATGAGTTTTCTAAAGATAGGTGACAAGAGGACAAACAAATCTGTATTTGTATGTAAAATATTTAATGACATTTCTAGAAGTACATTGCACGTAACGCCTTGAACCATTCTGAGCAGGTTCTCGTTCCAAGTAGAGAGCGCTTCACCAACTGAGCCTGGAAAATCACTGTTTGCATAGGAACTTATGGACAAGCGGAGATAGAAATGAAACGATCAGAGAACAATCTTTGGTTAACTCACCAGATTATTAACAAAAATACATCAGTCAATGAGATGTGGAGGGACGTGGCAATCACATGGCAGTGTAGTGTTGCAGACAATCAACAGTGACGTTTTGATACATACGTGAGCATAACACATATAGTTTACAGGGGCGGGACCAGGAGGGGACGGTCCAGGGGGTCCTGACAAACCTCCACCCGACCCCTCTTTTTGGTGGGGACTTTACTTGCCAAAGAGAAAATAAAAACGTTGCGCGTATGCACGCAAATGCACGCCGTTCTAGTGCTTAATCTATATGAGGACCCCCCCCCCCCCCCATTTCCGAAATCCTGTATCCGCCCCTGGTTTACACTGAATATTGACAACTATTACATCAAGGCAAACAAGGAAAACAGAGATGTGTATTTACTGTTAGGGCAGCACATGTTTGTACATTTTGTGCAATCTACTGAAAGGCAATATTTCTTTTTCAATAGCAGGCTACAACATGGATGTAAGTCAAACTTAATTAAAAAATCTGAAACCCTAGAGAGAAAATTCAGAATAATCTTAAAATGCTCTAAAACATCATGTATGGAATTCAGTTTCAAAATTATTACAGCCCTGCAGAGAAGGGACTTTAGTAACCCCTTTGTACGGTAGGGGGCAGCAGACGATCGTCGTTTCCAATACTTCGGTACACAGACAATCCTTTTCCAGAACGTTTAATCTAACACAGATACAAAATTCTTTCTAATGCATAATTATATGTGGAAGTTGGTTCAAGAACCATCTACATTCCCTCGTGAATTATCAATAAAACATACATTTAATTGAGACGCACACCAAATCCTTAGGTTATTTCACAAAATACACGTACAGTACGTATGTCGCTATATGATTAATAAAATATCGCACATATAAATTTACAAACCATATTCATTCATCTCTTTTTCTTCATGAAGTAATTTTAGATATCAAACTAGGAGATTTGAAAGTGTAGCAGCTGTTAGTTTGAATGCAATTCTTCGACTTTTTGAGATAAAATACGCCACTCAGCAGTACATGAAATAGAATACAAAAATAATAGATAGAAATATATATTTTATATTGGAAATAAATTTTGCTCACAATAATGCCTTAAAAAGTTGTAAGAATGCACATTTTCTAACCGCACTGTGTCATAAAGTTACATATTTGAGCACGCGAACAGTTACAATGTCAGTTTAATGCTTGGTGGTCAGGTTAATGATTTTTGATAAAAATTTAGAAATTTGTTAGTTTATGAATACAAGTGAAGTCCTAAACGGATATAATATTTAATGATTGTAAAAAGACCCCCTTTTTTAGGATCACAATCATGACTTCCATATGCATCTCTTTACCTTACATTACATCAACTGTGCAATTAACCTTTCTATAACCTTCTCTGATTTATGGATACTTCTACATCCATGGACCTTTAAAATACGAAGACGTATATAGATGGACATAGGCAGCTTTCAATCTGATTTGAAACAAAAGTAATGCGGAAAAGGTTGAATTTGATAGTAGCATACTGACTTCCAATTTAAGCCCCCTATTCGGAGAATGTCTTTAGAATACAGAGACTAATATAAATTCTGTTTGATATAGATAGCCTTTAATCTAGTTTGAATCAAAAGAAGAAATGGTTGCATTAAATAGTATCATACTTATTCCAATGTATACGATTCGGCAAATTCTTTAAGAGAGAAACGAAAATAGATTCTGCTGGACATGGAAAACCTTTCATCTTATTTGAAACAAAAGCAGAAATGACCTAAAATAGTATCATAATAACTTCCAATTCAACCCCCCTATTCGGCAATCTTTTTGAAATACAGAGACAATTATAGATTCTGTTGGCCAAAGATAGCCTTTAGTGTGGTTTGAAACAAATGCAAAAATAATTGCCTTAAATACTATGATAATCACTTCCAATTTAATCCCCCTATTCGAAAATCTCTTGACAACACAGAGATAAATACAGATTCTGTTGGATACAGAAAGCCATTCATCTGATTTGAAACAAATTAAAAGCAGAAAGGGTTGCCTTAAATAGTGGAATAATAACTTCTAATTCGAGCGCCCTGTTCGGCGAATCTCCTTAGTTATTGCCAGGTATACACGTCTGATCAGCGAACACACACACGCACACAGGTACGTCTGACCACACCTTTATACGGGGGTATCATTTATCCCACTCACAGTATATCACACACAGGGATCTTTGTTACAAATGTCAATTATAGAAAGAGGACCTGTCGGTTAGATTTATAAAACATAATTGCTACAAATTGTATTCAAATTATGAAAATGCTAGGCATGAAAGAAATGACCACCCAATTTCGTGCCTGTTTGAACTGATTGGGCCCACAGAACATCCAACAGTAAAACTTTGGTGGCCCTGTTATTTATCTCATACAACAAAATAGGCCATCACTGCCAAAATGTGGATTTTCATCTCTAAATGTGGATTACATCTCTAAAGCACATGTACTACACTCTGATGTGACTTTTAGTTTTCAGGGAGGTCACAGTTTGAAAGGAAATTAATTTCTGATTCTAGGGAAAATGTTATCGAAAGAAAAATCATGGCGGTGACGGTGAGTGCGCAACAGCAATACTGCAAGTGTACAAGAAATGTTTAACAAAATTGCACTGTTGTTAAACTTGTGTTGACATGTCCTAAACCTACGACTACACTATTTACACCTTGGTCAAAGTAGGACCTCACCATACTGTAACAAACCAAGCAGAACTCAAAGTATGTACACAAAAAAATGTCTGTAATACATTTTGTTATGATAACTACATTTACATAACACTTATTCGCAATATCTATGTACATAAATCCGATCCTTACAAACTGATACAATGGCATAAAATTAAGGACAAGGGTGTGTTGAAAAGGTTAGCAGCTTTCTATGAAAAACGGTGCAATCGTTGATTAACATAAACATGCTAGAAATGACAGCTCTTTTTTTGTGTTACTGACCAAACGACCCATAAAATTATTGAGATTCAAGGCATACAAATTAGATATAGCGGTACTAAACTGTAAAGTTTTAGATAAATCAGAAGCTCATGAAATGAAATGTATATAATTAGATGCTATTACCCGTACGTTATGAGTGTGGAATTCCTTAAATTGGTGAATAGTATATATACCTGATACTAAAGGGAAAATAATACAGATATCTTTTTTCCTCAGCAAAATATAATTATCCCAGTGAAAACTAATAATCTATACCAGTGAAAATTAGTACTGTTAAAGGCAATGTTAGTAATGACCTTTTAGTTTTGAGTAAATACCATAATAGTATGTGCTAAGCAATGTTCACAGATCTGTTTCTTTCCCACACATACACACTTCCAGCCCAATAAATACTACATGTCTTCAGACGTATGTATATACAAAGTAAATGTGAAATACACAAAAATACACATTGGCAGGGACTATTTAGAAACGGTCAGTACTTAGCTGCAACTACCTGTAACTCATACATTTCAATTAATTGTCTTACGATTGCGATACAATAAGTTTCGATTTATCTTTTTCAAACCTCTCAGAGGTTATGCTAACTGTTTCCGTATCGGCTCTTGACTTTTACATATTACACCAAGAACGCACACTATGCTTAAAGTGAAATACACAATAGTCAAACATATTGGGACTCACTCAGTGAGCCACCCTCCGACTATCCTCATACCAGACTAGCTTAATTCCGTATGACCACATACATTTATTGCATAATCTCTCCCATATTCTCAGACATCCGTTGGCCATTCTTGGCCAAATCGAAGGACCACAATCAACCACCTCCCACTCACGACTACCCCCATCCCTCCCCCCACATCTTTCAAAACACCCTTCTACCTACAACATCTGTTATTCATTTAACTTTATAAACAGTCCTGATTGGCTACTGGGTGTCATGTGACCAGGGAGGGGTTGATCCCGGCGTCCGTCTCCCTGGTGGAAGTCGCCCCTTCGTCTTCCCCGGGTTCCTCCGGTAGCCTCTCCAGCACCGGCTGGGGCAGGCCGTTCTTCAGAAGTCTCTTCCGGCGCGCCCCGCCCCCACCGCCGCCAGAGGGCGGGGGTAACCGGATCCGGAAGTCGTCCGCCGCACTTCCGGTCCCGACGCCGTTTCCGGTTCCGGGGTCGTTTCCGGGGTCGCTGACGGAGCTGACGACGGTGTCGCGGTAGATGTCGTTCTTGATGACGGTGGAGCGGGTGGAGGCCGGGTCGTCGCGGTAGGACGTGCCACTCGGCTCCATGTTGGAGAGCAGCTCGGAGTGACGCTTGTGGCTGCGGTGACGCCTGAAGCCGACGATGGTGGCCATGAGGGTGGCGATGAGGATGAGAAGGATGATGAATACCACTAGGGGCAGGTAGGCGTTGGGGTTGGCTGTGAAGGGTAAAAACGGAAAGATATTTTTAGTTTTATATTGTTTTTATTTTGGTAAAATGAGGCACGGCCTTTTTGTAACCTGCACAGGATGATGAACACCACCAGCGGCAGGTACGCGTTAGGGTTCGCTGGTAGGGGGCGAATAGAGAGATATGTTATTTTACTTTAATTGTTTTTATTCCGGCAAATTTAGGCTCCGCATTTTCCGTTACATAGTGTGAATAAAAAGTGTGAAACAAAAAGCATATTGCAAGTTCCAATTTTACCCTTCTAATCATATTTAAATCATCACGTATGCTTAATAGAGAAGGTTGGCTGGCATCTCACAGCTAATACATTAAAAGATTAACTTATTAGGAAGTAGATGGTTTACTTTTTCAATAACCTGTCACAAGAGAATAATAAATCCAACGATATCCTTAATTAGGGGGGGGGGAAGGTTCCTTACAACACAACCATTAAATTTTGTGGTCGGTTATACTAATCCATGAATCTTTAAGTTTCAAACTTTGTGTCTCATTTGGAAAAAGTTTATCCTAAAAGAATACTCTTTGGAGGGCAAACATTACGTAATAATACATTTATCTTACTTGGCTTGGCGCAGGCCCCAAGGCCGTGTATCTTGACCGAGTCGTCCATGAAGATCTGGCTGGGCCGGGAGGACACGTCGAACCCGGCCAGCACGTGGAGCCGCCCCCCGCGCCGGGCCTCCAGGGCCACCTGCAGGTAGGCGTCGGCCGCCACCCCCGACACGCGCCGGATCTCGTCTCGGTTAGCGAAGGTGTGGGCCCACGACCAGCTCGTGTTTACCACCTGCAAGAGAGCAATATCAATGTTATTTACAGATTGTTTTATTTTTATTTTTAGGTTGTGTTAGATATTAGGGTAAGGTAATGCAGTGGCGGACCAATGACTATAATTCAGGGGTCGCGCTAACCACTCGTCAAAACGCTACTGACAAATACAATAAGCATTTGGCGACCTAAAATAGTGAGTAAATTACCCAAAGTGAGTGTCTTTTGTGAATCATTTTTGTTAGAGACACATATGGACTTAATTCGAAACACTAGCCCATTGGACAATAGTGTGACATGTCAATCATTTGTTTTTATTTCATTTGGCTTGATCAAATTTTGTGCCAATTCATGATTGCTTTGGCTAATGCAAAAAAATGATACAGTAGCCAAGTTGGTGAGGCCAACAAAACCCTTAGCGCGATCCCTGGCGGGTTTAGCGGGGTGATACAGGGGCGTAGGCATTCTATTTTTGGGCCAAATTTATATTTTTAATGTAAACTTATGGAAAAGGGGGTGCGCCCTCCCTTTCTGGTAGTACCGCCATTTCTGAGAGCTGGATCCGCCACTGGCGAGTAGGTCTGTTGTAATAAGAATGGACTTAAAATGACCAGAAAAGAGTTTGTGATTATTTATAAAACGTCCAATCATTGTTGACCTAGCGGGGGGATAATTGGTATGCTATTAGATTGACGCTGGATCGCAAAGATCTCAGTGTATGTATGCGATGGAAAACAAATAACTGGCCATTATTGGAAGCTATTGAAGCAATCATTTGAGAACATAACTAGATTATTGCGTTCTTCTCCTTTTATACAGGAACACTGTGTGCAGTCAGTACGTCTAATTTCTCTGTGTGCATTATGATTTCTGCTATACTCTTGGCAAATGCATATTGAAAATCAGTACTTCTTGTATTTGAAAAAAAAAATCAAATTATTAAGCACGTTATATTGAAAGTCCAACACTAGGTGGTAGCACCCTTCTTGCCTATCCCTCTTGCTCCCTATATCGGTAGCAGGGGGCACCACTAACACGGCTGATTCTGCCGGCTGATGCCTGTCAATCAGGTAGGCTGAATTTGCACATTAACGTTATGGCGTTAAGTATGATTTCCAATTCTTAGTTTATACAGGAATAGCACAGAGTAGCACATGTAGGTTTACTGTTTTGCATTATGAATATCAGGAGCTAATTTATTCAAATAGAATATTTTAATTACTTCTGTCCCTGAGTCTGTGGGCAACTGACGTTCATGATTGAGTATAGTGTGTTCATCTAATCATGCAAATGTAATTTCAATTCTCAGTTTATACAAGAAATAGTACATGTACACGTTCACTCTTCTATAGTTCATGTGCACTTT
Organism: Lepidonotus clava; assembly: GCA_936440205.1. Lineage (NCBI taxonomy): Eukaryota > Metazoa > Annelida > Polychaeta > Phyllodocida > Polynoidae > Lepidonotus > Lepidonotus clava. The sequence continues at coordinate 5,963,106 of OW387148.1, forward strand.
CACCTACTTCCGTGCCCGAGTCTGCGGGGGGGGGGGGGGGGGGTATTGAAGCCCATAATTAAGTATAGTAGGATCATCTAATTACAACCCCCACACTACTTCTAATTTCTCCCGACATTGTCGACCGTCATGTACCAATACCTGGTCAACAACAGCTCACCTTCACCGTCTCAGTTTATATGCCCGGCTCCCTGCCCTACTCAAACAGTAATCTGCAAGGTTATGACAGGGTCTTCTGTTTAGGGGTCTTTTACCTCCCAGGTTTTGCCTTTACCGACCACTGGGGGTTCACCTTTTTGTTTGTTCGTTAGTTGTTCAAACTAGGTTTACGGGTTCGGAGAGAGCTTAGTTTCACATGTATCATACTAATAAGGACTAAATCAACAACAGCTCAGTTCGTATGCCCTGGGGAGAGATAATCTTTAATGTTATGACAGACTATTTTGTTTATTGGTCTTTTGCTATCCACCCTGAACGGCAAAATGTTATATTACTCCTAAGGGCAAACCTCTGAAAACATGGAAGTTATCACTCTCCTTGACTCCACATTCTCCCTGCGGATCTTCACCACGCTCAAACCTGCATGCATACTTTGAGGAGGTTAAGAAATCTGCTGGGAGATTGTTCGAGGCGCTCTAAATTCCTCCCTGCCCACATTCTACCAATCTGCAGTGTACCAATCATATCTGGGTCAGGTGAAAAGTCAGCAAACATTTTCTAACAAGAGGTGCGATAAACGACATTTTCCAACCTAGACATTCTATGGAAGTTGATTAATTTTGGGTCTTGGGGGGCTGCTCCGCGAAGGAGAGTCAATATTTTCGGTGTTCTCGGGTTCTCTCTGTGTTCCTGCGGGTTCCTTGTTTACGGGATTTATGATCCAGGCCCGTATACAGGTTCTGCTACGGGTTCGTGGCCAGGTTACTTAAGTGAAACTTTTGCATATAATTTCAACATAAAAATTGGGTTGGCGAGGTTCCCTAAGTGGATCTTTTTAACATTTATCTTACAATTTTTTGTTACAATGAAATTTTAAAGGAAGGTGGGACGTTTTTGAAAAATCCCCTCTGTGGTGGGGGGGGGGGGGGGGGGGCGATCCCCCCCACCCCCTGTATAGGGGCCTGGGACTCACTCACTCCGACTCACTCATATTATCATACTCACGCGGAACCCACGTGACTCCGACGAGAGTTAGGAGCGCCCTCAGGCGGACAAAATGACCATCGATCTAACAGGACGGCTCCTGGTCCGGTTATTGACCACTCTCCAAGCAGTTCACTCCACTACCGTTTTGTATCTCTGCCACAACCTCCCGCCATGTTGGAATGATTTGCATACCTGGGACTATTTCCAGGTCCAGGTCTAGAATTTTGGAAAAAATTATGGTATGTTATACTATACATTGTTTGGTGCTAGTATTGTATATCAAAAATTAGTAATCTGTCTGAAAAAAGGGTATGGCATACAACTGCAAGCCTAACATTAGATCTGCCATAGATTATTATTTCTTTTGGAAAAACGTTGGTGTAGACACCTTTTTCGTTTAACTTGATAAAGACACCTTTTTGGTAGACCAACCGTTGGGTAGTCCTTACCCCTCACTCATAATAGTGACGTTCCTTCCCCCTGGTTATCCCTAAACCTTCCAAATCTGTGTGAAGAGCTAAAATATGTGGGGTATACTCTATAAAAGATTAGATATATCATTATTGCAGCAATGTATTGATCATTTTGCTATAACAATTTAAAAGTCCTGACACAAAAAGAAACTTTTTTCTAACAATCAGGCCTAGCAACCTGAAAGGAACATTCTTTGTGCAGAAACTATAATCAAAATTTATATTCCCCTGGCAGACAACCATTAGATTTTTAGATTCAGAATTTGAAAACAAAAATACTAACAATATCCATTCCACTGAATCATTAAGCAATATTTTGAATTTAGAATAATGCCTTTAAGAAAAGATAATCTACCATTTTCATTTTAAGGATTCGAACCTGCGTGCCTTGGATTAGAAAGCAAGTGTGCTAACCACTAGGCTATAGACACAGCTGTTAGTTATGCTACAGATTGGTAGAATTATTCAGGACATAGGTAGCCCTCTCACAATGGTCAAGGTATCAGTCCACAAAAAGTAGTTCCAAAGAAATTATAGTTTGGGCTTTAATAAGTTAATTTGGGTTCTATTTTCAACACATTTAATCTCATTTAAGTAAAACTATACTTTTTCAATTGATATATTTGGATCATATTGTATTTTTATGCAAGTGTGCGTAGGGGACAGATCTTGTCCCAAACAAGCAGGTTGTTGCAGAGATTCTAACGGAGGGTGCCGGAGTGGAACTCTCTGCCGAGGAGATTGGTTATTGACTGGGCCAGGAATAAATAGCCGCAATGACTACCAACAGAGGCTTAGAGTAGGGTTAGGCCATTCGCGTTAGTCAATATAGGCCGATAGGTTTATACTGACTACACTGAGCGCTGGACTTCTATGAGCGTGGAATATATTATATATGTATCACCATTTTAATTGTGTAATTCATTTCTAAATCGGTGTCAAAATACACTAGCTTGAAAATAAAATTGCCGTTTGTAGTTCATTTTAATTGCTATATGATATACGCATCCAAGGAAGGTGGGGTGGGGTGGGGTGGGGTGGGGTGGGGTGGGGTGGGGTGGGGTGGGGTGGGGTGGGGTGGGGTGGGGTGGGGTGGTCTGTTCGACCCCTAGTGGCCCCTGGTGCTGACTGTTAGACCACCTCACCTTGCCATCGTTTCAACCCCCGTAGATACGATCATACAAATATGTAAAGTCAAAAACCGGAGTCAGTATCAATATAGCTGCATGAAAGATTGCTGAGTAGACCTTAAACTCCAACACATCATCATCGTACTTGCATCAATATGACGCTGTAGTATCCCCTCCCACCCAGAGATTTATAAGATACTGGCCTACATGAATACAAACATAATGAAACACTGAACGCGGTAAATTAAAGGGGGATATTTTCTTCCACTTTCTTTTGGGGAAAATTTTGCCTTTGTTAAATGTGAAATTAGGGTCAAAAGTAGTTTTTGCATATTGCTTCCCCAAACTTTTCAAGATCCTAGATCCGCCACAGTGTGTACATCAAAATGATAAGAGAGCAAATGTATTAAGTCTATATGCATGGGTGAGGGTGTGTGAGGCATACAGGAATCAAACCAGCCGTCGCCTGCTTTGACTCAGACTGATAGGGGCGGTATATATAGAGAGAGACGTATCTCAGCCTGTCACGTCTGATCTCCCCACCCCCAGGGAGACCTACAGAGCCGACGTCAGCCTTCACAGGACCACCTGATGATACATGAAAGGGGCGAGGTGTCCACCCGAGCCACCCTCACAGGTGGGATCTCATTTACCTAACGCTCCTGCTATACACCTTTCTCCTGAGTCTGCGCAATGGACTCCCATAGACGCCTTGTACCCAACCGTTTTAAGATCGTGGTCAAAGGAAACCCACATCCCAATTGTTTGGTTCAGTTCTATTTGCTAGCAGGACTCCAGACTATTGAAAAAGAAGTATACACCTATTTCATGTGTCTCTATAATTCAGGTGGTGGGATAGCTTATACAGGGATAAGAGTGGACTGACCATCCTTTCAAAGTATCTTTAGGGCACAATGCCAGCATGGGCTTTTGATATGTGGTGTATATACTCAGGTGGAAACTTTTACATTAATATCATAATATCTTAATGTAAAAATAACTAGTAATAAATTATTTATTTCTAGCCTTGATACAGTGTGAGAATCCCTTCAAGTTCAGTGCCCCATTGATTGCCTAGGCCGTATCATTGGTAATCAATTGTGGCTAAAGTTCACAGGGGCCTAAAAGAGGTGTCCAGACAGCCTATCCGGGCATTTAACCGATAGGGGACAACAAGCCTTGTCGGTGAAAATGAAATCGTGAGAATGATGCAAATAATAAAGTTAATTTCTCTGAAGCTGGCCACTGGTGACAAAGATTGACTATGTGGTCATCTCCTACATATTCATTCTACCAATTGTCTAACGCGGTTCTCTAGTTGGAAGTATTTTGGCCTACCTGCAGGCTTATTCAAGGTGCATTGTGGGTAATATGTTAACAAGCCCTGCTACAAGCCTTTAACATATCATTATTAATCAACTATTACATAATTCCTCATTTGAGATTATAAAAAGGTGGAATTAGTAACTTTTTCTTTTTGTTACTGGATGTACTTCAATTTCCGAAGTTGAATTTGAAATATTTTCAATACATAGTTTTATTTTACCAAATGATGCATTATTTCCGTTGGTCTTCCCATGATTTTGTCTACAAAATATGCCAAAATTAGCCTACAGGTGCATGAAATAGAGGAAAACATGGAACTGCGTCTGTCTGAATTATTCAGAGTACCCTCTATCTATGGGACCAGGAGGCCTTGTAGTCTGGATGCGGCAGTCCCGCGCCTCAGGCTCAGATATACATCCCAAGTCCAGTCACCAACATCAATCTTATTACCTTAAATGGCAGTGGACGAAGAAAAACCACCAGTATGAGTGGAAGTATATTAGATAATGTAAAAGTGTCTGGGACCTGAAGGAAGAGGGGGTAATGGGGCAATTCATTTTCATATTCAGGTATTCTGATTTTCCCTTGCAGCTAATTGAGGCTTCTGAAGATGCAATAGTGCCCACACAGAAAACACCAATCGTTTACTTGAAATCACAAGGTATGGGTGAGAAAGGACATTGCAAGGTTGTTGGAAGCAAACACCATAAAAATCAGTGTTCAGGTGTCCACGCTTTTTGGTTATCAATTTTAGACCAACATTTGGACACTTTTAGTCTGTATTTTGCCATTCAATAGAAACATTATCTATCCATATTTAGACGTGCGGAAAATGAGCCCTGAACGTCATTTTGTGCTTCATGATAGGTACATTTCTATGTTTAAACTGATTAAATTTCAGACATTACTAAGATCTCTTGCTAAGAAAACGTCAAATTTAAGACCTTTTAGGGTATTTCAAGACTAACATGGGCACCCTGTAATTAAAGTCAGGATGTTTGGTCTTATCATGGTTGAAGTAAGTTGAATATTCAAGAATATTAAAGGCAGCAAATCCTTGGGTTTTCTTGAAATTTCAAACTATAATTTGCTGCAGGTTGGTTTTACCATCGTCTTTACATTAGCTCTTGCAGTCCCCTCACTCTCCCCCCCTAGCTAAGCCGACGTCCACTCTCCCCCCGGGGTCACAGGTGGCCTGTCAGCCCTACTTACGGCCGACATAAAGTCACATAAAGTCCCCACTAGGCGGGATACAAGGTTTAAGGCGTGTAACGACCATAACAACCGCCACTGGCCTCGCCTCATTTGCACTACCAAAGAAAAACAAAATGATCTAAAGCTTAAATATGTGTAGTTAGTGAGGCCCTATTTGACCTTGGTTTAGGGACATGCCCTTAGGGTGGTTTCTTAAGTGCGCAGTCCAGGAGGTATGTTAAGTTGCTGAGAAAATACTGGTCTTTGGCTTCAACGTTTATTGTCAATATTGTACTTAAAAACAGTTGCTGACAGTGTGGTTAATGCTGTAGCCAATTGTAGCGCTGCACTTTCTCTGTTTATCAACTTGTTCATGTGGTCTATGTGGAATTTTAAATGAATTTAATTTTTCTAAGCCAGTTACATCGCTGGTATTGTGTATTTAATTTTAAACCCTCAATTTAGCTTAACAATTTTGACAAGTGCACTTTTTATGAATAGTCATACCACAATCCCTCCTTCTTCACAAGACACCCGTCCAATTCGCCCTCGTACCACTCAGAGATCGGCCCCTTCTTGTTGGAAAACGTATCAAACTTGATGTAAAAATGTTGACGCATTCTTTGGCGCATTCCACACACTGCCAATATCAGGGAACATTGGAAACCAATACCAAAGTAAAGTCTTTATGACGGGTTGATAAGAGTCAGCAAAATCTGGAACCTTTTATCAAAATATGGAAAAGCAGAAATGAGAGAATTTAGCATCGTTAATGTTCAAACTTTGACCACAGAGATACATAGGCCATGTATGTCTATCCTTTGACATAGTCCTTTGCAGAGACAGTCTCTGAGCAATTTATTGGCGCACTGCATAGTTCCTTGTTTTATGGACTGTGAACAAACATGAATAGTGTTGGCGTCGGCTCTACATCGAATTCATCATCTACACGGTCTATATTGCGGTAGTTCGATGGCAGTAGCCTGACGGCGCCTTTATTACATTGTTAGCCCTCCACTTCCGAGCTGACCATTGTGTTGTAGACCCAGGTAATGAGCGGCGTTTGCCGACAATCACTCATCGAACACACACTATGCAATCCAATGATATATCAAGGCAATTAGTTATCACATCCCCGAGGAACATTCAAACCGACTCCCCAGGCAAAGCATTTGTCCACAATGCCCACGGTATATTTTCATGTAGGCTGTAAACGCTTTTCACAAATTTGCAGTCAAGAGTATGCTAAATTGTCACCTAGCTATGATAGGCAGACCACTGAGTTTGATATTTATATAACACGTTTTGTGAATATGGCCGACCACTGAAGATAACGATAAGTTTTCATCCGCATATAAATTCAGAAGGATAGGGGCCTTCCATCTACAAACGCAAATTAAAAAAAACAACAAAAAAAAACCTCATCACACCTACTGATTTTGCATTGCATTTGTAGATGAACGTGCACACATTTTATACCCCCCACCCCCACCCCCTAGATGCGTATGTACTAAATGCCCCATACCGACTCAGCAAAGCATGCAAAGCTCTGTTTTTCCTTATACTTATTTCGATAAATCATACTCAAAATAACCCCCTTGCATGTCTTCCACACGATACATTAAGTGTTTATTCAGCAGCTGTTATGAGCCTCTACCTCCATATCAGGGTGTTTAACACAGGTGAACATGTTAGACTCGATGTGTGCACGAGGAGAGCATGCAGTAGGGGACGTGCATTATAAATAGGACCTTTTATCCCATGCTCGGGCCTAGATTACCGACCCCCTGTGGTCCCTGCTGACCCTGCACTCAACAGGTCGGACAGCTTTCTGCCCCTGTCAACACTGACATGCTATGCTAGACACGACAGCAGGTGCAACACCTTTTGACGTATCTCTGTACGTGGATTGAACCTGTACATGTTATTGAATAAGTGTTGGTTTGATTAGTATCAATATACTAGTATCAGATACTAAGCCTTTCGCTTGATCCTTGCTCAACAAGACAGGCAACTCAACTCTCTCGTAGACGAATATACTTCTTTTATTCCATGATATTGCTGGTAACGTTCATGGGAACCTTCCCACATACAATCTATTAAGGTGCAGCATGCATGCAATACAATGTGTTCCAGTGGTGCTGATTACAGGAGTGGATTATCCCTCTCATGCACAACAACTACGTAGTTAGGACCAATTTATTGCCAGTGTAATTGTAAAGACGTTTGAATGCGCATGGTCTGTTTCGGCGTATCATATAGGCCTAAACCGACCATGTTTATAAAGAAAAGAATATCAATTACTATATCACAGTAATTCTTGTCTTTTTTCGTTTATGAATTTCATCAAGCATTTTTTAGCATCGACTATACACTTGACATCTGTGTACATTCCCTTGAACGAAAGTTCCCTACCTCAACCCTTAGATACGAAATGTTAACACGTTTTATTTTGTCTATTACCCGCATTAAATGATTGGAATCCTGCCTTTCGTTGGAATATTTCCTTAGCTTTCTATGTTTCCATTTCTATAACTTAAACCATGCTCACAGGAAAGTTCTCCTGACGACCCTTTAAATTGTACACCCCCTCTAATATCTTCTATCATCTCTTTTCTTTTATTGCTGCATACCTCCCGGACAATAAACCTGCAGTAAGCCTGCAATAAGTCTGCTAAGTGGCCAAAGAGACTGATTGCCTTCTCTGATCAATAGCAGTCCATCAGTAGATCTAAGTGGCCAGTCGTCCCCCACTCACCGAAGCACAGACTCACGGCACACAAGTCGCCAGGCACATATTATATATGTCCCCACCGTTTCCTTTCAGCGCGCGCCGACCAGACTGCCGACAGCGGCGTCTCTTAACTCAGGAAATACCCCTCAGTTCCGGCCCCCACAATGCACGGCGGCGGTGCGGGGCGCCCCCTGGTGTAGAGGCGAGCAGTGATCCCTTCTGGGGGTCTGGGACAGGGGTATTACTGTGTACAGGCCAGACCGAGAATCGAGGCAAAATAAGAGGTAAATGGAAGAATAAAAAAAAGGCAAAGAGTAAAGCACTTCGAGTCGTTCTTTCATCCTTGCAAAGTATGATAGACCCTTGGGCGGGCTGACTGTCAGTTCTGAGGTATACAGTAGGCCTATCTGTCGGGCCGTGCCTGTGGTGAAAGCAATGATGTCCCATGTGTACCTACCTCTTCTAGCTCCCCGTCGCCAACACGAACGACAAGCGACTTGTGACCCTTTGAACATACTGTTACAAACGGTTTCAAATTGAAATAGATATTGCAAAATAACCGTTTGTAAATATACTGCGATTACGTACATGGGTTAGTTAACATTTATGAATAAATTAGGGTAGCCATTCCTCAGATATACAAAAAATGGAAACCTTGAAGGTACCATTCCCTGTAGGAAGGAAACAACTGAGGTAACCTCTTAACTAATAATACTCTGTTGTAAAAAACTGGCCTATGTATACAGAATGCTTTCTGTTACCTCCATATATAAAGAAGTAAACGTAGTATCGTTGTTTAATGAATTTTATCTTTTTGGGGAAACCTGTTCTGTCTGTGCAATATTTGGAAACAGATTTGGTTTATTTCGAGGAAGGTATCTATCAACATAGTTACCGGTGTTCTGAATGGAGAATAGTCATGAGAATTTCTACTAAGGCGTTTACCGAACTTCTCCAGGAAACATTGGTAATCACCAACTTGGAAGTGTTGCTAAGTTTGACTCCTTTGAAGTTTGATTGATCCACAATGGGTCTTTACCAATTTCCGCGTCCCCCGGCGTCCCATCAGCGTCTCTCCAGCGTTCCCTCAGCTTCCCCCTGCCCCCCTCAAGCCCTGTTCTCCTTCCCAACATCCCATTCTTTCATCTTTTTCACTTCTTTCTCACCCCTCCCCACTTTCTCTAATACACTTTCACCCAGCCCGTTACTTCAGTTTGGCTCTAACCCAGGTGTTTTACTTTGGAGGACCCCAACCTGTTTCAGGTTCGACCTTCTTTCCCCTGCAGGTGGTAGGCGCGAGGTGTACATGCATTAAAGGTCTGGTCACATAAAGAGACTGAACCCAACTCAACAGTCATCAGGATTTGAGACTGGAGTGGACAGCTGCAAACTAACCAGTCTGAAACTGAACCCAACTCAACAGTTGAGTTGGGTCTCTGATAGTCTTAATATGTGACAAATGGTTAGTTTTAGGTTTTCTTATGACTGATCAGTCTTGTCTCTGATCATGAGATGTTGAAGATGTAATACTGTAAAGGCAATAAAACTGCTTGAGACTGAAAACTACCCCGTCTTTAGGTCGGTCACATACTGAGAATGGATCTTTAGGCTGCTAAAGACTTAAGACTCACATGTCAAGACTATCAGAGACCCAACTGTTGAGTTGAGTTCGTCTCTATATGTGACCGGGGCCTAACCAATTGCCAGGAATACCTACCTGCCCGCCGCTCCCACCTGTACCCTATCTACCCGAGGCACCCCACCCTATAGTGGCGCCCCCAGGCGGGCAGGTGAGGAGGCAGGCCCTGGAGGAGCCGGCAGGGAGGGGGAGGGGGAGGGGTCCCCCGTAGAGCTCATAAATCTCTCTGGTTGTCAGACTTATAGGTTCAGACTCACACGGGAACTATCGATGCTGAACAAATACATAATATTCTAACCCTATGAAAAGTTTGTTGGTGTAGGTTTACATGTTTATTAATATATGTTTAACCTTTCGGAGCAGGTAGAACGTATACTAATCGCCAAGCATGCGTATGACTCAATGAAGTATATATATATATATATATATATATATATATATATATATATATATGTATATATATATGTATATATATATGTATATATATGTATGTATATATATGTATATGTGAATCCCCCCCCCCCCCTGGTAGAACACGCAGTACCACCTTGATACCTGCTGGTCAACACAAACATCAAACAGGGGAGGGTGGGGGGAAGGGAGGACCCCCCGCGTTGTCAGTATGAATAACGCACCTAAGGCTATGGGGTTTGGGAGGTGCGGCCTGGAGGGTATAACTCCGGGGAGTAACACCTGTATGTTAGGACCGCAGTACTTTTCTGCATATTGTAATACTATTAGAGTATAGAGGGAGTATGCTGAGGCATCTGAGTAGCTGTAAGAACATTTTCCCAGCCAGTTTGTATACCCCTGAAAGTTAAGAGAATTTCGACGTTTTTGGTGACAGATATCGATTCTACAAGTATTGTGATAGGTACTACCACACTAATGGGGATCAATTCTGGACAGATTCTGCACGTTTTTTGTGTGTGACCATAAAAGCACCAGAAATACAATTTCGGGGTGAAAGCTCTGTCCAACTCTGACATAATTATTCCAACGTTTTCATTTTTGTATAAGAAAAAACAAGTTTCAACATTATCAAGTAATGCGCAGATTTTCATTTTTTTAATGCGCCAATGTGGGTGCATTTTGGTAAAAAGTGACAGGATTTATACCTTATTTTTACTACTATTTACTTTAATATCTCCTGTTCTACATAACACAGAAACATATCATAAATATCATGGGATTACAAAAGACGCACTCTTTCTAACTGAGTATAGTAAGATGCCAAAGGAAAAAAATAATTTTCACGTGGTAGTGCCTAACTGTACCCAGTTGGTGAAGGGTTAAATCCATCATCTAGTTGGGGTGATACGTGTTAACTATTGTTCACACCGGGTAGATATAGTTATAGGGACATGTTTCCAACCAGCTCGTTTATTCCTGGACTCCTGTACCGTACTAGTAGTAGGAGTAGTTCCTCCTCTTTTTGGTAAAAGATAATTCCATACTGTAACCAGTTGGTAAAGGGTTAAGAGTGCAGTATTAAGGCCCGGCCACACTTACCAACTCAACTAAACTCAACTGTCGTAGCTACTGATGGCGCGTGCTTCTATGACTGTCTGGTCGCAGCAAAAGAACTCTACCATGCCATACATTACGACTCGACTGTTGTAGCTGGAAGGCTTCATCTCATTATACACTTATCTAATGCCCACCCCCCTAAGACCCGACTATCCAGTCTTACATCTTTGACATCTCAAGATCTAAGACCCAACTGGATAGTCCTAGGAAAATGCTTAGAGTCTTATCCTATGCCACACTCTACAACTGATCCCAACTCAACTCAACTGTTGAGTTGAGTTGAGTTGTGTAGTGTGGCCAGGGCTTTAGTCCGATAAATCCATCAGTGAGTAGGGCTGACACGTGTTGAGTGTTGTTCATACCAGGTGGGACAACCTGCTACAGACATTTACAAGCAGCCATCCCTAATACCTGACCCCAGACGTTAAATATTACCTATCCCCATCTCCCTCGCTCATCTCTGTAACCTTTATATTAGTCAGAACCTTCATGTCTACATCGTTCTGTAACGCATACAATACTCAGTATCCATGTCCTAACCCAATAAAAACTATTAAAAAAAAGATAACACAGTGCACCTTGCAGGATGAACTACAAGTACAAAATGAGTCCCTTAATCTAAATTAGCTAATATTTTGTCCTAAAATCGGATTTTTCGGGGATATGCAAATTTTGAATAAGATAACCCCTTTTCCCAGCGAAATCAGAGATGCCACAGCCGGCCCATGAAAAGGTAAGGAAAGTAGGAAATACTTTTTCTACTTTCTTTCTCCCGAATCAACGCTGTGGAAAATAACCTTTAGAGTGAATTTGCATTTAAATAGCACAGAACTTAAAAAGAAATTTCTGAGCCAATCATTTTAGTGGTAGAAAAAAAATGACAGTACAGTCCAAAATGCTCTGAAAAAAGGTAGGAAAAAATGGCATCTCTGCAAACTAGAGAACTCTTAGGCATATCATCGGGCCCCAGGACTGAGGGTACTGGGGATGAACCCTATGGGCGGCGGCGGCGGCGGCGGGGGGGGGGGGGGGGGGGGGCTGTCTGACCCAGGAGAGGAGTCTGATGTGTGTTGACAGGCCGATACCTGGAGGTATTCAGGGTCTGGAGGAGTCTGTGTCGGGATGCCGCAGGTAACGGGGGGGTCCCACTCCCCAAACAGCAGCCCTCAAGCCTGGATTACACTAGGCGATTTGTGCTATTACGACTTTGTTATTTTGTTAGTAAATTTCATTAAGAATATGACAAAATCTCATGCGTGCAGCATGTAATTCGAAAGAGAATTTAAAAGCATTTCCAACGATATATAAATCCATGGGAATCTGTCATTTCTTGTGATGATTTCCGAAATCGTGAATAAAATTGTCTAGTTGAATACATGCTTAAAAGTCTACACAGGGCCACGCTGTACCTCTATGAAACATTTTGTGGCATGGTTTAGACTCATGAATGTGTGTATTATTGTAGGATATACCTTATGAATAAAAGATATGTCCCATGGATCTGGTATTCCGTCACCTGCTGGCTATATATCTAGTGGATTACGACTCACAAATGTGACCAGTTTCCAGTTCCATATGGAAATGAAAACATTCAACCAATTGTATGATAATGTTTGACGGTGGAAGCTAAAAAAAAGGTCTTAGGGATAGGGGCGGGGTAGCAAAGTACCTCATCCAGTGTGACTATCTATCTCTGTATAAATGTTATCACGTTAACTGTTGACAGGCAGATTGACCTTAGCTCTCCTCCCCTCGTCTCTCCTCCACACCCCTATTTACACCCCCCCACCCCACCTTGTACCCCCCCCCCCCACATCCCCTCACAGATTTGGGTGAGAAGCAGGTCTGAGACGCTCACGGCAGCAGGGCGTAGCTGGGTCAAGAGCATTTTCTAGCTGCTCAAAAGTTTACTTCTTTTTTTAACTACCGTAGTTGCTGCTACATTATCTTAACCACAAACCAAGTCAAAGGTGTTCCAACAGAGAATTCGCTTTTCGTACTGATTTCCATAAGTTTATACTTTACAATTTGATAAAGGCAGAACATGGTGATTTTGCATTATGATGACATACATCAGAAAATGATTTTGCATTATGATGACATACAGCAGAAAAAATGAAAGAAATGGTAGCAGCATAGCGCTATATAATATTAACGTAATGAAGTAGGCTTCCTAGTCTTGATAGTGCATGCGCTTACTTAGTTTGACTACTTAGTTTAGGATGATCGGGGTATAACTCCGGGGAGAAACACCTGTATGTTAGGACCACAGTACTAGCATCAATCTAAACGTACGAAATTTGCTTATACAGGGTGCCCACGCTTTTTCAAAAATTTATTTACGACCTTTTTAAGACCTATTTAAGACCCAAATTTGACAAATTTAAGACCTTTTTGCCACATGTTAAGAAAAATCTCCGACATGAGGTTTGATATATAAACGCTTAGCAAAAGAGCAGCATTTTACTGAACCCGTCATTTGATTTTCATTTTCAAATCAGATCCAATTTAAGACCTTTTTAAGACCTCCTCCTAGAAAAACATGAAATCTAAGACCCTTTTAAGGCCTTAAATTTGAGAAAATCAATTTAAGACCTTTTTAAGACTTTTAAGACTTGCGTGGGCACAATGTTATAGGAAGCAGAAATAGATATACGGTAAGAAGTTGATTAAATTGGAAAGTCCATGAGAACAACCCAGAAGAACAGACCAAGCTTTAAAACGGCTTTGTGTATAAATACATACACCATTGAGCAAATCCATTCTGGATTTATTTTACCTGGAGGTAATGTTATTCCTACCCATTCATCCATGTGTGTACTTAAACATGGGTGCCTGCTGCTGCCCAGTGCACGCCCTGGTCGACGACTGGCACATTAACAACACGTCAATACGGGCTCACACATTGGTCCACTCCCCCTGACCTTTCCACTTGACTAACTTGGGAAACTTGGGAAAAGCTGATCCCCCAGACTAGAAGTGAAATTAATTTTAGCCAAGCGTCAACGGCGTGTTAATTATTCAGTTTACGATAACAAAATTGACTGCTGAGGAATCTCAATGATCAATGTAAAGGACATCTGGAAAATACCGTATATATTTGGGGAAATGCGATTTTCTAGACTTCTCACCAAAAAAATGCTTCTGGTATGGGTGCCCTTCGAATAACAAAACATTCTTGAACTTAAGAATCAGAAAAATCAAGAAATCGAGCAAACAGACTTCTGTGCATTTTCCATGTGTCTTTGTCAAATTTCTAAATTCCCTGTGTTTTTCCCGATAGGTGTGTTGATGTAATTTTCCCTGTTTCCTTGTGCAGTGGGGTCCAGGACCATTTCTATTGTACAGATATGATCAGCAGAATTTGGTTTAATATCTGTTAAGCTTAAGTACTTTCTGCTAGCAGCGTCCAAACTCCATTCATATCTCTTTACTACATTATACAATGCCAGCAAAACGCACCCGTCAGGTTAACAGGCTTGGCAGTAGGATCAAAGAGTTCAGCGTCTGCCGATGGCCGCCATATTGGGGTCAGGGGTTGACCTCACATGCTTGACCTGTCACGTGATAAACATGGTATTCTTTCAACATGTCGGCCCAGCATGTAAGCTGGTAGACCAGCGATGCTACTAGGCGCTCAAAATAGGTCTGTACAGGTCTCACGGAACTTAGATTCCTGTATAGTTTAATATGAGAGATCTTGAGTAACTAAAAATATTCAAAATATTGCGCCACCTGAGACTGACTCAGAAACATATTGTGGCCTCTTTGACACACAAAATATCAACACTTCAGGGTAGGTTGACACCGACAATTTTGAACATGGGCCCTAGATATTGACATTGCTTGTCAGTATTACAACTTACATAAGCACTGATGACATTGAGAGCCTGTTGCTCGTTGGATCCATGATGGTCATGTTTCAATGGTTTGTTTGTATAAGCATTGCTATGGCGACCATCCCGTGGAGAAGTCTCTATCGCGGGTGGGATACGGTACGGACTACCCAGCTGGTAGCCGGCGGTCAGCTATGTGATGTACTGGGCGACCTCCGCCTGACCGCAGAACGCGGGAACCAGCACAATGAAGAATTGTCGTCTGCCACAATGTCGGAGGTCAAGCATGTTTTTTTTTGTATTTGCTATTATTAGATAAGGCATGTCGTGGAAATATTTTTCTGATATACAGTGATGTCATATGATGGAGAACTAGAGAACCTATACCACGAAGCGACATTATGCTTAACCACATTAAAGAACTGGTTTTCTACACTCTGTTTTGCCTAAGTTTCAGGGGCGGATCCAGAGATTTTCAAAAGGGTAAGAGGGCACTCTATTTAAAAAATGTCTGATGGACGCTCCAAACCCGAGAATTTTACATTAGAAAAAATAATATTCGGCCAAAATTTTTGCCCCCCCCCCTACCTCCCCCTAAATCCGCCACTGACTAACTACTAATTATGCTATTCTCACAATTAACCTTATTTACATGTATTTTTCTTTTGGACATAGGGTCTACCAGTATCCATTGGTTTGTTCAATCCTTTGAGAATACTGCATAGGTTTTATGCGCTGTATGGACAGTCCACAGGCTATTATCTAATCCATCCAATGTCCTCAGTGTCTATGTATTCTATGACCTTCCCATTTCAATAGAAATTCAATTCACATTACGTGCCAACAACCCATTGATGTCAGAGGCCGTATATAACGAGCCCTGTGATTGGTTGAGCCGCCCTCCTCAAAGGCCCGGATGTGGGATTCAGCAGGTGTCGAGGTACTTGAGGGATTATCTCAGGGGGTGTATGGGGACCTGGGACGGGGGGGGGGGCACTGACTCTTTGAAGGTTACAACCCACTGCCAAACTACTGCCCCTATAATATTCTGTGAGGGACCCTGTGGGGGTCTGGGTATAAGAATAGGCCCCCAGTAGCCCCTGCTGATCGTAAGAGGTGACGATAGGGAAGACCCAGCACTGACCAAGTCGTTCTTTGGGTTCAATTCCCGGTTTGTGCTGTGGTTCACAAAGGGATGAGGTACAGCAAAAACGATTTCCAGGTTTTGGTCCCCTGCTGTATGCCTGCCCTGTCACCTTCATCTCATAGATTCGATTGCCAAAGACAGAATTCGCCCCAACTGGTTTTCGCTGTGAAAATGACCCTGGCTGTCGGTATGGCGTAAAACACCCAACACTCACTCACCTATCTGTGAGGGACTGGTCCTGAATTTTAGTCGACCACCCCCTATTTTTGGGGTATGCAGGTCACCGCCCCCAAATATCAGAGTGTTTCAATACCGTGAAATACACCAAAATGACCAAAATTGCCAGGCAAACTCCGAATAAAATTGTTATTTCTTTGAGAAAAAAATGTAATCTATGAGGCTAACTTAAAGTCATTGCCCCTCTATTGTACTATAATGTTTATAGTACACTGCCCTCCCTTTGTGGCCTAAAAGTTGCTAAATGCCCCTCGATTTTGATGTTCACCGCCTCTGCTTCGCAAGTCCGTTTGGCACTTGGTACCCTTTTGAGATCCAAGTGCCCCTCCCCCCCTTTGGGACCTGGGGCTTTGTGGGTGAGGGGACACAGGGCCTTCATGGGCCCCCATTCACCACCTGTCACACCATGACTCAATCCGTCTCAATACAAGTACAATATGTGCATTCTGTAGCTGTTTCATCGGTCACCATCGTTGATTTTGGACATAGGGTGTATTTGAATAATTTACTAAAAAGAGCATGCAACTACAGATTTTCAATGAAAATTTAAGTCTAGATTAGGGTGTGAATGCACTGACATAATATGTACCCCACGTTCTTTCTTGTTGTTATTCCAAATTCTGTATTGATATCATCTAGTAACCCAGTGATCAGTAATACACTCTGGTGATGCTGCATAAGGAAAGGTTTCCAGGGAATTATCTGAATGAAATGTCTCGTGGAAAACTTTTTGAATTGCACGTAGTCTCCATAATCCTAATTACGTTGGAATATTTCTATAGGCCCATTGTATATGTTTTATTATATCATTGCGTGTGCAAATCTGAGACGTATTATGTTCATATTGACTTACGAAAGATTAAAATTGATTTTCATTATACACTGAAGAATTACATCGGTTTGCAATTCAAAATATGTCTGCCTTTAAAATCCATATATCTCAGTGTTGAAGTGAGTGTACATACTTCTAGTTCTAATCAATTGAGGAACATTTGTATGCAATATCCCAAGGGAACTGTGCTCATATAGTTCCCACATCGTACAACATAGATGTCACCTCACTCATCCATCACTATATTCACCTTACATATACTCGGCCTTTCATTACCATTTGATATGTACAAATAAAGGCTACCAGGAGCACCATGGCCCGAGGCATTTCCATGTCAGGCTTAATATAAATGTCAATGTATAATACCACGGAACTGGCCTGACTGATAGGGGGGAATTTGAGCATTAAGAATCTGGTCACAGCTCGTTACGCTCGACTGCACACCGTGAGAATAGGTAAGTCCTTATGAGACTCATGTAAAGGCCTGACTTCACTGCTCAATTCTCCCAGACGCGATTCTCAATTTTCCTGAATTTTGCGTTGCCTACAGGCAAGCAAGGTGAATTGTGGTTAATATGTCGACAAGTCTATATACCCTTACATGCCTTTAGCATGCAACATACTATTTACCGGTGGAAATTATGAAGACGTTTTCTGTTTGTATCTGTATGTACCTTATATTTCTAAGGTTATTTTGATATATCACTATTAGATATTTTAATATTGCTAAAACAAAAACATAATTCCTATTGATTTTCTTCAGCCTTTGCCTACAAAATATTAGCCTGCAGATGCATGAAATAAGGAAAACAGTGAACCGGGTCTGCCTGAATTAACTTAAGTAGACTCGGAGGGGAGCCAGAGCCTATGGCTGTCCAGTTGTAGCAAAGCAACTACCTGGCCATAGAGTGCGGCTCGCCTGTCCACGAACACTCTACGTGTGAGCCAAACTCAACTCAGCCAAACCGAGTTGAAGTCAGTTGGGCAGTGTAGCCGGGACTTAAGTCTACTCGTGTATACGGGGAGATATTAACTTGGTTAAGTATGAGCGGAGGATTGAATGATGTTCTAATAAATCCCCATTAAGGTTGTACAGTGGGAACATAGAGCAGATCAGATCTATGTTATGACATAATGCCCTTCAGTGGATTATTCATACATACTGATATACAAAGCTCTTCATAATGTTTTAAGAATATTCTATTGGTAAGATGATACGAAAGAGGAAATGGCAAATAATGGTTGATTTCCCAAGTCGACCACTTTGTGATGGCTATGGATTTGAAGGCATGGTAACTGAACGCTGAAATGCCACTGCTCTTTCACCTTGACAGGATAGTATGCACTGAATACACACTGAAGGCTGTGAAAGTAGTCTTGAATACATGTATACCTAAACTGAATCTGCAGAATACAGCATGTAATACATTGAGGCAGTACTTCTCAGACTTACAAACAAGTAGTTGTACATTGGAGACCAGTGATTTGATACTAAGACATGGGCCCTTGTTCGTGACGTGTGTAGATAGATTAGGCACACAAGTTACCAAACTGTTGAAACTGCAAAGATTTGAGCCCAAGTTGGAGCCTGCATTTGAGCTTGTTAAGGCCAATAAATAATGTCCTCCATAGTTATAGGATTCAATGGCGGATCCAGGGAGCCGGGAGGGGGGGGGGGGAGGAGGAAAGGAGGGGGGGGGGGGGAGAGAAAAAGGGGCGGTTGCCCTCCCCCTTGCGAAGGACAACTCGTGTGATTAACCTGCATTCAACGATTCGTACAAATCGGATGTTAGATAATTTGCACTATCTTACGGGGAGGGCCTTTATGACTAGCTCTGGATCTGTTCCTGGGAACATAAGAAACTTGATTTCTCCCTACCACGAATAGCATATTTGTTGTTGTTGTACCTGCAGACTAGCCTAGACCATGGTGCATCGTGGGAAATATGTTGACAAATCTAAATGCTTCAGTATAGAAATGTTCACTTATCATGGCATTAATTTTAGTTTAACATTATAGAAAACTATTAATGACTATTTTTCATTTCATATTTATGTTTATCATTTTATGAGGTGCATGGTTTGAAAATTCATTCATTATGGACAAATATGTAGCAAAAATGTCAATATTTTCTATAGATTCCTCTGTGTTTTTGTTGACAAAATTAAACCAAATTAGCCTGCAGGTTACTAAAATACTGAAAATCAGCTATCCGTGGTAGAGAGAATTAATAGGCTGTGCTCTTGATGTGGTAGTAATAGTTGCCAGCACCTGCCGTGACACTGTCACTAGGGGTTCAATGACCGACCTTCACAAGTGTCACAGGTGACCTTTCACCCCAATCCACATTCTCCTTTTCCCTCATTTCTTTATTATCACACATCATATCAGACCAAGAATGTCACTTTGTTCTTCTAGAGTAACTCCTGACATGGTAGTAGATCAACTGCCATGATTGGACATATTGTTCTTTCTCACTCCAGGGTTCCACAGCCAGCCCGTCAAAAACTCCCCCGAGATTAATACACGGCAATTCCATAACCTGTTAACTCCATCAGAAGACCAATAAATTCATAAGTTACCAAAAACAACGAAAGAGAAAGATTCTCCTGCAGAAACACTTTCCATATTTAGGAAAATCATTCCGAACATTAATAATCCCCAATGGAAACACGCCCTTGTCCGATATATAATGCACATTTTCTGCCAGTTCTTGATCAGTTCACTTCTTGAGTGACTTCACCCAGACTGAACGTGATTGGCAGAGGGAAGTCAGAGATCAATCGGATCCAAACAGGGCACATCTTTAGAGACAGTGATAATACAGGGCGATCCAACAGGGATACAACAGTCTTTTGTGGTAGGTAATTAACACTATTTATAAGTACTTCCTAATATGTTTTCTGTTCGCTTTCTGTTCCCTTATGTCTACATCCATCCCTAGGATTAACCAGCAGATACCCTGTTCTATAAAAGAGTAACGCCCCTTTACAGGGAGTGAGGGGTACTATAAAAGTAACATTATTTGGTTAAATAATTAATCAACTTGGCATTAATTTCATTTATTGGCTGCCTGACGAATCGGATAGAGGGGGGGGGGGGGTGCACATGTCTTATTACCATGAACTTTATCATTAAGTATTTACATAGTCGATATATTTTTTGTTATCATATAGACATGGAGTATGTATAATAAGAAATCATGATATTGATAAATTTCAAATAAAAAATTAGTAAATATTTGTCATTCTTATAGGACAAATAGCTTATTTGAGATTACAAAAAAGCATATATCATGGGAGTCTTTTTCCAAACAGACGGACGACCCTTCCCTTCTGAATGATATACCACCTGTGTCCATCACACTATATTGATTTCCTTTAGGTCTACACCAGAAAACGGTACATTATTCACAACAAATATTGGAGTATTGGTTAACCTCACCTAGGTACATGTTACCCTCATTATGTATTCAGAAAACAGACTTGGTCAGACAGGTCTCATTTTCTATCTAAAAGACTAAAGCCCCACACTAACTATATGGTCATGTGCTTACCGCCCATGATATTTTTAAAGATTACCTAGCCTGCCAGTATGCTGTATTGAAATGCACATGCTTGATGCCAATCAGTGCAAAGATCAGAATACCATAGCAACAACCATGTGCAAAACTGCCAAGTGGATATGGGACCTCGGGTGTCAGATATCCCCTTACGGGGCAGGTCCACTCATATCTTTACTTATGACAACAATCATCTTCTGAATTACTCTGAATTGTTATAAACTTTTTCTTTTTAAAATTTCCACTGAACTATAAAATCCTCGTTTTAAGTTAAGGGCTAATCATATAGAAACAGTGGAGCTCCGACTCTGATTTCTTTTTCAGTTAGGGTCTTTGGTATGTAATTCTGAATGTGTTGGTCTGGATACAATGTCATTCCTTCCATAGCCTATGGGCAGCCGGTAGCAATTTTGTCTATGGCAACACAGATTAAAACTAACATGAAGCCTGTACATTCATATCCCCCCACAATGTTTTCATTTCTCATCTGCCCAGGAAATGCAATTGTTTCTAATCGTATCAAAATGCATTACCATATTCATTGAACACAATTTATAAATGCCCTTCGTCTGAAAATTCAGAGTACTGATGGTGCAAATGACGATCATTCCTAAGACGATAAACCAGGGGCTAGAGTTGGCTGAGCCGTAAAAATAATGACGGGAGAGATTTATTAGAATTATGTTCACAGACGGCAGGGAGGATGTGGCGGTGTCGTGGTATGAAGGGGGGTTATCCATGAATACAAAGGACGTCTAATGTGATAAGCCCCGACAAAAAGCCGCCATTACAATATGGCCGTCGGCGCGCCCCCTGGTGCAGGGGAGGCGACTCACCGGTCGGGGACTCAGAACGAGGCAATGGCCGGAAAAGTGGTGTTTTAGGTTAGACAGTGGTACGGGCTTGTATATATACATTTTTGTTCTGGGTGATTCTATCTATAGGACCCCCCCCCCCCTGTTGCCCTCCCCCCTAGACAGAGCAGATTAAAAAGAATATATTGCAGGTTTGTTCATGTGTACAAATTTGAAGTTATTTATTTTTACTTTTTCATAGGGGGAGAGAAAAGTGAAAATAAATAACGTCAGATTGGTACACATGAACAATTGTACATTATCTAAAAGATATTCTGCTCAGTCCCCTTTGCCCCCCGCCCTTTGCCCCCCGCCTCCACCTTACCTTAAAAGCTTACTTATCCTAAACTAATGCCTATCTACTCCCTATTCCTATAACCCTAACTTAACCTTTTCAAATACCTACTTTTCCAAAGTCCCGAGTTTTCCCTGAGACTTCCTGGTCCCGGTGTTATTTTCAGCAATTTGTTCAAATCTAAAATACTTGGTGTGAAGAAAAAAGAATGAAGGAAATCCTTAGACAAGAAGTCAGAT
Organism: Lepidonotus clava; assembly: GCA_936440205.1. NCBI lineage: Eukaryota > Metazoa > Annelida > Polychaeta > Phyllodocida > Polynoidae > Lepidonotus > Lepidonotus clava. The sequence goes on from OW387148.1 coordinate 5,985,281, forward strand.
GAAATACATTTAGATTGTACGTATCGGGAATTCCACACTTTCAAATATTCAGCTGCAGGGACAAAATATAATATAATGATTTCAGTGAAGATGTTACGTTTTCCCTCCTCACTAACACCTACAATTATACGAAAGGGAGAAAAATCCCTTAGCAAATCGGGGTTAATTCTGCTTAATTATCTTTTTGGAAGAGATAGCTTTTCCCACAGGAGAATCAAAAAGTCCCAACGAATTGAGACCTTTTCTTTTTTTTTAATCGGAGCATCAATCTTGAAAATGCCTGCTGTAAAAACAGAAAACGTTTACCAGAGGAATCCTTTCTGAAGGAAAAAGCATTATTCATGGGAACAAGGACTTTTAAAAACGGCACAAAGTGTTCAGTTTTTAAGTGATGGATCTTTGCAAAAGCGACAACACGCAAAAAACACAAGACAATGTTCAAATCCAAAGTTTAAAAGGAGTTCAAATTGAACGCACTAGTTCCATGTCAAACCTTTATTCCGCTAGATATTCATTACTGCCAGTTATTTGATGATTCGTGACCTTTCTCAAAAGATATATGCAGAGACTGCGTTTGCTACATACAATTTAAAAGAATGATAAAATCCCTTTCTAATGACATACAGCATGCCTATTACTGACCACTCTTCCTACGGCAGATTGATGAAATTGGGGAGTAAAATCGGACACAATTTGCCATAAATGGAATAAAGCCTTAAAGGGAACATAGCACGTGATTACAGAAGAAAACGTTTTCAATGAAATCAATGCAGAACGTTGTACGCAGGAAACACTAGTAGATCTAATGTGAGAGAAACTATAGGACCTTAAAATCTTGCACTTTGTTTAGTTTTTGTAAAGGAACTTCCAAAATTTATGACGTCACAAGGGCACTCATTTGGAATCCCCATCTCCTAAACCTCAAGTTATTTTGAATGGGAATCCCCATTATTATGACGTGGCAAGGGGAATGCTGAAAACATTATGAAGTTGTATGTAAAGAATTAACCCTTTAAGGATCAGAGCCATTCATTGCCCCTTCCTTGGTTAATACTTGAGCAGCTCCGGGCGGCCGGGAGTGGCGAAGATGCACCTTTTAGCCAGGAGAACATACCTTATGAGCAGCTCATTAACCTGATTAGTCCCCTACAGCAGACAAGGCGAGCGGCCCGACCCCCCACCTGGAGGAGAGATAACCGTAAGCCTTCAGGTGACACGGGGATGTCACTGAAGATGGATACAATATGGATTTGATGTTTAAGTTGGGCATGATTTTGGAGAAACTGCTCTTAATTCTCATATATATGCTTCATTTAAGCACCATTAACTCTAGGAAACTTGTCAGCCAGTTGGTGGACTGTGAGTTCGCTCTTTCTAGGATTTATCAGGTGACTGTGTGTGTGTATGCCTTAATTGCCAATTGCGTGTCAGCTGTTTTTTACCATAAAGTCGGCTGATTGTGACATTCAGTCGGTTGACTATGACCAAAAAACATATCACAAATAAGTGTGGGGTACATTATACCGCTCAGATGGTGACGTTTCACATAAAAGAAAACATATCAAACACTTCCCATATATATTTGTGAGTAGCTGCTTCCAAGGTCACCAACAAGTCTGCCGATTCTGTGAAGATGGTCTGGTGGGTATTGGTCTTGAGTCTGCTACTACTACAAACACCTCAATGAGTATGTGTAGGATCACGGCAGCTGCTGGCCAATACGTACAGATTTAAGGCAACTGTCACCCACTATGTCGGGGTTTAAGGTAGCTGTTGGCCACTCTGTGAAAGTTTACGGTAGCTTTAGCGCACATCTGACACGACTAATGCTGCATAGGAATAGCTAAAGCCTCAAAAAGGTAATTTATCTCCGAGATATGCCAGAGCCACTAACACCTAATTACCTTGGTGACGACATAGATTCAATTAATTATTTTCACTGTCTAGGGGCCTTCTCCTATAGACATTGTGCAGATGACGTCATAAGTACCCAGTATGGGTTGGCCGCCATATTGGTGATCAGTTTATAATCATTATTATTTACAAATCTGAAGCACTTGAAATACAATTCTATGCTAGAAATACTAAAAATACCCATGTGTAATAGTGATATTATTCAGAAATGACAAGTTTTAATTTTTTCCATAGCCATGTGGTCTTGATCACCACGTGGTGATCACCAAAAAGTGATCATGTGACCACATCTGCACAAGGTCTATACATGTCTCAAGGGCAACGGAGTCTGCATTGACGCAACATACCTCGAATGATTCACGGCAGAACCTTAACACAGGGTTGCCACAGACCAGAGACCAGAAACTACAAAATATGTTTGTCAAACCAGATTCTTGTGACTCTTCACTCGTGGATTTGGAAATTCCATTTTTCCCTGACTAGAGTCAATTTTCCCTGACATTTGTTTGAAATTCTACTTTTCCCTAACCAATTCCAGTTTCCCCGACTTTTCCCTGACCTGTGGCAACTATGTAACATTAGGTGCATTACGCCTCAGATTAAAGGACTTTTTTCTGACGACATCTTATGTATCAGATTATGATATATACCCATAATGTGTGTACCAGAGCTTGGGCGACGAGAGCCATCGTATCTCATGGTAAAAAAGATTGACAAGCTTGCCAGGTGCAATTGTCATATTTCTGCTTCATTTGACAGAACATCAAAGTTATTTTGCTTGTTAATCCCGCGTGATTTTATTGCTTGAAATTGAATGAAGGTAAGTCGAACTTTTATCATGTTAAATCAACTGTTCTTGGCGTCTAACTTTCACACTGACTGACAATTCTATCCTCTGACCGTGCATACCATTTCAGACAATTTCCTTTTTAATCATGGCAAATAACGCTTTCCCATCCGGACATTTTCTGCTTCGTCGAGTCCTATTGGTTATGCCTTGATTAAATTTGGCGAAAAAGCGGAAATATTTTCGATCTCGTCATTTCTCGTCTCGCGTTTCAAACTGGAATTGGCCTTCATTATAATCACACCGCCCCTTATCTCAGAGTGCCTCGTCTGGGAATCAGTGCAACACCAGAGACTGGCTCATCTCTGATCGGGGTAACTTTTAATCCAAATAATAATTACTTTTAATTGAGATTATTTCCGTACTTGAACGTACCGGCACTCAAAGACGGCATGGTGAGTGTGCGTGTACAATTTGAGATCGTGTATAATTTGAGATCTTGTGTTTGCCACATGGAGGTTTGGATTGCCCTTTGAGGCCAATTGCATGATGAAAAAGATACAAATTATTTAGATGTAGGCCTATGTTAGATAATTCCAGTTCGGGGAATCTAATGACGGCTCTTTATGTCACTTGCAGGAGGAAAAGTGTCGTAAAAGTTCTCTACCCAGAAATCAGACTTCACAAAGATAATATGTAGTACAATAGCAGGTTTATTGAGAAGGTTGTATATAAAAAAAACATTTTGACCAGAGCTCTCCCACTGAGCTAACTCTCCTCCTAAGTATACGGTGGTGGACGGGAGAGCCATGGGCACACGCCCACACACAGCCTTGATACTAAAAGCTAAATGGCTGCACTATAACGGGATGAGACGGCGAGGGGGAATTATTAATCAGCCAAGCCTCTGCGGGGGCAGGTGGGGTGGGGTGGGGGGTGGGGGGCAAATGGGTGGTTGCGCTTCCCAGTGAAGCCATATGACAGCCACCAGTCAGTGAGAAAAGAGAACAGTTTTAAAGGATGAGCCAAGACAGTATTATAATTTATTGTGTTTTAAACTGTACAATATACATCTGGAGTTCTAAATTAACTTGCTGCATGTGTTACCCCATCATTTTCTTAATGTAAATTCAACAGTCAAGTCATATATCTCTAATATGCATCGCAAAATGTTAATATATATTTCATATGAATACTTTTAATTCACACTATTTTGTTGTCGCTGATAATATTTGAAACGGTTGCTACATGACACTGTACCAATATCCTTTGTTTATCTAAGAAGGATCTTTTAGGCAGTTTTCACAACGCCTTCAGGTGCCTCTCCCCTGGGGATAGCTGAAAGTCAGGTACAAGATCAAGTATGTTAGGTTCTAAAGAACCTAAAAGCTCCGTCTTATCCACTTTGTTAAATAGCTGAGAGGGAGAGAGAGGGGGAAGGGAGGGGAGGGAGGGGGACAGAGAGAGACAGAGAAAGACAGAGAGACAGGTACAGAGACAGAAACAGAGACAGAGAGAGAGAGCGAGATTTATCGGAGTATCAAGGTTATTGACTGGACAGTTACAGAGAACTGGATCGAGGTGATTGATGGATAGCATTGACGATCGGTTTGAGAAACCGAAGAGCTTCGGTTATTAGATTTTGTTGAAAGAACTATATTTTTGATATAGAAAAGCATCGGCATGACGTCGGCATGACGTCGGCATGATGTCAGATGACATCCCGATGACATCCCGATGACATCCCGATGACATCCCCATGACATCTCCATGACGACCCCTTTAACCCTTTACCCCTTCACCTTCTTGACCCCCTTACCCCCATACACCATGGATGAAGAGTCTGAGCTCATTTGTGTGAGGAGATTGTATTGGTAATATGCAAATTTATTCAATATGGCCACCCCCAGTGGGTGATGGGGGCATTCCCGACCTACTTTCATTCTATTTTTAGAATATTATTATGACATCATCTCGTCAATCTCCAGATACAGACTTATTTATGCTCATTTCTACACTCTCAAGGCATTTTCTATGACGACAGTCTCACTCTTCAACCAGATTCTTTACATCAGAAATAGCACAGTGTCCCCCCCCCCCAATTTTTAACACTTACTTCTATGGGAGTTGGGCCAAGTTAAGACTCCGATATATTGGACTATCGACGTTATCCACTCATCGAAAACGGAGAATGAACAATTTTCGATTCCAATAGAGATCCTATGTTAAAACCTACACTCTCTGAAGGACCATATCCCCCTAGCGAGAGACCGAGGAACCAGCAGATTTTCAATATGGCCGCCCCCAGTGGGGGAAAGGGGTATTCCCGACCTACTTTCGTTCTATTTTTAGAATATCATTATGACATCATCTCGTCAATCTCCGGACACAGACTTATTTATGCTAATTACTACACTCTCAAGGCATTTTCTATGAGGACAGCTTCAATCTCCAAGCAGATTCTTTACTCCAGAAATAGCACAGTGTCCCCCCCAAATTTTTAACACTGATTCCTATGGGACTTGGGCCAAGTTAAGACTCCGATATATCGGACTATTGACGTTATCCCCTTAGCGAGAGACCGAGGAACCAGCAGATTTTCAATATGGCCGCCCCCAGTGGAGGAAAGGGGTATTCCCGACCTACTTTCGTTCTATTTTTAGAATATCATTATGACATCATCTCGTCAATCTCCGAACACAGACTTATTTATGCTAATTAGTACACTCTCAAGGCATTTTCTATGAGGACAGCTTCAATCTCCAAGCAGATTCTTTACTCCAGAAATAGCACAGTGTCCCTCCCAAATTTTTAACACTGATTCCTATGGGACTTGGGCCAAGTTAAGACTCCGATATATTGGACTATCGACGTTATCCACTCATCGAAAACGGAGAATAAGATACTTTCTGTAAGCGTGAGGGCAGATCAGAGGCTCAAGTCCCCATTACACTACACAATTTGAGCTGCGACGTGACTGTGATATGATGGTATTGTTACCATGTTGCAGTTTTCTATCATGTTGTCATCATATCATTAGCATAAAAGGATAAGTCGCAGTGCACTATGGCATCAAAGTGGTAGGATAATCGTTTCATCATAGCTACATCATGAAGAAAATATCATAGGCCATAACTTGTTAGGGAATGACATTTATTCGACATGTTTAATACAGTTATGGAGATCGTGAAAATGCCTTGAATATCAGTCCATATGCTATGTCCCATGTCTTAGATAATATACTCCCAATATACAAAAGCCTTGAAAACAATTCAATGTAGAGTAATACCACAAATGGTGCATGCAATTAGGCGACTATAATGGTGCAGTATACACACGCAACTTTTGACAGACTAGCACCTCCTCCTAAAATGGCATGTAATGTCATTGTGTGATATTGACCTCATATCTGGATAGTTTTCGTCGTGTAGTGAAAGTAGAAAAGGGCCTTGATGAAAAGGGGCTTGTTCCGAACCCAACAGAGCCTTGCCAGGCAGCTTACATTCCCTTCTCTCTGCACTGAGCTCCCTGAGCAGCTTGCATGCCTCCATCTCTTACTGAAAACCTCCACCAAACAGCCTGCATGCAGTGAGCCTCTGTGAGCAGATTTAGTCCCAATATGATAGTCTAAATGGGCAACTGGAGCTTTTCCATGGTGCTACACTACACCGGTGCATTTGTAAGCACTAATTATTATGTAACAGTTTAAATGCTTTACTCAATTCAGGAGTTAACACCCAGCAGAGAATTTCATGTTGTCACAAAATTGCAACATTGTCATGTCTTCATTGTGACAACGTGAATTTCTAACGTTGTCACAACGTTGTCCAATTACACCAACGGATGAAAGGGTCTACGATATGAGCATCATATTGCACAACAACATTGCCTGTTGCTGCAGGAGGAGACATCATGCAGCCTCTCTAACATTTTATGTATATATATATATTGCCTGTTTTCCAGGGCTTTTGTTTATGGGGAGTACTCTTCCATGTAACAGAGACATATAATTCAAGATCCATAATTCAATGCATTTGCAGCGTATCTCCATGACATTATCAAACATGTCAAATAATTGTTGTGACTTGACTTTGAGTTATGCCCTATATGACATTGATCCACAATATGGCTATGATAAAAAAATCATCCCAAACTTTGATGTCGTATCCTACTGTGATTTCGCTAGTTACACTAGGCCTAATATGAGGAGACTATGACGTGGCTATGAAAAGGTCATACCGCCATCACATCACAGCCCATGTTGTGTATACAGGGTACCAACCAAAATTAGATTTTCATACTCCCTGTCTTTTCCCTGAGATTTCCCTGTCCCACAGCAATTTTTCCCTGTGTCATATCCAGCAAATTTAAAAGCCTCTGCATGCAGAAAAAAATTGGACGATCCAACAACAAAAAGTCAAATCCCTGATATCTTGAAAATCAAGAACTTCAGAACCTGGCCAAATAAAATTCCCTGTGTTTTCCCTGTGTTTTGGCAAAATCTGCAAATTCCCTGTGTTTTCCCTGTCAGGGAATTTTGTTTTGCCATTTTCCCTGTTTTCCCTGTGTGGTCGGTACCCTGTGTATACTAAGTGTAATAGGGCCTTGACGGGCCCCAGTCATCAGGTTGGTCAGCCTTGGATGGATATTAAGTTGGCCAGCCCCGGGTGGTCAGTGCCGGCCGGACACGAGGTAATGGGTCTGACTCGCACTCATCAGGCACACGATGCCTTCTGTCATTACTTACTTACAAACCTCCCAAAACAGAAGGAACTCTGGTTGGGTAGGCTCATGGACACACATTGTGGGGTGCAAAATGGACATGACTAATACTTCTGACTCACTGAACTCACTTTTCCTTGGATTCTAAGCAACTTGTTTTATATATATTTATATATATATATATATATATATATATTCAGCAATATTCATGAGAGTAGAGCATCAATCATCATCTACATTGAATTATTTTACTTTTCTTTTCTTTTCCAGTAAGTAAAGAAAACGTAAGAGATGTAAAATGAGGAATGCATCTTGTAGAGGGATGTGTGTGTGTGTGTGTGTGTGTGTGTGTGTGTGTGTGTGTGTGCATGTGCATGTAAATACCTGACTAAATTATATACGTACATTTACTGTTATTCATATGCATAGATATATCGCATCTGGAGAGAAGCGGAATAAGATGTCGGTGGGAGGAGAAGGGCATCAAACCTGAGGGCCAGAGACAAGCAGGAGGCGGTAGGGCATTAGGGGCGGATGGGTCTTACATTGGGGGAGACATGCGAGGCTCAGATTGGTAGAGAGGCTTGGGGAATTACCCTGGGGAGGGGACGGGGGGTGGTCACTATGTCTGAGGCACGGGGAACAAGGGGTTAGCGGAAAGGACATTACAGGACCAGCAATCAGGTGTATGGGAAAAGTATGGTGTGGCTGGCAGGGGAACATGGGGACAACACTACGTGACAAGCCGGAGTGCACTCATTGGACAGCATTCTAAATTTGGATGGGCAGGGGCATCTGAGGACCATATGGCAGACTGGGATAGCACTCTGTGAAAGACTGGCACACAGGGACAGAGTGTCAACTATATATCACAGACAACTGCGTGTGACAGACTGGGCACATGGATAGCTTCATGTGACAGACTGGAGTGCACAGGGATATCTGCATGTGATGGACCGGTTGCACAAGGACAACTGCATGTGACAGACTGGGTAAACAGGGACAGACTGGGTGTACCGCTGTGTGTGACAGACTTGGTGCACAGTGACAGCTGTATGTGACAGACTGGGTGCACAGTGACAGCTGTGTGTGACAGACTGGGTGCTCAGGGACAGCTGTATGTGACAGACTGGGTGAACAGTGACAGCTGTGTGTGACAGACTGGGTGCCCAGTGACAGCTGTATGTGACAGACTGGGCGCACAGAGACAGCTGTGACAGACTGGGTGCTCAGGGACAGCTGTATGTGACAGACTGGGTGCACAGTGACAGCTGTGTGTGACAGACTGGGTGCTCAGGGACAGCTGTATGTGACATACTGGGTGCACAGAGACAGCTGTGATAGACTGGGTGCTCAGGGACAGCTGTATGTGACAGACTGGGTGTACCGCTGTGTGTGACAGACTTGGTGCACAGTGACAGCTGTATGTGACAGACTGTGTGCACAGAGACAGCTGTGATAGACTGGGTGCTCAGGGACAGCTGTATGTGACAGACTGGGTGCACAGGGACAGCTGTGATAGACTGGGTGCTCAGGGACAGCTGTATGTGACAGACTGGGTGCACAGGGACAGTTACATATGACAGACCTGGGCACACAGGGATATGTTTGTAACAAACTGGGGTACATATGGATGGATTTTGTATGGCTGAAAACCAATCAAGGAAAACCTCACGGACGGACCCCCATAAAAAATTGTTAAACTACATATGGATAGATGTTGTATGTTTGTTTGTTTGTGGGATTAGTTTAACGTCCGGCCAACCCTTCAGGGTTCTTTTACCAGACTGCACAAGGTAAAGCCTTTCAGCTAGTTTTACGCTGCAGGGGCGGTGACCGAATAATATATGAAATGAGGTGCCTATTTGTAGCAGTGGGACCCAATGCCCTCTTTATAGTGCTGCCACACTGAGATATCATGTCATAGGCCCACACAATACCCCACCCAGTCACATTATACTGACACCAGGCCGACCAGTCATGTTTCGTGGTTCTTACTTTATACCGAGTGCCAGGCAAGCAGTGACCACTAGCATTGTTAAAGTCTTTGGTGTGACTCGGCCAGGGATAAATCCCAAGACCTCCCAGACTCAGAGCGGGCACTCTACCAAAGAGCTACTGACTCTGGTCTCCCCATTTGTCGCCTCCTACGAACAGCAAGGGGCTGCTGGGGACCTATTCTTCCCAGGAGGCTCCCAAAGGAACCCCCACCCCGGATCCCCACAGGGGAGATGTTGTATGACAGACACTTGCACAGGAACAGCATAATGTGGCAACCGGTGCTGCAGATCTGGAGGAACATTTGTGTGTGAGAGACTGGGGCACCCAGGGCTGGCTGCATATGAAAGACATTTCTTTCTTTAAATTTTTTCCCCCTTTTTTCACTGTTAGACACAACATCGCTCATGCATCCCATGTTACTGTTAGCACCAAGTTGACACCTTTCCAGGAGTCCTGACCAACAGGTAGCATTCTGGTGGGGCACTCGCTGAATAGAAAACTCGGCACGCAGGCCTAACAATGAGAGGTCGTGCTGGGGTTAGGCTCCCTCAGGGGTGTGTTGTAGAGGGGGGGCTGGCTGGGATCCCGTCAGACCAGGACACCTGTAAACGGGACATGAGGTGTGGGTCAGAAATCCATGGTTCACACTCCTCTCGTGCCACCATCGATCATACTGCTGGACATGTACCCATGTTATTTCCATAAGGGTTAGCTTGGGAAGCCTGCGCTCAGGCTTTGAGAGGGGACCAGACCTAGGGGTGTGGGGATGGTACCATAATACCAGCCAATGGTTCGAACAGAAATCTTGACCTAAGGTTACTCTTCCCAAAACAAATGAGGCCTATTTTAAATCGGTCATTTTTTTAAAATCATTTTATTTAGTCTGGTATGGGTAAGGATAACCTCTTTGTCTGCCCCCTCATACAGCCAAAAATACTATATCATTACTAAACACAGATAATACTATTGGTAACGCTCTACATTATAAGTTGATGGACCCTAATCTGTAGAAATTTCAAATCCAGCACTGTATGATCATCCAATACATTAAATATCTGATGAGATGAGATGAGATGAAATGAGACACCTTTTGTTCCTTCTATTAGTGATCCATGCGAACACTATAGTCATATATCTAATCCACAATAGTTCTTTAATCCTAGTCTTGAAACTTTCTTTTTCTTTTATAGCACGTAAATCTGGGTCTAACTCATTCCATAGTTTACCCATTACATACACTGGCGACTTCATTAGTCGTGTTTTTTTCGGTGTAAATAATTTTATTCTAGGTGCCTAGGTGTCATAATGATGATGTTTATAAGGTCCATGTGTTTAAGTTTATTAGGTTTATAAGTGATTCTACTGTATTGAGAGTGACTCACATTTTTTGCATTGCGTAAAGTACCAATGACCTAACCTTTGGAGGTTAGGTCGATGGCAAGGAAATGTACGAGGTCAAACAGACACCTTATAGGGAGTCAAACCCCAGCCTTCAATGCTTTCCACCGGACCAACCCTGCCCCCTGCACAACAGTTCTATATACACTAACACTTACCCCGGTCAATTCTGTGTTGGATAATGCACTACTACGAGTCCATTATCTGACATAAACCATGAGAGAAAGTATCTCATGCCCCTTGGTACCTTATGAATTTCTGAATTCACTACTTAATTCATGATCATTGATATAAAAGTTCACTTTGTCTCTGTGTGACCCTAGTGGATGGCCCTAGACCCCTAGATACGAAATGGGTATTGTCTTAAATTCAACAGAATTACACATGCCCTAGTGATAATGACATAGGCTTTATAAATAAAGTGAAAAGGGGTATAAGCATTTTTTTAAATTCCAATGCAACATAAGAAACAGATAAGTGGCAATGATGTGACAATGTGACATTAGCATTTCTTAAATTTGACACGCAACATTGGGATCCCCCAATCAAGAGCCCCCACCTGTGCTCTGACCGGCCCTCCTCCACTCTGCAGCGAATCACCCTCCCCACTAGAAGTAATAGCCTGTGATCACTCTAGTACCTGAGTTGTCAATGTGGCAGAGTGAAGCTCCTTACCAGCGGAAGGGGAGGGGAGGGGTGCAGGGGGAGAGGAGAGGGGTGGAAGGGTGTTGATTGCCTACTGAGTATAGAGTCATAGACTGTTATTACATCCCACTCCACTAGTCACCCAAACTCAATGAAAGGGTAAATCTGGGTCAGAACAGACTAATTGAACCAACAATGGATAAAAGGTAAGACTGACCAGACGTCTAACAGCTGCCCCGGTAGGGTAGTGTTTAGGCTGTGGCACTATGAATCCAAAGGTCTATGGTTCGATCCTGGGCTGTGCACATCAAAAGTCAAACTTTTCATGAATTCAAAATTGGGTGTTCTTGGCAGTATATTTGAACAACAAATCAGCAACTGTGCATTATTTGAGAGAACCAGTGCATTATCTGAAGCCACCAGTGCATTATCAGAGTAGCAGTGCATTATCACCTGAGAATGCACTGCTAGAACAAAGGAAATCCGAGTGAGAGTGGTTTATATAACAATCTTATTCTACCACCTAAAAGTAGACCTCATCGAACCCCACTGCCGCTGAGAGTGTCATATCAGACGCTATATGAGGAAAAGCCCAATAAATGTAATACACAGAGAAAAAAGTCACTACAAAGTGAGTTTCCGAATGCCCCAACTGGTGGCTGACACGCACTCACTCAATGAGACGTTTCCGAACAGACTGTGGTTGTCAGCTATTGCCGCCAGGCGGACGGGGACCTTCTGAATCTTTGATGTCCACTCTCCAAACATCGGCGCACGCCACAAGGCTATACAAGGCTTTGACGGGCAGAATCAGAGCTGTGCCTCGTATTTCGTTGTTTCCTGTTAATCGATCAGCAGCATTTTGTTTCTATTGCATTATAAACTTACATTGGCTTTGACAGGTTGTCTGGAATGATATCTCGACGCAAATCTCGGCCAATCTTAATGTCCTTAGACGTTCATCTTGCCTAGGATTGAATACAATCTGACGAATGACCTTGATAGCTTACACGTCCTTGTCAACGGACATTGCTCTAAAACCAGCATTTCAAACAGTCCAGGTATTCATTTCAGCACATCGTTATTTTTTTTTTATCATTCTTTTATTCTGACAAAAGAATTAGTACGAGTACTAGTTTTCGTTCCTTGCCAGGGTATAAACAGTTCAGGATAATATAGAAAAATACAGTCAATTTATTAACCAGCAATATAGAATTTTACGGTGTTTTCCTTGGAAAAAATGTCTGTAAATCATCCATACAGGTTGCAATTATATCAAAAGGAAAAAGACAACGATAAGACATGATGCTTGTTTCTGTACATCTATGTGCATGTACAAGGGATATCAATTTCTGAAATAAAACTATTGAAGCTTCAAGCTCTGATCCATAAAACGAGTCCGCAGCTTACTTTCTTAATTGTAACTGGTATACTTGTAGCAGGGCGGATCCAGGGGCAGGGAACCTAGGGGTTCCTGACCCATTCACTACTTTTTTGCGGGGACTGCACACGTTCGCACAAAATGCGCACATTTTAGTACTTTTCAATATCCTGTACGTATCAGAGTAGGCCCTTGTATAGGGGAATATACATGCATATGAAACATAGTCAAATATCATGATAAAATGGTACCTACCGTAATGTGAAAGGTGACGTCTACAGGTTTGCTACATTGGTTGACAGTTGCCCGGATGTGGGTGAGGGTTGTGGACGCCACCATGACGTCACACTCAGCCTCGTTGTGGAGGAAGCCGCACATCTCATCTGAAAAATATGAAATGGTTCACTACATAAATATTTTGTATTAAATCAACTGGGTGTTAGGATAAATCAAATCAGAAGGTACCAGGATTGAGTTTTGCTGTTTTAGGTAACTGAAATGATAATTCAAACGACAATATTCTTCTCCAAAGAAATAGTGCACATGAAAGAGACATTTGAAGTGGTTTTGCAGTTTGGATATAAAATACAACAAAATCGTTTAAATGTGTTGTAAAGTAAATCCATCAGTTACTGCTATTTTGAGAGGTCTGCAATTCTCAGGGGAACTCTAGCAGTGCCTGAATCAAGGCACGTGGGTCGGTTAGACCATAGCTTCCTTTCCCTCTTTGGGGTGCAGATGGGATTAGATTGGGCTGCCTATCGAATGTAATAAATCCTTATGTTACCCTCTTGAATTTAACAAACGATAATCACCCATATGATCATTCATTAAAATCTGTGGGCCTGTCGCATGTCACTATGAGCCCAAAACGCCATGCCACTCTATTGATTTAAAGGGCCTACACCTAATCTTTGGATCCTCCCTCGTCAGACTTTGCAATGCAACAGCTCAAACTGTGCCCTACTTGACCCGCCCATCTGGTCTGAAGGCCGTCCGGAGGGACCTGACTGATTGGTTCTAGGCAGGCCAGCGGAGGCAGGCCCATCTCAAGGTCAATGATGACCCCAAGGTCACTAGGCGCCCTGTCCAGTGCCAGAAAGTCAGGGTGGACTAAAGAGGGGGAGGGGGAATTGCAATGGACTAAGTGGTGAAGATCTGATTAAGGGGCGCCTAGCACCGAGGTCCAGTATTTTGCAGGAGGAATTTAAAGAGTATAAGGGCATCGGTCTTCATCAGGTAAAGCGGAATTAAGAGGCTCTAAATTAAAACTTATAAGGCGAAATGTTTCAGTATTATCAGCAGCTGAATTTAAGATGTGTCCAATGCAAGTGCTTCTTTAAAAGCGATGTTAAGCATGCAGGAGCAGCTGATATAGAATTATATTGTGACTCGGCATTTGGATATCATAAAATCTTTCTTATTATGCCAATGTCCACTAAAGACATTAAAGTGTTTCTATCTCCTTACTTTGCGCCAATGACTACCAAAGGCATTATATTTATAATACCCCATCTCTCAGGTTTATGCTATGTACCCCGAAGACATTATAATGGGGCTCTCGATGGGGGGTCCCCAATGTCGCATGTCGAATATAAGAAAAAGCCATGTTAACTGTCACTTAATTCTCCATGTCCCCTCTAAGGGACCCTCATGTCCCATGTCGAATTTCAGAAATAGGCCATGTCATGTCATTTGTTTTTTTCTTTATATCACTAAGCCCCATGTTGAATGTCGATTTTAAGAAATGGCTATGTCGCTGTGTCGAATTTAGGGGTGTAGGGCCATTGTAATACCTCTATGTCTCTTAGGTTTACACAACACAAATGCTTACCAAAGACATTATCACACCTACACCTCTCTGGTTTGTGTCATTGACCACAAATTACATTATACTGTCTCTATCTCTCTGGTTTACGCCAGTCCCACACAATATAACTTTCTGGTTCACACTACAGACACACAAAAACATGACACACTGTATTATCTCTTTCTACCTCACGGTAGAACCTGGGAGTCCCTATCTTTATTTCCAGTGTTAACCCTCATTTCCCCCCATAACACTCTTCCCTCTCTGCTGTGCAAACCTCATGTTTATGACTCAATAATGCTTCACCATGCATGAAAGTACTCCAGGCAATCCATGCTTAACAAACAGTGCTGTCTGTTCCGCACCGGTAGGCACCGATTATGCCACATGTCTACCATTTGCCCATTGATATAACAACAAGCTAGTTGTGTGGAGGGGTGGAGGTGGCTGCTGGCTGGTTCAGGTACTGGTTCAGGCTCCACCCCTGGGAGCGTATGACTCTTTCAAGACGGGCGCGGATCTGGGGGGGGGGGGGGGGGGCATGCACCTGGATACACTAGATTACTGCCCCCAAAATCGGCCCCAAAACCATGAAAGTTCAGGGAAACTTCTGATCAAAAAAATCACTAACATTGTTAATGTTTTCATTTTTTCTGTGTGTGATGATGTGTTGGAGTTTAAGGTCTATTCAGCAATTTTTCAGCTATATCAAGACCAACTCCGGTTTTTGTTTGTACCAGTTGGTATGACCGAATCTATGGGGATGAGAATGAAGGCAAGGTAGTGTAGCCAGCACAGCCAAGACTCAAATTCAGGCCAGCAAAGTCAGAGGCGAGCACTCTACCCACTACACTATCCCCCCCCCCCCCCCCCAATTAGGCTAAGTTTCAAGTTATTACCACTATATTATTATATTGAAATAGGTCACTGCCCTCCGCTCCCCCTATTCTTTTTGCCTGAAAAGGGCTGCCCCTCAATTTTGACATTCATTGCCTTTACTTCATGGATCAGTCTGGCAGTGGGTACCCTTTCAAGACGTAAGTGCCCCCCCTCCCGCCCCCCCAGGCCCCAACCCCGACCTGGTGAATATTTCATCCCCCTTCCCGGTTTACAGCGCCCTAAGGCCTGATCTGGAGGTTCAAAACGGCCCGGCTTAACTAAGGATCATGGTAGGAGGCGCCACTGTTTCACATGACTGGATAGAATGACATGTAGTCGGTGACTTAAACGATGCTGATTAAATCCTGTGACTGGGAAAGAGCAGGGAAAGTTCAATGTCAGCAATTTTACCGGGTGATATTATTTAAGTCCACCGAGCTAAATCTGACGCATTGCCCCTTCCTTCTACGGACAGACAGTGACAATATAAACGCAGAACTGCAGGAAATGCAGAGAGAGCAACGCAATACTCAGTATCCTTCCTTTGCTCAATAGTTTTCCCTTACTCTATAGCTTTCCTGTGTTCATATGATATGCATATTTTACCCTCCATGCTTTACTAAATAGCTCTCCTGCATTCCATAGCTTTCCTTCAGTCAATAGTTTTCCTTCACTCAATAGCTTCTGTTTACTTAATATTTAGCTTGAATGCATCATGAAGAAAAACATTTTTAAGATTTCGACAGCTCGCCTAAAAGGCAGGTTATTGAGTAGGCCTAATAATTTCAGCCACGTTTTAATTTTAAAGCTAACGCTCCTTCGTGGTCGGACCAGTCACTACCCAAACTAGAATGACCCCCCCCCCCCACCCTGCTCACGCCCCCTTATCCCCAAATGCAGGGTCGCATTTAAGAGGAATAGGAAAGAGGAATTGTTCCTCACTGCTTCTTGGGATACAATTTATGAGGGCAGAGGCTCACTACAATGACGTATCAGTTTTATTCCATCTGAAGGTATACCTTTATTTAGGAAATGAATTGGCAAGAAACCTTAAATGAATAGAATTGGCACGGACCGTTAGAAAACGAGCGGGAATAGGGCCTGAATGGAAGAGCTAATTCATGTCTCACGAAAAATCAATGACAAATCTCCCCAAGGAATCCCCTGTCACCCAGAGAAGACTTGCCCTGCTGACCCCCTCCCTGACCCGCCCCCCTACATCCCCTGAACTCTGTCCCCCTGGTGGCCCATTCAGACCCCCATGTCGGTCACCATGACAACAGGCGGCATTCTCCGGAGACACGTCACTGAAGGCAGGGACCAGGAGTCAGAGGGGTCCGACTTGGTAACCATGACAACAGCAGCAGTTCACTCTGTTTTGGGTTGGTCGTGCATGTTGGGAGAGATTAAAGGGAGGTGTGTCAGATTCAGTGGAGGTGGGTGGGGGGAGGGAGAAGGGGTGTTTTACATGCCTCTTCCCTCCCACCCCGACCCCCCGCAGACTGAAGGATGTTCCCCTGGGAACCGGCAGGTCAGGGGTTCTGTATAGGCTGGTACCCATCCGCCCTAATACGCCTATAAGCCATCCGCTTGATGCTGTGAGCAGGTTAAGGCCCTATTACACTGCACGACTTTGAGCTGCGTTATTTGGCGCGATATGATGATATTACATACAAACTGCATGCAGGAGTGATATTATTGTTTGAAATAGGCAATTTGGAGTAATTTACACATGTGTAACAAAGAATTTTGTCCCGAATATGTGCAATTTCTTTGCGACATCGTCATATGGCAGCTCGTGTTGTGTGGTGTAATGCTGAAGAGGGTATTCCACTACACGACATGGGCTGCGAAATCAGCGTGATATGACTATATCGTAGACAAATTTGCATGTATACAATAGTGATAAAATGGTTAAAAAATGGCAATTCGGAGCATATGTCATATGTTACATACAATTTTCTCTGTAATATGTGCAATTTCCCTGCGACATTGTTATATCGCAGCCCACGTCTTGTAGTGGAATACCTAGGGGTTCAGGGCCTCGTGGTGTTCTGGGCGGGTTTAGGGGTTCAGGCCCTCTTGGTGCTCTGAGCGGGTTCAGGTTATTAGGTCTGGTCTCTCGGGGCGAGGTTTCACTCACGGGTAACCCAGGGTAACTCCGGGTAACCCCGCCTTCCCGGCCTAACCCATCCTCCATCATGCAGGGCTCTGTCCCTCCCTCCTGGTCCATCCAACTGACAGAGTGGTAGCGGCGCAGGAGCCTTGACTCGTGAAGATGGGCCTAACCTAACCCCATTATACCCCACATACCCAGTGTTACATTACCGAGTTGGACTTTACTGCAATGGAACCGATTCATGTTTGGCCTACTTGCCTCTCAACGAGGAATCTCCACATTCCTGTGCTGATTTAATCAAGATAACAGCATTTTCTTGCTGGGGTTTAGGTTAAAATTTGTCTTGTTACATATAAAAGATCATTATATCATCAAATTTATAGTATATATGATAATCTGATACATTATATTACAGTCAGGAACAGTGCACGGAGATGTCGATTCGTTTACATCAGGCGCCTTCAATAAGCCCATCCCAGTTTGCACCAATATTAAAGTTTACCATAAAACATTTTCAAAATTGCCTTGATGCTTTTTCCAAGACAGTTACATAATACAAAATTAATGAAAGCAATTTGGTTGACAAATTGCTTCTTAAATTTGTAAAATGCAGCTTTATATATTGGCTTTTTTCCAATGTTAGGAACCAATGTTAAAGCTTGTCAGCCCAACCTATAAATAGTATAATGTCCGACCCTATTTTCGCTGAAATACAGCATTTTGATTGGCTGGCAAACCTGCAAATCTTTCAATTGGTAAAATTTTAGAAATCATAATGTTTTATCAATACTTGGGGATATAGAAAATATAATTCTTGCTTATTTCATTAACACTACTCCTAGGAGACAAGGATGCTTTAGGCCTATACATGAATTTTGTCTACCCCTTTTCCAACCCTGGAAATACCCTGTGTGGGATGGGCTTATTAAAGTTAGGTACAAGAGGGGAAGGTTCTGATACTTTAGAAAATGTGAGCATGTTCAAGTATACCCAATGCGTATACTTTAGATCATTTTTGAAAATGTTCGTACGAACTTTATGGAAGGTCCCTATCAAAAAGTTTCTCCTAAATCTTTGATGTTTTGGTTGGACCCCTTAACGGGTTTGGTACTGTCAAATCCAAAGGGTCACGAATTAGTTTATCATGACATCTGTCCGTCATCCAAAGGTGAAATGGGGCCAACCTTCCCATAATCCCCTTGATGATGTACAAGTATGACGTCATCGATTCACTCACCTGGCGTGAGCGCCACCTGGAGGGTTCTAGGGTAAACCCAGGTGTCCGACCTCCCCAAGGTTAAACAGGTGCCAAAAGGCCGCTTCTCTAAAGGGCCAAGGTCAAAGGCCAGGTTAAGGCCGCTCCTGGGGAGTCTGGGGTCAGAGGTCAAGGTCAGAGAGGTCAGGGTGAGTGGGAGGCGTATTGAGACGTCACGTGATGGGCAGCTCGTCATGTGACTACGGGCTGGTCGTACATGTACCAGGTACGTGCAGGTATAAAGGTATATACGTGTGTATGGGTTGAGGTGGGGGGTAGGGAGAGGACCAAAGGCTACATGCTGTGGGGGTCTGCATGTCAACATGTGTTGGGTGTTAACTGTGTGAGAACTACATTCTGATTCATTTTCACCGAAGTCTAGTTTGACACGCATGAAACATGCGTTCACTCTGTACCCAAATCGTACAAATATAGGCCCCTAAAATGGATAGGGCGGCATGGTTATTTCTTAAATACGTCAGGGGTACATAATAGGGCTTAGGACACATAGGGCTAAATGCCATATATTAGCAGCCCATAAAGACGCGGGACATGTAAATTCACCAGCAACAATGCTATTTACATGGGTTTAATTGCGACATTGGCACCCCCCCCCCCCCCCCATCTACACCATTAAATTGTATTCAACGAGTGTATTCAAAATCGTGAAAGCGGACACATCTAACAGCTCCTTTCTCTTAGTCTATATCAATCTTTTTATATTAAGTTGAAAAATGTATATAAACCCTCATGTGAAGGGACGTCGACTTGAAAGATTAATATAAAGTATACACTACAGTTCCAAACAGGCTGGAAATTGAGCCTGTCTCATTGAAAACACGGAGATTGATTGTATCAAGGCGGCGACCACTGTCCCTCCCCAGAGTCCTCGTCTCAAAGTGGTCCCGGACGGAAGGCTGTCTACAGAAAACCCCGCCCAATATGTCATCTCCCATGTCCTGGTAGCTTTCTGTCACTGGAGGAGAGACGCTATCAGAGTGGTGATCCCTCAAAAAACGGCCGAGGGGGGCTGTACAGGCATAGACTCGTGCTGTATCTACCACATATGGGAAGTACCACTATAGGCAGTGCCCCAGGGGCACTATAAAGGCACGGGTATATGATATATTATACTCCTCCCGGCCCACGCGCCTATTGTTCACGTCGGAGGTTTCTGTGCGTAATCTACTGTGTCTGACTATCTAGGAGGTTAATTTACCAGGTAAACCTCCGGAGGAGGTTTATTTGGTAAACCTCCGGCGGAGGTTTATTTGATAACCCTCCACAGGAGGTCATTTGAGTAATCTATTCATTTCTTTACATCAATTTTGAAAAGTTCTAGTTTCAATCGGGCACAGCCCAGGATCGAACCATCAATCCTCTGATAAAGAGTTCTAGAGCCTAACCACTACCCTATTGAGGCAGGTGTACAATGTCATAACTGGAATGTCTTTTATACCGTATGTTAGAAGGGCCTCAAAATAGAAGGGTACGTCCCCTTGAAACATAGAAAAAAGAATAAGTAACCCAAGGGGATTCGTACCCGGGACCTTTTGCATGATAGCCCTTCACTCTAACCACTATACTAATGGGACAGCTTGGTCAGAGGGTGTGCAGAGGTTGTACTGATATAAAGACCCCATATATTTTACAGTATGTCTATATTGGCTTTATATATATATATATATATATATATATATATATAAGGGACAATATATATATATATATATATATATAAGGGACAATGGTAAGGGACGTAGTATAAGCTCGTAAACCGCCTTGGAGGCGGAGTTTATGCTATAAACCTCCTCGGCTGACGCCTCGGAGGTTATATAGCATAAACTCCGCCTCCGCGGCGGTTTACCTTCACGAATACAGGGGGAATGTGGTCGAGACTACGAGTCGGTCCTTTTCGTATGAAATTATGGAGGTATATACAACATTGCGTTTAAGTGCCCAGTGAGACCAGGATACCAATTTCACATTGATTATCGAATTTATAGTCTAAAAGTGAGAATTCAAAAGTTGTCCCATAAAGGCTGTTAGTACTACGTTTGTGGTTGTAATTTATCGATATTTTATAGCTCAGGTCACTAAACCTTTTAGTAACTGTATGCTGAGTGTACTAACATTGTAGGGTCACTGACTCGGGGGCCACTGGGAGAAATATCAGTGGAAAGACTGCAGGCCTCTACATTTCCCTCTGTGACTTTTAGCATGTTAATTTCTATACCGTTATTCCCATGTCACTCCTATATAGGTACTCTATGATCGAGTAGAGACACAGAGTTCACCACAGGTGTGGCCTCCGGGTGTGGCCCCATAACACCTGCCAACTGACCTCCAGGGCGTATGACCTCCGGGGGGTTTTGGCCTTCAGTAAGTTTGACCTTCAGGGGGTTTTGACCTTCAGGGGGATTGACCTTCAAGAATATTTGACCTTAACGTTGTTACACCACCTCAAAACCACCTCCTTATAATATATATGTTAGACCCCCGCCCCATTCTTTTAAAAAAATTCTGTGTCCGAGCTGGCCCAATATCTAATACTTTCTAGCGGGAAAGCTTAACAAAACAGAAATTAATTTTCCACAAGATTCCATCTGATTCTTCAGCGCCCGTCGTCAACATATGCATGTAACAACACTCACTGTCTACAGTATTTGCTTGTTATGTCTTGCCTTCCTTCTATTCAAGAATGAAGTTCACCCCTGTTCTGTGTATAGGCCTACCGGTAGGTAAAGCAACAAGGTGTCAGCTCCCGGGGGAAGGGAGGGGTGGTCTTTAGTCCCTGACCTGGTGGGGTTCCGTGAACATTCAAAACCACTATGACACATTCTCAGTGTCCTGGGGCAGCCTCCCACACGTTGAGAAGGACCACAAGAACGTCTAGTTATAAATGGCAACAAAGTCTATAAATATTGTTTCCCTTATGCAGCGGCCACCCCGCACATTGGGACTATCTGGTAGTACTAAAGAATCAAAATAGATCACAATAATGGTCAGCTTAACTTTGATCCCACTGGCAGCCAGGTGGCGCACCTGTGCCTAATAACAGACAGTGCCCTGTCTGCCGGTTGTTTTGAACTTAGTGAAGGTTTTACTGTTCATCCTCGGGACGTCTCTACTGGTGTGTGGGGTAAATGTTGGTACAGTAAAAGAAAGTGGTTTTCGGGATGTTTCTTAACCTGGTGCAATGATGGATGCTTGTGGCCTTCGGGAGTTTTGGCTGAAACCTGAAGTGTGATTTACTTGGCATCTAAAAAAAAACAATCTCATCTCACTCTACATATTCCTTTTTCTTTTCTCTGTAATTAACTCTATTAATCTCTTCCCACTTACCTTACCTAAGACATTGCCAAACCTGTCAATTTTCAACATATTCCTACTGTTTTATTCAAATGTACTGAACTGATGAATATCCGGTAGCATTGTATATGAAATGTTTTTTCTTGTTCTTTCGACTTAAGGTTTCTTCTAATTCCATGTTGAGAGAGTGTAATCAAAGTGTTGAGTAAAAGACTGGCAACCACTGGAAGATCGGCTACACTATTTACAGCCGAAGTGTTGTATGAGATTTAAAGTTCAATAGAAAAAAAAAAAAAAAAAAAAAAAATAGTTATTACAAATAACTGTGAATGCATATTTCTGAACAACTTGAGGACATAAAAAGAATTTGCAAGAACGTAAACTGAGTAGCTGTAGAAAGCTAAAGACCATTAAGGAGACTCCAGAGATGCAAGCTCGTCGTCCACAGTTCGTAATGTATCCCCAACATGCAAGAGCTGCATGGTATGTACTTAGGTTTCATAAAACCAGGGAGCTGTGCTCATATGTATCTATATGATGAGAGGTAAACTGAGACTTTGTATTATTTGCCACTAACAGGAGGAACACGTTGTCTCCTTATCCCCACAAACATCAGGGCAACTTGCTTGTCAGTTGCAGTAAATAAAAGTTATAAGCCTAGGGTACATACAAATAAACATGCAGCATAACTATATTAACAATACATGCCGTTACCTTGTTTCCAAAACATGTCATAATGCAGATTATCTCTGAATTAAAACCGACCACCCATATAATTATGATTAGAGGATTGCTAGACAAGTGAAAATCAGGCGACCAATATAATTGCCCTGGAAAAAATTGTTTGCCCCCCCCCCTTCCCACAAGCAAAGGAAGAGGGTCATTATGAGCGATGGTAATTCTCGGTTGTGGGGGGGGGGGGGGGGGGGGGGTATACTATCAAAATTAAACATTTTAGAGTAGCTTCATGGCCTATTTCTGGCCATAAACAATGAAGTTCCGGTCTCTTTGTTTGGCGGAATTGGGACCCTCATGGGCCGTATAACTCGCGTGTGGCAAATGACACACCTGACACGTTTAGTCACGACATGACGTTTACCTGCCCATGACAGGGTGACTGACGGACATTACCGTTACCAGCATATAACTGACCCAGGCGAGGTGGTCACGAAAAACACGCCTTATTGAAAGGTCAATTGAAGGTCAACAATTCCGCCGGCTAAACTGTATATAACTCGCAGCGCATCTCTATTTTTCCTATTTTTTTTTGTTTTCTTGAGTGGAAAATGGTTGTCTTACAGTAATAATAATATTCATTTAGACTTTGGAGTGGATACACATGCCGTTCCATGCATTAAAGCACGCACTATTGCAACTGGTTGAGAAAGTTTCTTTTTTTAGACTTGAACGGATTTCACAGTAGAACGCTTTTCAATGCAGTACATAAAATTATCATAATATTCTCACGTAAATCACACACATATTATTCGGGATGAACAATGTCCGAAGTATGGGAATAACATGTTGCCCCGCCTGGCCACGTTGGTTCTACCATTCAGGAGATTTCCACACAAAAATTGATACAGTTCAGGCCAATAAAAAACGGAATTCTAATCACTGTTCAATTGCAAACAACCGGAGTTCCATCCATATGAAAGCAGCAATGTCGTCAAACGTGGTTGTTATTTTAACCACTATGTACAGCAGGAAAGCCATTTGGTTCCACGACAATAATTGGCAAATTAAATATTGACAATTCCTTTTCTCCCCAGCAGCATCCAATTGTACTGCTAAAAGCACTGTGTGTTCAGAGAATAACTCTGTGTCCATATTGCTACAGCAGTCTCCAATTGATTTTTGTACGATGCCTATAATAACAAACGTTCATCAATTGATTATGGGACTGATCCTGGAGATACAGTGGAAAAATGAAAGGAATACTGTTAGACAATTGTCCCTGATACAAATGAACAATATTGTTCATACACTTGGAACATCCGGTTATAGTTGGTGCACACAGTAAGAAATACAAGTGCCATCTGAGTGTTCAATGTACTAATGTTTATTTGTATTTCGTGCTTTCTTTTGCTTTTTTGTTGTTTTTATCCATGCACTGAGGTGCAGGAGGCTTCCACTTTTCGTTAATATTGATTAATAAATAGTTGCAAAGACTAAGAATTATGCATTCGTTATGACAAAGTAATTCTACTCACATCCCATGTCATTGCTACTCAGATGCAGATGTGACAGCTCTGTTTTTATCTTATTATTTTTTGATAATGTCCTTATAATTTCCAGCACGCGACCCAATCGTATGATTCATATGGCTATGGTCCTTTATTGGTCTATAGACGTGCATGGCCACTTACCCCATTGTTGTGTATACCTGGTTCATGTGTACCCATAACACGGTCAATTATCATACACATAGGGGCTGTCTGGCACAAAGGGTGCAGTTAGATATCTGATAGTCTAAAGGTGCTTTTCCATACATGCAGCGTTGCTTGCGGATACGCTTTTTCCATGTATACATAATCCCGCATTGCTTCCTCATAACCTCTTTGGAAATCTATAACTGCAACACTGCTATGCATAACTTTAGTTGAGAAAATTTTCAGTAATTGTTAAGTTTTTACATAGATTTGTGTTTTGCCATTTAATCTAAATTTATTGAATTAATTAGAAAAAATAGACATGAGCTGGTAGCTTCAAATTCAAGAGTATGATCAGAATAAGTGACCAGTTTCTTTCTATATGGTAAAAGTACACTGAAAACCCAGCCTCGTCAAAAATTTGTCAAATTGACAAGTTTAGCCTTGTCAAAGTGACGATGGCAAAACCAACGAGTTTGGGGCTCAAAACTCGTCAAAAACTCGTCAAAAATTTGCTAACTTGTCAAAATCTTGTCAACTTGTTATAGCCTGCAGCTGGTCATTTTGGATGAACTGCCCTTCTGCCCCTAGCTGCCCAACCCTGCCCACCAGTTCCAGTGACCCAACACCTCTTCATCTAAATAGCAGTCGTGCACAGCATCACTACAGCATATTCCATATACAATAATGGAATTTCCATCTGCTTTCATTATTGACAATGGGAGGCAATGCTCCAACCTTCTCTTAAACCTTCTGTAGGTATGAAAAAAATGTTATGATGAAACGTTTTTCATTATATCAATATTTACAAACACACCCTAATAAAAAAGAATTAATGTGTGATGTTGCAATGAATCCTTGTTGTAATCATGCTGTTTTATAATGAATTTCCACCAAATAACCCTTTAAAATGATGAATAGATGCATATTTTGTCAATGCATCACCCTAAAATGAGTAAAAACTAACTGAAGCGCCCCCTATGATTTGATAACCTTTGTGACAAGGTTTTGACCAGTCTTTGAAAATTTGACAATTCAAAACTCGTCAAAAACTCTGAAAGGGGCTTGACAAGGCTAAACTCGTCAATCTGACAAGTATTTGACGAGTTTAGGACCATTAAGGTTTTCAGTGTACGTATAGACTTTATGTGCAATAGAGTTGTTATTCATAATTTAGACGATAATTTTCAGGAGAATGTGCTCATATATTTAAGTATTTCCACCATTTTGAAAAATATCTGTCTGGCGTTGGACCAGAAAAAAACACCAGGCCATAAAATTCTCATATTTCCTTTTTTCTTCTGATACTGATTTCGGGGGGGGGGGGGGAGCTATTGATAGCTTGTGGGGCTCTCCAGCGGAACAAACATTTGATGAGAGTGACCTATTACACGCCATGTAATTATCTCCGATGACAGTGGCAGGGAAAGTGAACACAATACGATTTATCCCATTGTCTGTTAGGGCACAGAAGCCAAAGTAAACACACAGCGGGTAATCGCCAATTACAGTCGGCAATTACGGTAGCTATTTATAGATGAAAAAAAGGGAGGGGGGGTCGTTAAGGGAGGTTTGTGTTGGGGGTACTTAAAGGGTGTTTATTGTTAATTAGGGGGTTAGAGGGGTCAGGGGTCACTGAGGACAGAGTTGTATCCATAGTGACAGATGGTTAATACCTACTTTACTGCTTATATCCCAGTACTCCAGGCTTAGATGTAATGGGAAGAGATTTCGGAGATTATGTATTGTCTCCACCAATGTCTGAAGCAAATGTCGTCCCCTGTGTATCAATTTACCAAATGAGACACAATATTTCCGAACAAGTCCAAATAAAGCACTGAACTATGAGGAAATCTTACTTGATTGCGTCCTTAAAAAGGTGTCGAGCTCCTAGATTTCTGCCCTAGGGGCCCGTCTGGCTCTCTGATAGCTGAGTCTAAGATTAAAAGCGTTTTTTATTGTTTTCTCACGTGTTCGATAACTTATTAATAAGTAAGTGAGGGCCCCATATTTTTGGTGAGGGCCCCTAAATTCCAAAATCTGGGAGCCACCGGGTAGGGGCACTACCCTTGCACTGTTAACGAATGGTTAAGGCTTGGGGTTAGGTTCAAGTAACAAATTAGGCCATCTCTTTGCGCAGAATATATGACGTCGGAATGTCTGACGTTTCTTTTCCAAGAAATTATTCGAGAGTTGAACTGTAACCACGTGGTGATATTGCAGTCTCTCCATAAATCTAAAGAACTAAATATCACATCTATATTTAATGTCTTCTCATGTGATTTGTTGTCACAAATCCAGTGTAAACTCCTCGTCCGTCACGAGCTGTGAAAGGTCGGCTCAACCAGCCGTAATGAGACCAATTTTCCGCCACCTTTAGCCCAGCTGCCTTAAGGACTTAACTTTTTACCATGCAGTCACAGTCTAAGTTCACCCCAAATGACCCTTGAACAGGTCGGCCAAGTTTGCAGTTTTTCTTACCGGCCCGGGGTGCTTTTCTCCTTCATAACGCTATTTTAAACCATGATTTTTAGCAAAATTTTACGAGCTCTGACACATGTAGCAATATCAAAAGAATAAATATACCTTTCAGAAATGTTATCCTGACAGATGATAGATAAGGAGTGAGAACGATTTCTTAATTCTATTTTAGCAACTACTAATAGTAGTTGAATTATGTTCAAGAATATGACCCTGATATCTAATTAAAACTAAAGCAAAAATGAAAATGTAAACGTGTCTCTGAAAAATCAGATTTACAAAGAAAAAACACTCTTAGAAGGTGGGGCCCTAGACTGGGGGTCCCCATGTCGCAAGACGAATTTAATAAATGATTATGTCCCTTGTCACTTAACTTCCCATGTCCCATGTCGCTTCTAAGACATCCTCATATATTATGAATGTCGAATTTAAGAAGTGGCCCCTGTCATGTCGTTTATTTTTTTCTTCATATCACTAAGCCCCGTGTCGCATGTCAATTTTGAGAAATGGCCATGTCACCCTGTCAAATTTAGGAGTCTAGGGCCATGAAGGTGGCCCTGTTCGTGGGTGGGTCGTTGACCTGTGGCGGGGGTCAAGTGGTGGTTACACAGCGGATCCCACGTCCGTCCGGGTACCCACACCTATAACCATGACGGGCCGCCAGGAGTCAAATAAAGGCCCTAATACACCAGGTGATATCTGACTGTGTGTGATATAACTGCCATATGACCATACAATAGCCAAGTTGCAGACTCCCATGATATACCAACGTTATTGCAAATATGTAATATGGGATAAGCCACAGTCGGCTGCAACATCAACGTTATATGGTGCGATTTCTTTTGCAGTGAAATCGTATAAACAAATGTTGTAGGAAGAAAAGTAGACTACACATTTTTTGTGTGACAAATCTAATATCCTGGAGGTAAGTTACAAATGGCTTTCTTCCATGTCGTATGTCGGATGACCGTACGTACAGACTGAGAGCATAGTACTCCTCTTGGATAAAAGCCTGAAAAAAATCATTATAGTGTAATAGGCTTACAGGGAGCATAACCAGTACGATAATTCACTGATGGATTAAACTGGTGCCTCCTCTTGTGATACCGTGTTACGGTGTTATTTTAATCTGCGATACCATGTATCAGTAATGATAATTCACCCTACCATGGATAGCAGATTCCCTGAGTTCAACCTGCAGACTATCCTTAATCATGGTGCATTCTTGGAAATATGTCGACAAACCACAAGACTTAAGTATAGAAATCTTAATTAATTATGGCATGATTTGTGGTTAAACATCATGGAAAACTTGTTTTGGTTCATTTTCATTTTGTATCTGTACAATTATATTAATGATTTTTCTTGTTAGTTTGAAAATTAATTTATCACAGATAGATATGTAGCAAGTATTTGTATATCTTCTATAGATTTCCCTGTGTTTTTGTCGACACAATGAGGCAAAATTAACCTGCAGGTGCCTAAACTACTGCAAATCAGCTGTCTGTGGTAGGGAGAATTGCTCCTTATATCGTAGGCCTGGGCCGGAGGGCTTGGCCAGCCACCAAGAAGCCAACTGCACAGGGGTTATACTGTCACATCACTCATTCCGGTCATGTGCAACTCTTTGTTTGCATCTTAAAGATCGGACATTACTCCAAACACTTACAGGTACATTGGTCAGGTGCCCATTGACTGAACAAAGATACCTCCTTAATTGATGTAATCGACTTCATGGTTAGAGCAGGGGCTTTGGATCTCATTCGTCTACAGGAAGATCCCAGTTGCGATATTTTCTGGGAGTGAATAACGATTTTCTTTCAGATTTGCACTGCCTAACAAGGCTTAAAGGTTAGATTGGAGAAATATTGCCCCATAACCACTATACTATTATTATTTTCATGTTGAGATAAATTACGATCTTGGCTATTTTAGCGATGTTTTAAGTTAAAATCAAAATTTGACAAGTCAATATCTACGATGATATATTTTCAATGCAAAATGATAGTTTGTTAAGATTGCGATACTAAGATCAACGAAAATATCGCTTAGTAATTAGTATGATGAATGAGGCTCTTTCACCTGCCCAGACGCCCTAAGTTACCCCTACTCATCAGACTCACCCCCCCCTTCACCACCACTACAACCCTCAGGCCCCACAAACACAGAATCCATACACACAATGGTTGCTCCCCCCCCCTTTTAATACCCCAAGCACAGAATGCCTACATCGAGTGCCTCCCCACGCCTACACCTGTCACCTCCCCACACCCACACATCCATCCAGCTTAGAACTCCGTGTGTGGGGTCACACACTCTCTGCTCACACACAGGTAACAGTCACTGAGTCACGGCTACCCCCACACCCTCCCACTCCCTCCAGGCTAGGAAATTTGGCCAAAACTTTTGCAGTCAGAGGACGGCCAACATTTGAAGTCTCATCACCCACAAACCTTTTTTTTTTTTTTTGGGGGGGGGGGGGGGGGGGTTCTACATTGCAATGAAGACAATTTCTCAAAAGCACTGCCTCATTACAAACAAATGTAAGGGACACAGAATGTGGGGAAAATTTATATAAAGCAATTTGCAAAATGTTGCTTCGTCATAAGGACCCAAACACTTACAAGAATACACGCATCCCTTTCTAGTCTACCCTTTAAATCCCTTAAAATAATACTTATTATGTCTGCTTTTCGGCTGCCACACTTTCTACTTTACTCCTGCTCTGCACAGATAAGACGGTCCTTAGAAGGTTTCCACATTATAGTATGGTCTCGGTAATCTCGGTATCTTCCAATAGACTCATCACTGTGCAAGCTGATTTCTTACATTTATCACTTATGACAAATGTCGGAAATCATCTTGGCAAAAGGAAATTATAGTTTCAGGGAAAATCCCTTGTCGAACCAGAGATTAACGATAAAGAAACAAAGCTCAACGTTTCCACACTGACATCTAGAGAGCTATCCCTGGACTCAAGCGCTTAAATAAACTACAGGCACCTGGAGACTAAAGAACCCCTCTTTTTCCCGTCGCCGACTCGTTTATTTTTAAGCGCCTGACATTTTGGCCCAGACGGAGCGCGGGTCTGGGACATGACGTCACGTCGGAGGCACCTCCAGGCCTAGTCCTTCCATGACCTAGTTGTCTTTTGCATAACAGTTCGAGCGATTAGGGGACTTGGAGAGAACTTCAGTCTACTCCAGTCCACCCAGGAGACGTCCCGGGAGCCGTCTTAGTCCGTTCTGACCCAGATAACTTCTGATGTAATGAGTCTGTACACCCACAAGAGTCCATGGCGTTTGTTGGTCACGCCAAATGTGTTAATCTATTTCACTGGCCCTCTATTATTAGCATGGACAGCCTCATTGACGGTTGTCGGGCTGCTGGTTTGTCTGTGGTCCTGCCGGCCATAAACTACCGCCCCCCAATCATGCTGGGATATTGGATGGAATTCTCATCTAAGAATGGCTGTCTATGAACAGTCCTACTTTGGGGAACAGTGGGTCGGGCTCGACAGACTAGAGCCGTCTGCGCCTGGAGGAGCGAACAAAGAAGTCCTCACTGCTGGAGGCCCGGAGATCATTCTGCATCGAGATCTTCCTTGGCGTTAGTGAGAGTACTATTTTAGCACTGAGGTAGCTAGGTGAAGCGGCAGAGTGGCCTGGAGATAAGTAGTGCAAGAAGACCGCCTCTGGTGCAACCAGAATCGCTTGGTCTTTTCTCAGCGGCAGAGCAATAAAACTACAAAATGAATTCATTAAACTTCAAGACACTTCGCCAGGCAGTATAATATAGAATAATTCCTACCATATAATATCAAAATTCGTCTATTTTTCAACGACACATAATTACGTTATAACTTCTCCCACCAACCCCCCCCCCCCCCCTCCATAGTTTACTCCTACGTTTCAGATGTTTAAACGGACGCCAGTACAATACATTTTGCTATGGTCATTTTCTACAAAATCATCTTCTTGAAAGCTACTGTTGCAGAAGTTGCGTAAATAACATCAAGTTAATGATGTCAATGTCACTTTATGAATACACGATGCAAATATACACATGCCTCAAATGAACAAAAGCTTGTTTTAATGTTTCTAATTGAAAAAGGAAGTAACATAAGTATTGAAGAATTAGCTTTCTTTTCGACCTCATAAATTTTTCCTGGGATTCTCTTCATTTTTCCAAATAGGACACATAGGACAGTAAACATCATCATAATTGATTTCTAGAGTGTCTACATGCACAACACCCAGAGTCAGGGTCATTAGGGGGGCGCACGGGACATCAAGAACGATGGATTTGGTGAAGTCTGTAGACTGTTCTACATTTCTTAAATATAATTCTCTATTCAACTAAATTATTTTAACCCATTATAATTAAGACACTAATTTTACGGTAATCATTATTGCATACGCTGAATTTTGTGAATTCTCTAGTGGAACCTTGACTATCAATCAATCAATGGAATAGGTATCAACGATTAGTTAGATTTGTGGATGTTATATAGGTCTATATTTTTGCAAGTATACTATAATACTTTGGGTCTTAGAACCTGAAAGGCAATGTTATATTAGATATTTTTCTAAACTAGAAATTCAGATCTCACCTGCAGCAGTGACGGCCATGCTAAAGAACATGACGAGTACAGGCAACATAACGCTGGTTAGGGGCGTCATCGTGACGTAGGAGTCACGAGACTGTGACGTCACAGGATGGGGTATGACACACCAATATAGCCTCCGTCATGTCCTCTTCAAGAAGGTCTTAGAAAGGGTACTCCAGACAATGGTAGACCTTGTTATAATATGTAATCCTTAATCTTCAAACAATTCATTCAAGCATGTGGAGCTAGATCTGTGGTTCTCTGTAGGATTTTTATATATCCGGGTTTATCTCCTAATCCATCTGACGTATTATTCCAGGGATAGGCTGCATGTATAACTTTCAAACTATAAGTTTCCAAGTAGATCCCAGTTAGATCTAGATTTAGTCCATTTAGATCTAGATCTGAAGCTCAAACTCAGTCTCAAGAGGATTCAAGAGACAGAGTGTAGATCTGTGGATTTAGATCTATATTTCCAGGTAAAGAAAAAGACCTGATAGACTAGATCTACCTGATCAAACTTTTTAATCCAGGCTTATCATATTTAGCACATACCAAAAACCCACGGATTTCTATCAGGGTATTTTACTCCTCCACGGCAGTGCACTGCTTTCTTTCCCCCCAGTCTGCGCCTACCCTCGGCTGGTCCTGGCATTGATTGGTAGGTCTGGTTGGGGCGTCCCCGGGGTGATTCATACACAGTGGGCTGCCAACCCCCGCCCACTAACCCCCTGACACACCTGACACACCTGGTCACAGGGCCAACACAATAGCGTCATGCCATGCTGAACATGTAAACCGAGCACTTCTATAACCAAACCAGCAGAATTCCTGGCCTGGGAGTGACCTCGGAATGTTGTCAGGGCATTGCTCCTGCCCTTCCCTGGCTTGTGTTGTGATGAAGAAGTGGGGGGTCTGTCACTGTGTTGTTATTCACGAGCTGGAACAAAGTGTAATAATTCCTGTTCGTGGATATAGGTGGGAAGAGCTGGGTTACTCACTGCCTCCTGCCCCCAAAAGGCAGTTGTCAACACCCCGTGGGAGCCTCCTCAGGTGTTCTTTGTCTGGCCGTCCCCTGTTGTCGGTCCCCGGCCGTCCCCCGCCCTCCTCCCGCCGGCCGCAGCCTCCCGTCCCCCCGCCCGGTCCACCGTCCTCTGGCCGCCTTCTCCCGCAGCATTCACCCGCCAAAACCCGCGCCCAGTCCGAAGTTAACACTCACAACGATGCCCGAGGTACTCCTCCTGCTTTGGGTTGGTAAATTACGCCAGTAGGACTTCTCTGGAGGCTTAAAAAGCCCGGAGTGTGGTGGTTCCGACGTGAGACTGGCTTCAAATCTTCCCACGGCCGCCATGAACGTAAACTAACCGCAGCGCCCCCACTCGGGCAGGTGAGGGGTTAGGGAGGATGTTTTTAGCGTGCTGCTACCTGGCGGTGAAGTAGGTAACTATAATTACAAGCACAGATATGCCCCCTGGAGACTGGAAGGGCAAATAGGGGAAAAGGCCTTGGAGGGTTTGATAGTGATATCAAAGGCTAGGCCTGTGTCAAATGACTATGAAATTGTATGATATAAAACATCTCAAAAAGTTCCTCGTCCTTTGCTGTTTTTAGTAGGCCTACTTTAAAAGAAAATCTAGGCCCTCATTCAAAATTCTGAGACACGCGTACGCTTCACTGCATTGGCTTGAAGGTATAATTATACATATTATGTGAAAGCTTGTTCATGTCATATGAATACTAAGCAAAATATATATTATGTGCTCAAAAAATAAAAGTGAAAACATTGAATAACAATTGAGTCTCGATTTGAATTCATTTTCACATTCTATCATTATCAAAAGATAGAGAAAATATGGGCTTTTTAAATAATGTAAGTATCGTACTTTAGGATCAGAGCTTTATTTAGGAATAACGTTATATGGATGCATGACCCTGGTATGTCATGGGGAATCCCAGGTTCTGCAGATGGTTCATATGACGCAGACTGCTACATCACTCAGGTCTATGGATCGCATTACTATTGCACTCATAATAGAGTCTGTTATCTATTCCCGGAGTGCAATCACAATATTGTAATATATACTTATAATGTCATTTCCACTCGGTTCTTTAATCAACAGTATAAACATTGTAATTATTAACTGAATACTATGTATTGAGTAAATGGAGGACTACTGTTGATTTCATCTGCACTGTAAATACCATTATATAAAACTGATGATACTGTAATATGTATGTGATACAAGTGAAATTCTTTTGTAACATCTGGAAGAGCAGACATTATCTGAAGACGTCAAAATACTATCAAAAAAATAAAAAGATAAAAATGAATAAATAAAAATAAAAAAGATAAATAAATGTGTTTGTGCTTACATACAGGTTGAGGTTAGATTCCATGTTGCAGTGTCTCTTATGTTTTTATACTTATTTCAATTTCAATAATACAATCTCAACATACAAGTTATGCATAATGACTTAAACAATATTGTACTGATGCGGGTGGCCAGTCCATGTTAGGCACTATGGCGTGAGCTTTAGAAGCGCACATGCTAGCCATGTTTCACTTTGTCAAATAGTGGAATGGGGGAGGAGTCACGGTGTGACGTACTACTCTAAAAGAGCGTGTTCCGCTCTCAGTCAGTCAGAGTTCGCTGTAACGCTGTGTGAGTAACATCCTGGAAAGGTTGGACCTTTAATCTGCACTCTTGGTTCTGGATAGAGGCATGGAAATCATATAAGAGTGTGGAGCGTTGACTGAATGTGTTTGAGGGGACTCCTACCTCGGGACTGATCATGGTCAATCGAGTTCTTGTCACATAACGACTATACACTGGATAATAAACAACAACTTCCTTTCACGCGAGTGTTCACGTCTTACATGATGTTTGAACTATAATAATGTATTGGACGATAGCAGTCGACGAGGCGGAGACTGCGTACAGAGCTAGTTGTTATCTATAGACTAATTACGACATTAACATACACCACACACAACAGATAATTAACCTCTATAGTTCAATACGCCACATTATATATCATAATATTAATATCACACCAATAGACCTCAACAAACATATATGTGTCCATGGAAATAATTGAAGAAAAAATAAACAATATACATATACTGTAATGTTAAATAATGTTACAATACTAAAAGATAGTATTCTGTTATACGTACTGAGGGGAAGTATATATATATATATGTCCGATCACTGTCAATCAACTTGTACCTGAGTGCAGACTAGGCATTGTGATGTGATTATTGATAATGGACTAAACTTACAAATCCTCCTATAAGCGAGTTGCTCTCTCATTCCTAATGGTGAACTACTTTAGAGAATGATGGTGGAATATGGTTGAGGGTTGACGGACCCCGACAATTGCTCTGCATGAGAAAGCTGAAGAAGACAACGAAGTTAAACTGACCTTCATATTAATAGTATCATTTATTCACACTGTTTCTTCTTGTTCAAAATGTTGTTTGTGAGCTATGATTGGTGTTATTTTTGCTTTGTAGATTAGGTGGTATATGATTGATATCGTTCTTCGTCTCGTTTGTGTCTTATGGGGATATATCCGATGTTTTGTCAGACTGCGGGATGTTAATAGCAGGTCTTCTACTCATTTGCAACTTGATGATAATTAATAAAGACAGTTATGATAGAAATTAGGGGAGTTCTTCGTTATTGTTCATGTTATGAGCTAGCTCTTCATCGTTAATCCAATTAGGTCTTATTTCAAATGTTCGTACTATCATTCAGTGATAGAGATTCTAAGTAAGGGGCTCATTCCTATACAATGAACACACACTTGGCAAGAGGTAATTTTATTATATCCATTGAGACATTCCGAAGATACAAGTAAATAGTCATTCCATCCATACATACATATACGCAGGTATCCTAATACTCACCAGATTCTCTCCTCACTTAACCTTACATACTCATATTCTCCCTACCACGGATAGCTGATTTACAGTATTTTAAGTACCTGCAGGCTAATTTGGACTGATTTTGTTGACAAAACCCCAGGGAAACCTATAGAAAATAATCAAATAATTGTTATAAATTCATCTACAATGATCTAATTTTCAAATGACTCAGGAAATATTAATGGATATGGTTACTGATATAAAAAATAATGATAGATAGTTTTTAACAATGTTAATCTAAATATAATGATACAAAGTGAGAAAATGTCTATGTTAAATCCCTGTGATTTGTTGACATAAGCTGATGTCCTCCTAAGCTGGATTCTTCATATATCATGATCATAATGTTCCCTAGCAGTCTTCTTGATTGCACCTATGTTCCGTTCATACTTGTGCGTACCTGTCTAGGAGCGAACTAACTCAGTTACTATCATCCCCCGTGGGGTCACCACCATCTACGATACCCTATACATATAACTAGCCACAGACAAGAGCGCCGCTCGGCATTTTGCTACTACACCAGCTTTTAACAATTCGCAATGTACTCTTGCCAAATTTAAGAGAGATTACAATATCTAACTCTAATTCTAAAGAATATCATAATTCTTTTTGCACTGTACTTCAGTGCATTTGTTTGAACTTAAACTTGCATGAACAATTTTTGTGTGCGTTCATAACGGTATTGCAGCTGGGAGAAGCGACATGCCTCATTTCCATATTGACGTTCATATTACCTATGCTCTTTGTTGTGGACATTAGCTGCCCAGGTAAAGTCATCTCTTTAACTCACAATAACAAAACATGTATAAACTTAAAAATAACCCACCTTATTTCACTGTCGATAAATACAATCCTTTCACCACCTCGTATAAAAGCTGACGCCCAATGTAGTTTATAGTTCAGTGAGTTGTATGCAAGGATTTGTTTTATTGAACCATAAGGTTTTACTTCAGTGTGTTTGTAGGGAGCAGTCACTGCACTAAGTATTATTCTCTCAACATTGATCAACATTATCAATTAAGACTAATGATATCCATTACAATTTTATACTTATTTTTCATTTTCAGTTGGTCTACACGGTATCATCATAATGTTTGGTTTAGAAATATTCATACTTGTACGATTTCTAATACACCAATTCTGAAGTAATATACACAGTCTGAAGGGCAATGACCAACTCCTTCCTCAATACCGTCTCTAGGAGCATAGAAGATGGTATCACCTGCATGAAAAGTAAAATTCATGGTGATAGTAATGCACATGAATGAAGCTGCGACACTTAAACTTTCTTATTATTGAAAGTCAGTAGATCTATGTGAGATTTATTAAATATAGACATTAAAATTAATCACTTGCATATACTAAAGCTCCCCTTCCACCCCGCATGCATAAGTCACACAAAGAAACCCTATGGACATAAATATTTTATCATTTGTTACCTCTTATAATCTGTATGCTGTATCTTATATGTTATATGATGCAGGCAGTAGGAGCCACTCTTGCATTGATATGGTGGAAAGAGTGTCAGATTATGTGGATTTTATATATTATGTACGTTGGTGGTATGTGTAGTGTCCCTTTAGAAGCACAAATAAATGTACCTATATCAGATGTGTCAATGTACGAGCAACGATTCTGTAGGCGAGCAAAGATTAATGATTTGTGACGTTTCGTCGTGAACGTCGACGATGGTGGCGCCCCCTCTGAGGGCTTGTGCCACCAGATGCAAAGAATACAGCAGTGAGTCTTTTTTGATCTTTTTCAAAACGTAAACAAGCGGCAATGATGTCACGAAAATGGCAAAACAGTCAACACGTTGTAGTGGTTTGCTTGAACTCTCATAGGGGGCGCCACTCTTGACGCCATGGTCAGTCTGTAGCTGCGTGTGCGAGTTGTGTATCTTTGTGTACCCATACTATTTTTGGTATAAGGGCATCTGTCATTTTAACATATACTTCCCCAAATAGAGTCACACACATGTAGATGGTAACATTTTACCATCTATACTTAACTGCAGCTGTTTCAGCAAAGAGGACCACTTTCGATTGAAACATCGTAAGGTTAGTATTTACTAGCTATATGTATAACAATGTGTTTTAATAGTCATGTTAAAGTAACTTATGTAATGAGCTGGATCTATTGGTCATGTAGGGGGTTGGGATGGTTTGGTGGGTTAGGTTCTTGCCTCACATGCTGTCGGACCAGGTTCGAGCCTGGGCTGGGCCCACTACACCACCTTGCCTTGCCGTTGTTTCCACCCCCATAGATTCGGTCATGACAACTTTATGGTAAAAACTGGAGTTGGGCTTGATAAAGCTGACAAATTGCTGAGTAGACCTTAAACTCCAACACATCATCATCATCTGTTGGTCATGTCATCTATTTACTTTATCAATTTGTGTCATCCTTTTGAAAGATGTAGGTGATCGCTAGTATTTTTTGCTTAGACAAATTCTATTTAAACAGTTTAAGTCTGCTGAATATTACAATTGATCTATATGCAATTACACTGTATTCAGGAAATTAACAGTGAAGAAAGAACATATTGAACAAGACTTAACTAAACACACTATCTTACGTCCATATTTGGTACAGATGGATTTGCTATATACATACTTTCCAGTGTTATGTCTACAAAAGCAGCAAAAGATCCTTAAAAAACTGAAAATCTGCTATCCGTGGTCGGAAGGATTGCCCCAGGGGGCGGGTCCATAATGTTTGTCATTAACTTTTTCACGCTACATAAATACTCTCTAGAGGAACACTCACGTTCTATGAATAACTAGCTTTAGGTGCAAGAATATTGTTCTAGATTAGAACAGAATGAAATTTCTATTGACTGCGTTTAACGGGACCTGCAGAAAATATATACCACATACAAGAATATAAGTCTTCACAATTTAAAGTGTGCCAAAGACTAATTTATAAACGACACGTATGCATTCCCCTTGATTGTTGAAAGTCTTGAATCCAGGTAAACAGGGATTAAGTAAGAAACTATTGCAATGTGAAAATCATGCATCTCCAAGCAATAATATGACGTTATAATAACGTTATTATAACGTTCTGGTGAGTCATGCTTTGGTTCTTGTTACGTTATTTTGATGGCACCCAAAGACGTCTTTAGAATCTAACATTGTGATGTCGCAATATAACGTTATTGTGACGTTCTTATAATGTTCTTTCATGTTATAATAACGTTATTATAACACAACTCGACAAAAATAAAACGCTATCAAAACATTCTTTTTTGATAAGTTGTAACTTTACCTGAAATAACGTTATTGTTACGTGACAATTGGATAGGTTTCAGATTAACTAAAAAAGTACAGTCGCAGAAGGTTCTTGTTACGTCACTGCTTGCCTGGGTCTTTTCCAAGATCAATGTGCAATCGTTCATTTGGATGCGCGAATTGTACCATAATACATACAGAGTTTGTTTTGATCTTTGAATAATAATCAAGAGGAATAAAAACAAATATGTTGAACAATATTATCTTTTACATTTTGCTTATTTGCTACATAAAAATTGTATGAACTGGTGATGGGGCTAGGGGTTTGTCAGTGTGACACCTTTGTCTACAATTTTTGTTCAGAGCAAAATTGGGAAAAAGAGGATGGAAAGGATGTGCACAAGGAATGAGGTTCTCTAAGCTGGCATATAATTATTTCAATAATTCTATATAGCTGTATTGTGCTGTGTTTATTCTACACATGGGTTGATCTTGCTTTACGTACATATGTGAGAATCAGAGGGGGGTATTCAAGGAAAAGCGCTTTACATATGTATAACACATTGGTGGCCGGTTTGAGGGAAGGGGGTCACCAGAGTGTTTTTTGTAAACACACTGATTTCCTTCCTCTCCTTTTTACCTGTGTGTCAAATGCTAAATAACCATGTATCACGTTACTTCTAACAAATACAAAGTCACTCACCTCTGGTAGGGACTCTGAAACCGCGCTCTGATTCTGCATTTTGAAGTAGGATGGTCACTGAGAATTCTACAGCTGTGAGAAAATTAAGACTAAAAGTGACTGTGTTGAGAAGAGTTGATCAACAATAAACCACAATAAGTTCCACTGTAAAACATATCTTTCACGCAGCTTAAAACATAATAGAGATCTAATTTGTCTTTTTAAGGATACACAATGCAAAGATTGATACACTGTGAAGCATAAATGTTTCGGAGTACCATGGAATTGCCTGGCATCACAATCTATCCTCAAAACTAATGTTCTCTTTTTATTTAACTAAAAGGGAGCCAAAAGCAATGTTGGGTCAAAATTTTGAAAATTCTGTTACCTATTGAAGTATATTCTATTGCCATAAACTAAGCCTGTGGTAAAATATAATCTGTGAATACAGACTTCAACTGTATTAAAATACACAAAACTCATCACTAGTCAATTTAGGTGACCCACCAAAATTGGTTTGTTTACAAACATTCAGCATAGATGACATGGGGAATTCTCTCAACCACAGATAGCTGGGTTCTTAAGTATTACCTGCAGGCTAGCCTACGACCAGGTGCATGCTGGGTAATATGTTGACAAAAGTCTGGGCTTTACTATAGGAATTTTCATGAAATGTATCATTATTTGTAGATTAACATTGGGAAAAATAAGTCATCATTATTTTTCAAACAAGTAACCATATATACATTTAATATTCCTGAGTTGTTTGAAAATTCATTCATTATGGATAGATATATAACAATTATTTGTTTATTTTCTCTAGTTTTTCATTAGGTTTTATCGATAAAATTAGCCCAAATTAGCCTGCGGGTGCTAAAAATACTTAAAATCAGCTATCCGTGGTAGGGAGAATTCAAGTGAAGTTATATTTAGTTATCATGATTTATACTGTACCAATGGCTAAAGCTAGACTCTTAGAATGTATTTTCATAGTTATTTGATTTTGCAAAATGTTGTCATATTTTGACACAACATTGCTTTTGACTCCCTTTAAAGAAGGTGTCTGCGCGTCCTATTTGACAGTAACATTATCTGATATTTTCCCATTTACAGTATCGTAAATCGCCACCTTGTGCCAGCTGTCCCCCCGGCCCGATGACGTCTGGTCAGTTCGGGGTGGTGGACTACGTGGTGTTCGTGGTTACCCTGGTCCTGTCCTTGGTCATAGGCCTCATCCCGGCCTGGAGGGCCCGCCACAGGCAGTCCCAGGACCAGTACCTCTTCGGTAAGTTACAGGGTCAAGGAAAAGGGGAGGGGAGGGGGTCAGGACCCCCTGGATCTATTCCTATCCAGGCACATCATGTCGTCATGAAAAGAGCATGTAAATGTGATGAGGACTTAATAAACAAACAAAACAACAACAACATAGGGAGCAGTACAACATTGGTATGGACAAATCATTAAGAGGTATATAAAAACTAGAACTAAAACTAAAGAGCTTTTAGTTTTAGTTCAAGAGCTTTTCCTATAAAGATGACATAGACTTGGATGTGCTGCATGATGTATTTCATCCAACCTGAGTGGTATATTTAACTCCGAAGGCTTATTGCCATTGAGGTGTTCTTACGGAGACACCCATGATTATTGTCTGAATAATGAAATAAATTCCCACCTGTTGCAGCCAGCCGTGACGTGGGCGTGGTGTCGGTGGGCCTGTCCATGCTCGTCACCTACGTCTCAGGGATCACCGTACTCGGGATAGGTGCAGAGACCTACTTCTTCGGGGTGCAGTTTGCATTCTGGGCCATCGGCCAAATTACAGGTTGGACATTTCATTATCATAATTATTTGGTCATCTGATATACAAGGGGCGCATCCGGGGGGGGGGGGTCCAGGGGGTCCTGGCCCCGCATTTTGGTGGACCCAAATACTATAAAAAAAGAAAAAAAAAGAAAGAAAGAAAAAAAAAAGAAAAGAAAAAAAGGGGGGGGGGGAGGGAAAAATGCAACATGGGCACGTGCAAATGCGCACCGTTTTAGTAGATATTATCCTATTATGCTGACCCACAGTAAAGTGCCAAACGCAAATGAAGCATAGCGGAATATTGGCCTATGGCTGTTGATATAGAAAAGGACCATGAAGTGTTTGTGATGCACCAACTGAGAGGCATGGGGAAGAAATAACCATGCTTATATACATTAACAAATTGTTGGCCAACCGTTTTTTAAGTTGTATTTCTAAATAAGTGAACATGAATAGATCATAGGATAATTTTAAGGCGGTTATATCACCACCTGAATTCCTATAATTATCTAATCCGTATATAGCAACAAATTATATCTTTTGTAGGAGTTGCTGTCACCTGTTTGCTATTCATGCCTTTGCTCTATCCTCTCAAGCTAACAAGTTCAAATGAGGTATGTGCATTATTAGGTGAAACTTTACAATAGCATTCTTGTTGAGGAAAAGAAACTTGCTATACCATCCTTCATTAAAATACTGTAGACGTGTGACATGAACATTTACATATATTATATGCTGAGTACGTTGCAAGTTCTCTCTGCTGATGCTACCGCAATGTGAGAGATCCCCCTAGGGGGGATTGCTCTGAAAAAAAAAAAAAAAAAAAAAAAAAATTAAAACATATATTATATGCTGAATAGAAAACTAATTTGGATCAAGAACTGTTTAGACTCACAGTCTGAGTGAATAACACTGAACATTTTCTTTTCAATGATATACTAAACATCTAAAATATTCGTATTTTCAGTACTTGGAAATACGATTCGGCTCTTCAGTGGTTAAGTATGTGGGGACATTCCTTCAGGTTCTCGATCTGGTAAGAACTTACAATATATTCCTCT
The DNA here is from genome assembly GCA_936440205.1 of Lepidonotus clava. Classification (NCBI taxonomy): domain Eukaryota; kingdom Metazoa; phylum Annelida; class Polychaeta; order Phyllodocida; family Polynoidae; genus Lepidonotus; species Lepidonotus clava. The sequence goes on from OW387148.1 coordinate 6,027,673, forward strand.
TCAAAATAATCCCAGTAAACCCTCGATGTTGATTCAGTTTGAAAATGTAAATGGATTAAACCGTCAATCAATCATGTCTAAATGCAGATCAAATGTTGATTTCCAAACTTTCATTCAGTGCTGGCAACTGGATATGATTAGACAATAAGCTATCAATATTGAAGGTCTCACTGTTGATTTAATGCCTTTGTAGGTAGTTGATATTCATAGATATTTGATATACATGTACATTTGAAAATCAATACTATTTTACAATTGATAGATCAATGTCGAAGCAATATAGGTTTTTCAATTGCATATCAATCCGCCAACTATCACAATCTACTAACTTTGTCAGAACATTCAGTATTCATGAGGCAATTAAGGATTAACTAAAGTGGGTATAAATATGCAAGCGTCCAACAACCTGAAGATACCGCTAGAGTCTTTATAGCCAACGACCGAATTTTTTTTTTCCAAATTTTAAATCTTATTAAACATCTCTTCCAATACAGAAAGTTCTTCCGATGCCGATGATATATAGTGATATAATTACAATATGAACAATGTGAATATACAGTTTTATGGTACCAAATCATAGTTCTTTATCTCCAACACATTTCTCACTGATTGAATAATGTTCACTTCACCAACTTTATCCCTTTTTTATGCATACACATTTTCAGATTTTTGTACATTTGCTGTCAAATCATTCCATAACTTAGCACCCCTATAATAGGGGCTCCTTCTCACCCTTCCTTTAACAGAGAACTCTTTATTGCACATTACTTTTCCACTGCTACACAGTGTTTTTCATGTCTCCTTTTGTACAATATTTTTCGACTCCCTACTTAATTTATACACCATACACTGTTAAAAAACCCCGTAACTTTAACAGTTATATACTGTAAACCTCAACAGTATAATACCGTATTCTACTTTACGGTTATCTACCATAATATCATTGCAATTTACAGTATATAACTGTATATATTACTGAATTTTAGCCTCACAGTAATATACCGTATCTGGGAATTGTATAATGTACGGAAAAGGAAAATGGACACTTTGGGATTAGAACCCACATTCTTCACATTCAAGGCAGAAGCCTAACCAACTGAGCTAACTTGGACTGCATGAGGTGTACACTTTCATAGTCAGCACCAATGAGTAGGATCAGTACTACTATACAGGTGTTCAACATTAGACAGACATTAAGTCATTAGTTTCATACCCCTACTTATTCAGTTAAGTAGCAAAGCTGGGCTCTGTGTACCTACAAGCCTCTATACCTCAGTGGTAGAGCACAGGCTTCATGTATGAGAGATCCCGGGTTCAAACCTCGACTAGTCATGTTATCAAATTACTACTATATAGTAATAGTACTATCAGTAGTAGTGGTTTGCAGCGTGCCCTCTGTATTTTTGGTCATGATTAGTAAACTATCTTTTTCATACAAAATGTTAGATTTTTAGGTTTTTATAGCCTTATTGAGTTAATCACCTCATTGGCCTGCTATTTTTAGTATGGCCAACCACCCAGAACACCCTAAAACATTTACAAGATGTTTTAAAACACCTTTTCAGTAGGATTAACATGTAGACACCTTTTTAGTACAAGAACTCAGCTATAGCCATGTAGATTTTACCTCCAACAGTCAAACAACCCATGCAAGGCTAAACCAAGAGAAAAAAGGATGCACTTGGTTTTTGGCTAAATTATCCTGTAGTGTGATTACAGGAAAAATAAAACTTTCAATGCCGCTAAAATTACATCCAGTGTAAACTGTATGGCATTAATTTTTACTATAGTATGTATTACAGTATATTATTGATGAACTTAAACGGTTTTGATCCATAAGAATGAAAGTCTGACGTATGTATTACAGTATATTACCACTAAACTTAAATGGTTTCGATCCGTAAGAATGAAAGTCCACTGTACATATTACGGTATATTACTGTTAAACTTAAACGGTGTTCACCTGTAAAAAATATGGTCACACAGAATTACGGTCACCCGTTTTATTTACGGTAAAAGTTCGGCAACATAGTTGCCAGTACTTTACCATAAATTTGACGGGATTTTTTTAACAGTGTACGTTATAATATTAGTTTGCACCGTCGCTCTAATATTTCAAATTTGAGCTCATGATACAGTTCTATCATTTCTTCTGTAGATACATATTAATTGCGCATTATTGCTAATCTAACAGCCCTATTTTGTAAGGGTTGTAATCTAGAAATTTTGCGCTGTGGTTTATTTACCATAGTTACCATATAAAACAATGGTAACTCAATGATGTTGAGTATTCAGGTTGAAATTTAGATACGAGAAATATGATTATATATCAATAATACATACAATGAAATGAACACAATATATAGGTTATAGTGTGTCTAAATATGTTTTACGTCATTAATTAAGTAAAAGTGCGTGTTTCAGCATGCATTAAAAATGCATTTTCTCTTCCCTGCCAAGCTTGCGATGGGTGGAATTATCATGTTGGGCACGGCCTTCGTAGTGGAAACAGGTACTGGAAGTTTATCACTGTTATCTTATGTTAGATTATAGTAAAAGAGCTCTATACCCGTCTTGCTTTTGAGTGAGCATCCCCAAGTATACAGTATTCAAATGAACAGGTTTGATATGGACCGATGAAAAATCCGCCAATTTTTTGCCAGGTAGGTAGAAATCGCCTTGTGGGTATTGGTCTTAGGAAAATTTGTTAATAAAAGAAGGCGCCTGAGAGATATTTCATGAGTACCCATCAGATTAGCAAAAGGCTTTTGGTACAATACTTAAAATAGAAAATTTAGAGTAAATTGATTGCTGGAACCCCCTCAGCTGCAGGTTAACTTGGACCCCCCCCCCCTCCTACTAGATATATGAAGCCCCTTGAACATATGTTTGGAACCCTTTAGAATTCCTCGGCACCCTCTATGGACCTTGTGCACACATGGTCACGTGATCACTTTTGGTGATCACCACATGGTGATCATGACCACATGGCTATGGATAAATTCAATGTTTATCAATTCTGACTGAGATTAATTGTTGATTATGATTCACCAAGATTGTTTAAATAAATTTGGCATCAAATAATTGTAAATAATACTGATCACCAATATGGTGGCCAGCCCTTTATGACTAGTTGTGACGTCATGTACACAGCGTCTATTGTGTGGCGGCTACGCTGACTTTACCTTGATTTTGCAACCACCATGTGGTTACTGATAAATGAACAGATCGAGGGGATTTAAACAATGATTCCATAGCCATACCATAATGTAAATTAAAAAATCCATATTACAATCTTGTTTTACATTACATTCCAGCTGCCCAGATTCCACTCTGGCTGTCCATGACTCTAGTCGGCATTGTATCTACAATATACACTTGTTTAGTAAGTCAGCAGTTACCTCATTATATAACTAACACCGAATTCCTAATTATCAGTAAACATCTAAATAAGGTTGCAACACGTTTTGATCTGTACGTAATGCTCATTTTTCAGCAAAATACTTGTGGTTTTACTTTCAATAACCTATCATGAAATCTTTATTTTTACATGTATTGATACCATAAATTTATTGGAGTCAATTAAATTTAGAGTTAAGGAAGTCTGTAGGACAATATGCAACTTGAGATGCGATAACGTTGTAATATGATGAATCCACAGACAATCAGCATACCTGAGCAATACAATTGTTTGAAGTTACCAATTGAAGGGTATCACACATGTGCAGAACATGATTTCATTTCCTATGTGTAAGACATTGTCTGTAACATTGTCATATCGTACCATTATCGCATAGTGTATTACCTCCTTAATGCACTCCTAAGGTAGGCCTATTATCACGCCACACAACATGAACTGCAATATGACAATGTCGCAGAGAAATTATGAGATAATTATTAGAGACAAATTCTTTGTTACATCTGTAGAAAGTACACCCAATTGCCAATTTCAAACGATAGTACCACTCCTGCATGCAAATAGTTTGAAATACCATCGTATTTTGCCGGTATCAAAGCTCAAAGTCGTGTAGTGTAATAGACCCTTCAAGGGGATGATCGACCATACGATTTTGGGTCGATTTTGAACCGATTTTGAAAACCAGTTTGTTAGATAATTGTTCTTCTTATAAAATATACAATCTCCCAAAGAATTTTGAATAATTTTTATCAGAAAAATGGTATTTTCACTGGGAAAATTAATTCCAAATATGCAAAAAATGCATGACAAGAAAATCGGTTGGCGTTTTGTCGCATCGTGGAGCATGGCCTTGACCCTCCTTCCACTCTCGTCCTTTCAGGGTGGCCTCCAGTCGGTCATATGGTCGGACGTGTTCCAGGCTGTCGTCATAGGGATCGGCCTGGTCGTGGTCCTCATCACAGTAAGACATTGTTATCAATGCACTTCTCCTAGCAGCAATGCACCAAATACCAATGCACCAAATACCAATATCACCCCGATGGGGTTCCGGGTGGGAGCTCCCTTTTGGGTTCCCTGGAAAGATTAGGTCTTCAGTATTCCCTGCTGACCGTAAAAACAGATGCTATGGGTAGACAGGTTGTCTATGACTTCACATGTGTTCACCCTTGCCATATGTCCTATGACGCAGTTATTAAGCCAAATATTATTTCTTCTTCATGACAGCATAAGCAGTAGAACGTTTAATTCCCTGCTGCTTTTTATTCACTTCTAAGTGTCCAAGACAGGTGTCAAAACTGTTGCTCGTTATTCACTTCCAAGTGTCAAAAAAGACTTCAAAACTGGATTCGGGGTTCCCTGCATGACCCTTTCATTAATTTTCCCAAGTTATTTCAATTTTTCCTGCCAGGAATATGACCATAGCTGTCAGAACAGTGTAAAGCAATCATTACTCAATCACTCGCTCACTGACTCAATACCAATATTGAATGTCCTGGAGCTACTGTAAGTATAAGGAATGTGACAAATCTTATGATTAAGGAAAGAACACATGCATGGCAGCTCAATAAGTGATTCTCCCCATCATGGATAATTTGATTTCTTAAATTTTACAAGCACACTGGCCTAGATCGAGAGGCATTCTCTGAAATCTGTTGACAAGTCATGAGGCTATACCTTATGAATGCTCATTAATCTTGGCATTATTTAAGGTTTAACATGATAGAAAACTGACATTGAGTTGTTTTGTTTAGTTTGTATCTGCGTATATTCAATATCTTTAAAATTGGTTTGAAAATATATTGATAACAGATAATTAATTATATAGAAAATATTTGTTAGTTTCCTATATCTTTTCTTTTGTTCGAGTCAACAAATCGTCCTAATTAACCTACAGGTACTTAGAATATACTGGCTATTTTTTATAGAGACTGTTAATGCAATTCCAGTATTGGTATTAACAAAACCTAACATGATATCATTGTGATCATCGCAGGCCATAGTGCGGACAGGGTCAGTAAAGAAGATGTTTGAACTCTATGGTGACGGAGGAAGACTGAATGTCGAGTAAGTACATTAATAATATACATTAGAAAATTAGAAAATTAATTTTAGAATGGATTTTCCTAAAGGTTTAACCTAATAATAATTCGTATTTTGGCTCTCTTAGTTAATGGTAATCCATGATTCACTTACATTAATATTAGACAAGAACAATGTTGTACCAGAAAAACGGGGTTCCACCAGTACAGTTGGCCCTTTACTTAGCGAAGAATAACTTCATTTGAAAATGTAAAATTGTATAATGCTGCTTTACTGAATGAAAGTACTGGGTCAATTCTTACCCATATAAAATTATATGTATATATAAGTATATTTATATATATTTACATAATTAGTATTAAATTATATGCCAATTATATAAATATATCATATATGTTAAAACCCTGGGTTGCAAAGGCTGGTATCAATAGTATACAAACACACATTACATTTCCAGGTTTGTGCCTTCTCCGTGGCACCGGATTGACTTCTGGTCGGTGGGAGTTCTTCAGGTGGTCATGTGGGCATGTCATTATGGTATTTACCAGTCGGGGTTCCAGCGGTACACGGCCATGCCCACCTACAAACAGGCCACCAAGTAGGTAGTATCAAAAATACTATAGCTACACAAAGATGTGTAGGTCCCACCGTGGCCTACAGGATTTTCACAACGTCATTGAGAGTGGCGCCTCGTATGAGAGTCCGTGCTACCAGATACAAATAAAACAACAGTGCATCACTTTTGATCTTTTTCAAAACGTAAGCAAACAGTGATGACATCACAAAATTTGGAAAACAGATGATACATTTTAGTGGTTTGCATGGATTCTTATAGGGAGAGCCACTATTGACAATGTTGTATTGACGTGGATGGTCAGTACAGACTTTAACTTAGCTATTCTTGCCTAGAACCAAGAATCAGGGCTAAGAGTTTAACACTCGATGTTAGAGGAAAGTGTATAAGGGCAGCGTTAAGCAAGCAGAGGGAAATGATCATATATAAGGTCCAGTTGCGCACTAGGCATAAGAGTGCTACTCACTGTCGTTGGTGCAACATCCTGGAAAGATCTGTACTGTAAAGCTAGGTTCTGGAGATAATAGACTGGTAGTTGAGCCGGAGTGTTGGTTGGGTGTGGTTGAGTGGATGTTATCCTTTGGATTGTTCATTGTCAATGGGAGATCTTGTTACTAGCTTACGTATATTGGATATTAATAAACTTAATCCTTTTACACAAGTGTTATGTCCTTCATAATGTGGAATTATGTTATGGATTGAACTCACCGTCTGGTCGACGACAGACTGCACATGGAGCTAGCTCATATCCATGACATCCAATAGCACCCCTATTTATCCTCTACAGCTCAAGGTCTTTGGGAAACATAATACAGTCATTAATTTTTCTTTTGTACTATCTTTTGGTACTATTGAATGGCTAATTATGACCTTTAATGAAACCATTTTTTGTAAAAAGGACCATTAGGGCACATCGTAGGTGATGGAAGGTAATATTTTCAAGACTCTTACAAGACTTTTACGAGAGTCTTTTTAATGTGACTTTTAACATTTTGGAAACCTTTACAACATCTCTCCAAAACCTTAATGACCCCCTTTACAAAACTCGTTGAGTCGGCCACTAGTCTATGGTTTATGCTGCAGTATAAAGTGGAAAGACTTTATTGAGATATGTAGGGAGCTTTCTAATCTAAGACACCAGGGTCCCCTTTCTGTTTGGTAATCCTAGGGCGCCCTACAACCATTCAACCATCATATTGATCTTATTTCTTGTTATGTATATGTATTTGACTTCACGGTTGCCGTCCGAGGAGGAAGGACCATACGTTTACAACGTACGATTGTGTATATGTATACCTATATATATATATATATATATATATATATATATATATATATATACAGTCCCTCTCTGTATGTGCATATATGGTATACATATATATCAAATATGCACCTTTAGAGAGGGAATATATATATATATATATATATATATATATATATATATATGCATATACCTATACAGAATACTGCTACTAATGTATTTTCTTCTCCGTAGGCTCATGTTACTGATGATACCAATGAATATCTTGGCGATGGCACTCTGCGCACTGATAGGCATCATTGCGTACAGCTACTTTGCAGAGAAGGGGTGTGACCCGTATGAGGCCGGCTACATTGGCAACATGAACCAGGTAAATTATATGATGCTGCCATTGAAGGGACGTTCTCGTCCGTGTGGTGGCCGCAAATTGATGCGTTGTAACCCCCTGCTTGCCGCGCCAATTTCGTGACGTGACCAATAACGTTGCCGGATTACGTTCCAAAATTACGTCGGTACATACATACATACATACATATTATATATATAATATAATATAATATTATATATATATATATATATATATATATATAGTTCTTCATCAGGATTCTTTACATTAATCGTAATGTAAAGAATCCTGATGAAGAACTTAACCGTTCTAAACATGACTGATATATAATTTACACACCAATGAAGTTGAAGTGAACAATCCTTGAGTTTGGTTTGGTGTAGTAATCCATCCATTGATTTCTATTTCAAAATAGTGAATCTGCTGGACTACTCTTCAAAACATACATTGTCATTGTTGACCTAAGTGGTTCCCACTGGCCACAAGATGCATTGCCACATTGGAACATAGAAGAGCTTCCAGTTTCCCGCACCTAAATATACATGTATATGCCTATGTACCCTACGTCGGAAAGTTGTATCTATCCAGAACTGTGAATCTGTCAAAATAATTCATAGTTTTTAATCTCTGTTCATTATTGAAAGATATGTGGAGCAGGGACAGATCCTAGGGGGGGGGGGAGAGGTCCTTGGGGTCCTGACACCCCCTTTTGGTCACCTCGTGGGGACCTGTATTTATATCCTATGTAACTACCTGGAGGTCCTCTTCATTCAGATTATCCCGTACCTGGTGACCCAAGTCTCGCCCTTTGACGGGTTGCCGGGCCTCTTCTTCGCCGCCATCTTTGCCGGTGCCCTAAGGTGAACCATTATTACTATCTCTATAAATGCATTTGTTTTGTTAAGGAAATGTTGAGAACTCTGTTATTTTCTAATTTATGTTTTTAAGACAATTCTCCCAACTACAGATATCCGGATTCATGAATTCTACCTGCAGGTTAGCCTAAAACAGGATGCATGCTGGGCAATAATATTATGTCAACAAATCTTAAAGTTTTACTATAGAAATTTTCTCAAATTGTGCCATTATTTCAAGATTAACATTTTATAAAATTAGCCATCATTATTTTCTAAATTAGTACCATCATGCATTTACATTACTTGAATTGTTGGAAAATTCATCCATTAAAGATAGAAAGATATAAAAATAGCAACTATCTGTTTATTTTCTTCTGGTTATGTCGACAAAATCTGCCCAAATAAGACTGCAGGTGCTTACACTACTGTAAATCAGCTTTCCGTGCTAGGGAGAATGTAAGTGTAATTGTTCACAAGGGTAGGTCTAGGGGATCCACCTGTGATTCCCCCCTCCTTTTTACGGACTACCTGAACTAAGTACTCATAAGGGAACACTGCTCTGGCGCTATTGGACATGAATGCATTAAATTTTATCAATGCGTGAGAAATATTTTTCTGATCAGCCACAGGGAATTCGACTTATTCAAAACGTTTTAACCCTACCATATTCTTTTGTTTAGACTCTTTTTTTTAATTCAAAAGTATAATAAAATTGACCGAAAAAGCATGGTGCGGCATTTAATCTGTATGATATGGACATCATTTTAGATATTAGGTATCATGTTAGGGCATGTCTTGAAATATGTATTTTTTACCTAAAATGCCCAGGTTTCTATACTTATATAAAATGTTAACGCCAATATTTAACTAAATATGTGATGTTTTTCACTGCTGTTCGTCATTTCAATTCGTTGCAAAATCTTGAGTTACAATCACGAAGATAATGTCGAGAATTTACTGTCATGCTGGCAAAATTCATTTGCGATATCATCGCGAAAATGCATCACTTTTTTCGTTATTATAACACAAGATAACATTGGCAAGTGAAATATATGATATAACTTAACAAAAATGCAGCGCACTATACTAGGCCACGTGAACACTTTTTGGTGAAAACCATAATATATCATGTGTGTGTATGTATGTATGTATGTATGTATGTATGTATGTATGTATCTGTGTGTGTTTGGGTGTCTGACGGTGGTGTAATAAGCCCATCCCACATTGGGTATATCCTTGGGTTGGACAAGGGTTGGGCAAAATATACATAAATGCCATCCTTGTCTCAAAGACTTGGGATTATTTAACTAAGTAAGAATTATCTTTTTCTATATCCCCAAGTACTGTTAAAACATAACCATTTCTGAAAGTATATCAATTGACAGATTTGTAGGTTTGCCAACCAATCAAAATTCTGCGTTTCGGGGCAAAATAGGGTTGGACATTAAAGGTTGGACTTACAGGCTTTACCTTTGGTTCCTATGGGGAAAAGCTCAAAATGTAAGGTCATGTTTTAGAAATTTTAGAAGCAATCTGTCCACCAAATCACTTTTGTTAATTTAGCATTGTGCAACTCTCTTCAGGGAATAAGCACGAAAGCAATTTTAATAATATTTCATGGTAAACTTTGTTCTTGGTATAAACTGGGATGGGCTTATTACAGGGAAGGGGGGCGTGGGGGTGCGCGCCCTCCCCTTTTTTGGGCAAAATTTAGACTTTTTTTAATGTAGAATTCTGCTAAAACGTAGTTAAGAATTTATTTCCAATAGCGCCCCCCCCTTTTTTTTCAAGATCCCGAATCAGGTATCACACACACATATATATATATATATATATATGTATGTATGTATGTATGTATGTATGTATGTATGTATGTATGTATGTATGTATGTATATATATATATATAGACCTAAGAGAGTACTTTCCTTTTGATCTGCCTAGTTCGCTGTCGTCGTTCCTGATGGCCATGGCGACCTCCACGTTCCAGGACCTGCTGGGGGGTAAACTGGTCCACCTCCCGGAGTACAAGAGGATGTGGGTCACCAAAGGCCTGGGTCCGTACTAAGGGAAAACTGTCTGAGGCTGGAAGTATAACCCTAAATATAAGTTTTGCATCGAAAAATTACTCCCCAAGGTTGCTGGGCTAGCGCTGAGGGCTGTAATTTTCTGATGTCCAACCATCATCATTGTATATTTCATCTATCCATTTACATATATTTAAAACAGACTCTAGTTAATAACGTGAATTATATCTATGTACTTCAATTGTACTGTCTGGAAGAACAGACTCGTCTGAAGATATGTTAAGAAAAAAGAAAAAAATCAGGGTCATACTTCTGACTGAGGATGGTTTTCCGTATATCACATTCCATATTTTGTGAATTATGAGGAAGTAGAAAGGAAATTATCGGTGGAGCAAAGTGGGCATTATACCAATGTCTTAATTCTGCACACACTTTGGATAGTCTGAAGCAGTTTACCCTCAAATTGTGATATTCTCTCAAATATAGGGCTCTATCAATATATATCCACTTAATCGGGTATAGTCCAAGAGATGCGGCACTTTTATTTATGTGACTGAGGCCGAAAGGTTTGAAGGCGGTTTCCTAACCCAAATTTTCCACAGAATTCAAAAATCCATTTCTTGGTTGTCAAAGCCTCCGGGTTTTGGGTGAAAAATGACGTTTTCTGATAAAAAATAGCATTTTCTGGGCAAAATGATAATCCCGGTATTTGCTCCCCAGCTACCCTTAAAACAATGTTAGAAACTTGTGTAAGCCATCAAATTGAAGGGTAGGACCTAGTGAACAAGGAGAACAAGCAAAAATTAAATAATTGGTTGGTTACCATGGTAACAAGTGACGGTTTTGGTGGAAAATAGTCAAAAAATGATTAAATCTTTTTTTCCGTTATCTATGGTGACCACCAATTGCATGTTTTCAGTCTAAATCTTCTTTGGTACATTCAATAGCATCCAAATCTAAATGAATATCACAAAAATGATGATCTATATTGCATAAATTTGGTCTAAATTGAGGTAATTTGCCGAAAAGGGCCAATTTCATGAAAATTACAAAATTGGAATATATTGACAAAATGATGGTTTAAGACCATATAAAAGCACCACAGGTGCTTAATTACTAATTCTGTAACAGGAATTACATAGACAAATCGAAAGAAGCCAGGCAGCTGTCAGAAACAACATGGCCGTCTCTTGTTGGAAACCGGCATCTACCCTATCTGCCATGTTGGAAATAGACTTGTATCTTATCTCCCAGAATGGAAAGAAAGACATGGTTGGTATCTCTGTTAGGAGATTGGAGGTCCGGGAATCTAAATTACAATGCTTTGAGTCTGGCAGAAGCAAAAACCTAAGATAGCTGACATATTTTTAATATTACCACCAATGTAAACACATAACGTTTGTACACAAAATGGCAATGGTTTTAATATCTGTGATTTTCTGTATGAATAAGGTCCCAAGTAGTGAGACCTTTATCTTGTGTTTGTCCATAATAGTCCAGGAGCCAAATCCTGAAATCTGTCAAAATAAGGATTTACCCTCCGCGGTGAGCCCCCTGGATTTTCTTTATTTTTTTCAACTTATAGCATCCTAGGGACCATGAATCAAGACGGTTCCGAAGAATTTAGGTATGCGAACACTCTGTAATTACGCGATTTTTGGTTAATTAGCAAAAATTGAAAAACGCGTTATTTCTTAATTTCTCTGAAACTATGTAAGATATGATAACATGCTATATGTCATCTGAAAGGTAATTTTTTTCCTGATTTTTTGGTATATTGTTTGCTATTGTCATTAATCATGGCAATGAGTAATTAAAGAAAAACTGTTGTTTTAGTCAAAATCATTAGAACTTAAGGATCTAAGGTTAAACTTTAGAATTGATAAACCAAGTCCTAGGTATACTTAAAGGGGATCTTTGGGCAGTTTAAAAAAAAAGTTGCATCTGATTTCATTAGAAATATAATGTAGAAATCATTTTTTGCTGATTAAATTCTAACCGACTACTGGTTCATTTTGCACATATATTCTAAAAGGAGAGATGATATCATGAAAACAACACAATATATCCTTAAGTGAAGTGAAAATGATAATCACTATCTCCTTAAGCTGGTATTTCAGTGCTTTCTGAGCCATTTGGGCACATGCATGTAATATAGTGGCTGTTTGGAGAGCATTTTGGCTCACAGTGAGAGATGTGTCACAATAAAACTATGGTTTGAGTAAGATTTCTTTCCTCAGTAAAATACCATGATTATGTCTCAGTTTTATTACAAACCATCTTATTAGGAGCCTTGCATTAAGTATGTATGCATGAAGGGGGGAAGGAGGTATGAAACTTTTGAAAATGTGCATACTTTATAGTACAAATCTAATGCATACTTTTGTCCAAAGGTGGTGGGGGTCTGAGAATTTTGAAAATGTGTGTACTTACTAAATAGATGGCCCCATATAGTTCTCTCTATTTCATGCTGACAAAAAGAAAAGAATAGCCCATAGTAGACTCACCCATTACCTGACCCCAAGCCATGTTTCTCAGGGTATATATATGGGGAGCCTCCAAGTATTACTTTAAAGAAGAGATGAGTCCCAAAGAGACTGTTGTCATATATCAAGGGTTCTGAATTTAAAAAAACAGTCCTTGTATCAATATGCCAATTGCAAAAAAACCAGGAATGCTATTTGTTAAACTTGATAGGTGTGCTACCTCTTTCAAATTGTTGGTTTTAACAAATTACTAGATTGTTCTTTAAACTCTAGGATTCTAGACCCATGTGCTTATATAAATGAGTAGCTTGGCTTGACCCTACACAAAATGGATATCTTATATTTTATGGGTTACTGGTATTAGTAATTTTATATCAAATTATGACCAGCCTATGATCATGCTTCACTCAGATTCATCCTACCAACTAATAGGATTCTGCCATATATCTAATTTTATCAGGAGGTGTACCAGGGGGACTGAGACCTCTGTGTGTATATATACATATCAATATCATTGGCAAGTCCTCAAACAAATATCAAGCCCTGAAACAATACAGAAGTACCTGATATAGCTTTCTATTTCAAAATTACAAGTTCTTGGTATGGCCATTACTGGTTTCCCAATATTATCTAGTAGCATTACTACATTGAGCAGCATGTGCACAGCACCCTTGATTTGACACCATAACCACGGCACTATGGTATTAGGAGATTATACAAGAGCAACCAATTGCTGTGATTCTGGTTGTTGCCTCAAACTTTCAGTTCTTTAAGCCCCAGAAACAACATTATTCCCTTATCAAAATATAACCATTTTCATTTCTAAACTGCTATGAACAAGGATCCAATTTCCTTAACCTACAACAAGACACAGTTTATAGGTACTAAGGGAAAGGTCAATCATGGTAAATACTCAGAGACCAAGAACTAAGGGAGTGATTACTCAAATACATAAATAATCTTCTAATCTATGATCAGTTCTAATAATCCAACACTGAATACTTAGTCTTTAATACAAAAGGGTATAAAGCTAACTGAGCACTGAACCCATACAGCCTGGATCTGCTCTCAAGTAGAAGCAAAAGGATGACAAAGTTTAATTAGGTAGATTGGTGGGAGTATGTTAACAAAAGTACAGCAGGTGGTCAGCAATCCCACAATTTACAGCACACTATATAGGTCTGTAGTGTGTTGTACCATGGGGGCTCCCCTTAACCCTCAGTGCAGGTCACTCTGGGGAAAGGCTATACCTCTCCACCACTGATAAGTTTCTAAAGATCCACTACCTTCATTTCACTGCTGTAAGGCAGCATTGTCTAAACAGTTTAAGTTATCATTTCACTTCACCAGTTGCAGTGATGAATCCCATGCTCCTTTTGGAATTATGTGATAAAATGGAATAAGACGGTAATAAGTAACCAAAATTTAAGCCTGCCCCACCCTCTGAGGGATCCTTTATTAACCCTAGTCTGCCGTCTTTGTCATTCCTCTGTCTTTCCAGGTCTTATCTGTTCCCAGGTATGAGGTAAACATTGGACACTGGGGCCAGCAATGGGGGGATTTAAAAGTATTATGGCCTACAACTCCCACCCTCCCTATAGGAATAGGGTTTAATGATGAGTGGGTACAGGGATATGTAAATAGAAGTTTGCAGCACATTGTTATGTCAATTTGTGAATCTTTGGCAATATAAGGAGCCATCCATACCCTTTTGAGTCTTGCTAATGTAAACTTATTTTACAGCTTCAATGTTGTCTACAGTGGACCAAATAGCTCAGAAAGCACTGAAATACCAGCTTAGGGAGACAATGATTATTCTTTTCCCATCTCTTTAGGATATATTGTATTGTTTTCATGATATCATCTCTCCTTTTAGAATATAAGTGCAAAATGAACCAGTAGTCGGTTAGAATTTAATCAACAAAAAATAATTTCTACATTATATTTCTAATGAAATCAGGTGCAACTTTTTTTAAAAACTGCCCATAGATCCCCTTTAAGTATACCTAGGACTTGGTTTATCAATTCTAAATTCTAACCTTGGATCCTTAAGTTCTAATGATTTTGACTAAAACAACAGCTTTTCTTAAATTACTCATTGCCATGATTAATGACAATAGCAAACAATATACCAAAAAATCAGGAAAAAATTACCTTTCAGATGACATATAGCATGTTACCATATCTTACATAGTTCCAGAGAAATTAAGAAATAACGCGTTTTTCAATTTTTGCTAATTAACCAAAAATCGCGTAATTACAGAGTGTTCGCATACCTAAATTCTTCGGAACCATCTTGATTCATGGTCCCTAGGATGCTATAAGTTGAAAAAAATAAAGAAAATCCAGGGGGCTCACCGCGGAGGGTAAATCAAGATTTTCAGGTTTGGCTCCTGGACTATAAAGCCCAAGATGGCTTACTTAGGTAGCATAAGATTGTGAAGTAGGGCCCTCGTAGGTCCAATGGATTCATGATTCATGAATGATAATGATAATTACAAAGAGTAGTCAGTTTCATTCATTAATTTTTTCATAGTTGTGGATCCTGTTGTATCCAAATGTGAAAAGGGAAACACCTTCATTTTTAGATAATGCAAACTTCAGGGTAGTTGGTTCTTTAATTTATTTCAGACCATCATGACAGAGTAGACCAGTAGGACAACAGCTGAAATGACAACTAAAGCAGTTTTATTTTCGATTGTACATTGATCCCAGGCGGTTCAGCTTATTCTTTCGGCATTTTTAGGAAGAATCATAAACATCTATTTAAAAAGAAAAAATAGAACCTTATTACTACATTTGCTGTTTTGATCCTTTCGACTGAAGGGATATGTTGGGTTCTGTCAATCACAGGAATATGAAATGGATCATTTGCCATATATCTAGTTTTCCTATTACAAAATTTAATGACAAATAGTTCATGAAATGTGACCTTCCTGGTATTACAATTAAGGCAATGATTAAAATATATCAACGTCAAGTGAATGAGTTCAAGACCCCATTACATTTGCTAGTGTCTCTAGTATCAATAGTCTACTATTGTAACAATTGAAACTAAGCAAAGATTTTAAATTAGAAGAGATAATGATATCCCCCTCATGTCACCCTAACTAATGTTATCAACATTTGAACCCTCAGAGCATACCATCAATAGCTGGAGGATGGGAAATGTAGCATTTAGGTGAAGGCCTAATGCAGCCAATCAAAGAGAACTGTTGTCTCCCAATATCCACTTTGAGACATGTACACAAGTATAAGAGCTAGATTTTAGGAATTTTCAATATCACAAAAATAATCCTTTAAGGAAATCAGTCATAAAAAACACATTTATTAACATTTCCATGAGTTAAAGACAATCATATTCTAGAACTGGGGACATATCTTCTTACCAATATGAGCAGACACAAAATAGTGGTAGCTGTCTCAAGCAGATCATTACTCAATAATCTACTCCCACCTTGATCACTTGTCAGGTCTGTACCAGTCATTTGATTAGTCTCCATACTACCATAAATTGCCAAAGCACATGGATGTACAATCTTGCTAAAGCACAGTTATGAAGTACTTTCTAATGTATTTCATGAGAATATGTCCCCCATAATCAAGAGATTGTTTTAGATACCTTTAGTGTTCATATCACAAAAATCAAGAGAGTAAAAGTGTAAGGGCAATGCAATTCGACTTGATGGGCCACATTATACAGCACTTATTTTCACATGAATTTCTAAACTTTGGAGTCCTTATATCAAAGTGTTTCATTCTTTATATTCTATACTTGGGTTTTATTATGAAATCGAAAAGGTGCCCTAACTGGCTTTGTACAGGTCTACCAACTTGGTTATGTTGACTCTCAGAACAGGCTGGTTCAGAGGAAAAACAACCTCACATTCATAAGAACTAGATAGCAGAATCAAAACTGTGGCCTATATTGGCTTTACCAAGGACAACACACAATTCATACACAATAGAAGTGTGCACACAGTAGATACACACCTAAATCATTAGCTGAAATGGGAATGCTCTTTCTCTCTCCCAACCTTTTTTTGGGATTGCAGGGGGAGGGTACTCTCTGGACATTTACCTAGATTCTGGGACGGGCAGTAATCATTTTTCAAGACCTCCACATTGTATACAATTAGGTAGTCCACTTGGTCTTCAAGCCAACCAATACCCAACTGCTGCCCATGATGTTGAATCCATCCAGGAAATAACCTTTGAATTCTATAAAGAAGGAGGTATCTGTTATTTAAACTTGGGTAGGTTACTATCTGTATGATCCATGCAGAACCATTCATCTTATGATTTCCGCAAAAATGAATTCATTGTAGAAATGCTGAAGAACAATGACCATTCTTCATGTTATGACAACCACCTTGCAATATCTAATGCTACTTGAATAGGCCATCTTGGACATGTTGACTAGCACAGGATCAAGGTCTCACTACTTTGGATCCTATTAATACAGATAACCACAGATAATAAAACCATTCCCATTCATGTACATACATATTGTTGAAGTACTTAAAGTTTTGTGGTAGTACTTTCTGCTTTTTAAATCAGGAGCATTTGTTGATGATGTTGAATCATTTCTTCAGGCACAGGTTAGAGCATGGCCTCAGGCTAATGCCCCATGAAATTCACAGATACATGGCTCTGTGTTTCCAGCCCCAATGCCCAGAGTGGAGCATTCAAAGTTCCTTTTAGGCTCCAGGGCCTTGATTGGTTAGTCAGGCTCCAGGTGGTTAGTCAGGCTTCACCTGTACCCTATGAGGGTAGTTATACACTAATTTAAGGGTATAGTTTAGTACTTGTATAAGGCTTATAATACTATATTAATTCTTACATTATTATATTTAAACTATTTGAAAAGATATGTGTTTTAGAGTATAGACATGTCCTACTGATTTTAAAGTACGACAATATAGTCAAGTTGGTGGTAATATTCAAAACTGGTCAGTCATCTTGGATATTAGCTTCTTCCACAAACTCAAAACATTGGTATTTAGATTCCCAGACCTTGAATCTCCTAATATGAACACTAACCATGTCTTTCTATCCATTCTAGGAGATAAGATACAAGCCTATTTCCAACATAGCAGCCATGTTGTTTTCTGACAGCTGCCTGGCTTCTATTGATTTGTCTATGTAATTCCTGTTACAGAATTAGTAATTAAGCACCTGTGGTGCTTTTATATGGTCTTAAACCATCATTTTGTCAATATAATCCAATGTTGTAATTTTCACGAAATTGGCCCTTATTGGCAGATTTTGTGTACAAATGTTATGTGTTTACATTGGTGGTAATATTAAAAATATGTCAGCTATCTTAGGTTTTTGCTTCTGCCAGACTCAAAGCATTGTAATTTAGATTCCCGGACCTCCAATCTCCTAACATAGATACCAACCATGTCTTTCTTTCCATTCTGGGAGATAAGATACAAGTCTATTTCCAACATGGCAGATAGGGTAGATGCCGGTTTCCAACAAGAGACGGCCATGTTGTTTCTGACAGCTGCCTGGCTTCTTTCGATTTGTCTATGTAATTCCTGTTACAGAATTAGTAATTAAGCACCTGTGGTGCTTTTATATGGTCTTAAACCATCATTTTGTCAATACATTCTAATTTTGTAATTTTCATGAAATTGGCCCTTTTCGGCAAATTACGTCAATTTAGACCAAATTTATGCAATATAGATCATCATTTTTGTGATATTCATTTAGATTTGGATGCTATTGAATGTACCAAAGAAGATTTAGACTGAAAACATGCATTTGGTGGTCACCATAGATAACGGAAAAAAAGATTTAATCATTTTTTGACTATTTTCCACCAAAACCGTCACTTGTTACCATGGTAACCAACCAATTATTTAATTTTTGCTTGTTCTCCTTGTTCACTAGGTCCTACCCTTCAATTTGATGGCTTACACAAGTTTCCAACATTGTTTTAAGGGTAGCTGGGGAGCAAATACCGGGATTATCATTTTGCCCAGAAAATGCTATTTTTTACCAGAAAATGTCATTTTTCACCCAAAACCCGGAGGCTTTGACAACCAAGAAATGGATTTTTGAATTCTATGGAAAATTTGGGTTAGGAAACCGCCTTCAAACCTTTCGGCCTCAGTCACATAAATAAAAGTGCCGCATCTCTTGGACTAATAGCATTACTTTATCTGAAATTTAAAGGCCAAACAAGCAAATCCATTCAGAATTCACAAAATAAAGGAAAAAATAATTCCACAGGGGAGCAAGGTGGGCAGAATAACATGTCATAATCCCCCTTCCCTGGTTCAGACCAGTCGTGGGACAAGCTAGACCCCTCCACCTGCCACCCTTATCATCACTCTGTCTACACAGGCCTTATCTGTTGAGAGGTGTGAGGTCAGTGGGGCCAAAATTAGGGATTTTAAAAGTTGTACCAGCCCACAACTCCTGACCTCCCTATACACCTTTCTCACGAACCTGCGCAGTCCCCCACCTTGCCACCTTTTGGGGCTTTCGGAAACTGGATTACCTCACTTGATATAGTTTAACTAGAGGGAAAACCCCAAAAGGTTATTTCAAACGTAATCCACCAGGGGGCTTCACTTTAATGAAAAAGATGTATAGGCTCCATTATTGGCGTGAGAGTATTGCTTGATTCGAGCAATAATGTAAGTAGTATCTAGAAATGGGAACCTGAAGCATGTCGCGCACGCTGGTGATGTTTATATATGCTAGACACTACAAATATATGGGTTATAATTTACGTGCCTATATCGATTTGATCTTATTGTATATAATGTAACATGTAAGTAGTATATGGAAATGCGAATTTGATTCCTCTAGCATAAAGAAGTAATCTTATTCAGGAAATGTCGTGTATGTACTTGTCAAGTGTAACACAAACAATATCACATATATGGCATCGTTTATATAGCTGAAAGGGGTATTTTCATACATATAAGGTAACTTGGCATACTTAAGTCAGAGTATGAAAAGATATGCTGCTATTACATATTGATTCGCATACATTAGCAATATAATTATTAAAACTTGGCAATTTGGAGCATGTCACATATGTGTAACAAAGAATGATATATTATGATTCCATCCCTTCTTTTTCTCCTGCTTAAAATCTGGAAAATCTGATTTAAAAAATTCCAGATTTTTATGATCATATATAGAGTAGCATCTCTGCTTTAATCTTATATATATTGTGATCCGTACCATCAATCTCACTAGAGTAAATATACAAGAAATTTAACATCTCATTATGCATGACTCATTGTTATTTACCATACTATACATCTAACATGATAATACTGTATAATGTTCTACATCCACGAAAGTCAAATTGTAACATCTGCAAGAGCAGATACATTTCTGAAAATGACAAACAAAAATATTAAAAAAATTTGTGCCTTGTCCCTATAGTGGCGGTGTACGGCGTGCTGTCAACGGTGACTGGCGTGCTGCTCATGGAGGTGGGAGGCACGCTCGTACAGGTGGGCACCCAGCCAACCTGCCACGTAACAGAAACGTTCTGCAACCATACTGTTTTTAGTCATTTTGTTACTTGGTAAGATGGCACATAACAATTATGTTATTGATGGTGAGGTTAAAACCTCACCAAATTAGAATGTTATTATAACATTTCTTTAGGATGATATCTGACACTGATTTGTAACATCCTTTTCATCACTATCATCCATTTGTACATATCATTTATTTCTTCTCATTGATATCACTTGATCAACTAGAAGACCATGTATGTAGCGTGAAGTTGACAATAAACGTTTAAAAAAAATAAATAACAGAATGTCATAGGAACCTTCTGTTTGTGTTGAAGAACATAACCAGAACATTGTAATAACATCATAATGCAACATCACAGCAGTAGCTTGCAGTGATATAATTGGGAGTCATCAAAAGAACGTAACAAGAACCAATATCTGAATGTTGCTGCAACATTATAATATTGACGCATCCTTGGCTGGGCACAGTTGTACATAAGCCAAATATGTGATGTTATAATAAGCCAAATATGTTATGTTATTTTAACATTGCAGCGACGTTCTGGTTTGCTTCTTGGTCTGTTATTTTGATGGCTCCCAATAACGTTGCTTCAATATACTGCTGTGATGTTGCACTGCAACATTATTATAACATTCTGGTTATGTTCTCCAACTCAAACAGAATGTTCTTATAACATTCTGTCTTAGTTTTGTCCTAGCCTCACCACGAAATAATGTTATAATAATGTTTGGATCAATAACATAATTGGTATGTGCCGTCTTAGTAAGTACCAAACTGATTAAAAAAAGTATGGTTTCAGGACGTTTCTGTTATATTGCAGGTTGGCTGGGTAGTTAAAAAAGTTTTATTTTATTATAACTTTTGTTATTTGTTTATTCCAAAGCAAAATATTTGATCTTCCAATGTGGCCTGTATTGGTGCAGTTGTGGCCAGATGATATTGTATTGGTGTTGAAATCCTATGTTTGGCACTTTCTGAACTTTGAACTGACAGCGATGTACGAACAACCATCAGCACAACACAAATTGAGTAAATTACTGTACTAGAGAAAGCAACGATTTCTTAGTGACGCAAAAAACACACCAAAAACCAAAATAAACACGTGTCTGATATTTCTCCGGCGATTCTAGCTAATCTCTCCAAAACAATAAAGTCAATAAAGTTAATTTTTCTTTAAAAAAATCTATTTGATAAACAATTGCATTGTTCTCATAAAGGAGCTTGTTCCACAGCAGTCACTCCCTGTCTTCCCCTGCAGATGGCCGTCCGACTCCACATGATCTTTGCCGTGCCTCTGGGGGTGATGTTCCTGCTGGGGGGAGCCTGGCCGAGGTGTAACGCCAAGGTGAGCGACCCCTGTCTCCAAAAGGAGGGGTTGCCTAACCGTCAGACATATTAAACTTTAACAGATGTCTTGTGAAGACAAACTGCTGCAAAATTGAAAGCAGAGGCCTTAAGCCTGTATTCCACATGCCGATTTTGATACCGATTTTAAAAATCGACAGTGAGAATAAAGGTGAAATACAAAAATGTTATACATCATTAGAAAGCTCTTACAGTTCTCTTTCAAATGATATATAGGACTTTGCTTTCACGCCAAATTCTCAAAAAAATCAAGCAAATGTAAAATCGGCAGCAACGAAATTAGGTTTGTAAAGTCCATCAACAAAATATAATTTATAGGAGAAGAACCTTTAGCAATTTCCACGATGGCTGACATATCAATAAAATAAAAAAGCAGTGAGGAAAAAAAACCCCAACCCCAACAAACAACAACAACAACAACGACAACAACAACAACAACAACAACAACAACAATAACTACGGCTACTCATTATCCAACATAATTGATTATCCGTTGTATTTTTTTTCACTTTTCGTGATACTATTTCTTTTAGTCTGCCCTGGTGGGTGCGTTTGTGGCCGGCGGGTTCCTGGCGTGGCTGGCGGTTGGCGCCAACCTGTATAAGACGAACGTGGAGCCCCTGCCCTCCAGAACCCACAATTGTCTCCTCACCAACACCACACCGACCCCTGCCGTCACATCAGGGAACCTGGCCGGCTTCACCACTGTGGACGTTATGCACAGTACAACGGAGGTGTATGGGGATAGAGGGCATCCAACTGGCAATGAGGAGTAAGTATGAACCTGCATTCCCAACTTTGTGGAAAACTGTTCCACATCTCCTACGGCACTCTCAGTCCATACTCTAGCCACAATTAAACCTGTTTCCAACTTACCTCCCCTACATGTGGGACTTGCTGGAATATTCTGTAAGTATCCCATATGGTACATGTGCAGTCTATAGGTCTTGAGTATGTTCTTACAAGCATATAACATTGAAAATTAGATGTATATCCTATATTGCTGTAAGTTGAATAAATTTTGATGAAGTATCATTGTTAAGTAGTGCAATAAGTGAATTTTAGTTTTGTGAGAATGGTACAGGCTTTTTATGGTGTCCATGTGGGATACTTATGGGCGACATGTTAGTATGCAGACAGGGGTGGGGTAGTCCCCACTTGGGATGTTATCTTTAAGAAAAAGCTGGGTCACATGCCATATATATTTGAGACTGTTTTGTTTATATTCATGTTGGTACCTCCATGTAAAGACCCTGTTTTTGTTTAATTTTGTTGACTTGTGTAACACTTACAGATGCTCTGAGCACCTATAACTTTTCCACAAAAATTGGGTATTTGTGGGCCCACAAGTCCTTTTTTCCACAGGTTGGAAAAGCTTTTTCCATAAATGTCCCATATTTGTTCCACAAGTGACTGATAAATTGGAAAATTCCACATTTGGCTCACAAATGTCATGTGCCTATCTGGAATACCACATTTGTCCCACAATTGTAGCTCACACCATAAGTTAGAAAGGGTAACCTCACAAAGTCACAGTTCTACCACAACTTCATGATAACTAACCCACAAAACCATTTATGGAATACTTATGAGTCCACAAATCTGGAGGGGGCTCCAGAGAAAAACGAGGATAATCATTTTTGTCTTCCATAATAAAAGTCGAGTCAGAGAACATTTCCAGATAATTCTAGTAAAAAAAAGGGGTTGCAGAGAAACTTTTGCGAATTATGGAAAACATTATGGAAACTGCAAAACATTATGGAAAACCATTTTTTGCAGACACTGATCATTGGTATAGGGAACCATATTAATTATGGGAAGTGGCTTTCCATAATCATTTTTTTAACTTTTTTTCCCATCTAATAGACTTTGTCCAGACAGGGTCACGTGACTAGATTTTGGTGATCACCACGTAGTGATCAATACCACATGAATATGAAATAAATTCAAATAGATGAACATAACTGACAATTGTGATTCCTTTAATCTATTTGAAGTAAATGGAATATGGAAATTTGTTCTAAATGTTTCAGAACTATGAATAATGATGAAAATAAATTTATCAGCAATATGGTGGACAGTCTATTTTGGGAGATGTGATGTCATCTGCACAACATCTATAGTATATATTCCAGTTGCCATTATCATGCTGCGATCTCTGTAGGGTCGACATACATTGACTGCGGCACCCTCCTGCACCTACTTGGGCCTAATACACTTTATATGGCCAAAACTCAATACATTATACCAACTGGAAACCTTTGCATATATCACAGCTATTCTATGTTCTATTTAGAGTCTCTTTTTCATCAAATTTAAGTAAGTATTTTCATTAAAATAATGCTTATCTATAATTTGCAAAATAACTATCCAAATGCACACATTTCCCGGCAACCACTGTGAAGAGTAAAATTAATACATTTTGTTGTTTTTAAGCCTTTTGGACTTCTAGACGCCTATCTACTGTGACCAAATAAGTAAAGTTTCCAATCCTAGATAATAAAAGTATTTGTCATTGAGCTGTTTGTTTTAAAGTGTTCTGTATATGGTACAGCCTCATAACTTCCATTTGAAAGTGAACCCGTTTCACAGTGGGTGTTGCAGCGAAACTTTGCACCAAACTGATAGTGGTAACTGGAAAATAGGCTATTTTGTGTTATGGAACGCTATGAGGCATAACTGAGTAAGATGGAAAACTAAATCCAAATTTCATATTTTATGCGTTTTTGATGTTCTGACCCACGAGCCTGATTCCAATAGGTTGTGACAGGTTAGGAAGGGTAAGAAAGGTTCCCCAGTAGGGTGGGACACATTCTGAGTAAGATGGACTAGTAAATCCAAGATTCAGATTTTAGGCGTTTTTGACATTCTGACCCATGAGCCTGATTCCAATGAGTTGTGACACATAAGGAAGGATAAGAAGGGTTCCCACAAGGGTGGGACACATTCTGGGTAAGATGGACAAGTAAATCCAAGTTTCAGATTTTACTTGCTTTTGACGTTCTGACCATCGAGCCTGATTCCAATGAGTTGTGACACGTTTGGAAGGGTAAGAAACATTTCACAGTAGGACAGGACGCATTCTGAGTAAGATGGACAAGTAATTCCAAGTTTCAGATTTTATGCATTTTTGATGTTCTGACCCATGAGCCTGATTCCAATGAGTTGTGACATGTTAAGAAGGGTAAGAAACGTTCCCCAGTAGTGTGGGACGCATTCTGAGTAAGATTGACAACTAAATCAGAGTTTCAGATTTTACGCATTTTTGACGTTCTGACCCACGAGCCTGATTCCAATGAGTTGTGACACGTTTGGAAGGGTAAGAAACATTTCACAGTAGGACAGGACACATTCTGAGTAAGATGGACAAGTAATTCCAAGTTTCAGATTTTATGCATTTTTGACGTTCTGACCCATGAGCCTGATTCCAATGAGTTGTGACATGTTAAGAAGGGTAAGAAACGTTCCCCAGTAGTGTGGGACGCATTCTGAGTAAGATTGACAACTAAATCAGAGTTTCAGATTTTACGCATTTTTGACGTTCTGACCCACGATCCTGATTCCAATGAGTTGTGACACGTTTGGAAGGGTAAGAGACGTTCTGCAGTAGGGCAGAACACACGTTTTTGACATTCCCATCCTATGCACACACCCCTCTGTGTCCAGTGGTGTGTTGGCCGGGTCTGCACATAGGTCTATATAAAATGATACACCTCATTTCCACCATTCACCTCCTACACAGTAAGCAAGCTCGGATATACAAGTAACAGCTCCTTATTGAATTGCATTCAATTAATTGTCCCAAAATATTCCTATAATGATTCATGATTTCCCCATAATTATTCCCCATAATTCTTATTTTTCGCTGGTACTATTCATGCAAAACAACAGATAGAATCAGCCTGCCAGGAACATTCCTCTAACTTAAGGTATATTTACACTTTTCCATAATTATTTTCCATAATTACTATACAAACCAACTTTCCATCCAAACCCACTTTCCATAATGTCTATGGAACGGGTAAGACGTTTTTATGGAAAGTTGGTCATGATTTATTTATGGAAAAGTGCAATATCCTCAATTTTCTCTGGAGCCCCCTCCTGAGTTGGGAATGCAGCCCTGGGTGGTAGCTTAAGTTCGGTTTACACAGGTCGTCAACGGGTCCTTACGAAAAATTCACTTACACTAACCTTACATCAATGGTTTGTCGTTAGCAAAAAAATTAACGTCTTTTATAGGTCACTATCGTAGGTTATCGGTAACAATTGTCATAAGAGACAATGGTCATGAAGAGTTTACATGGCCCAACAATTCCTTCAGATAATAGACGAGTAATAATCATTGTAAAAATTGACATGAGGCTTTTGACAGAGGATATATATATATATATTCAATAGGTTTGTATAAGAATACATCCAATGACATACAACAGGGAGATTTACAGAGACCAACAGTTGCTCTTATGATAAGAAACATTATCATCCTAAGCTGAATTTCCCTGTCGTTAGCCCATTCACCTAAGCTTTTTCCAAAAAAAATCAAATGTGGACTGCCTTAACACAACCTTTCATTAATAATTCCTTAAGATAAATTTAGTTTACACAGCCTGACAATTTATCGTAAGGCTTTCCTCGATTGTCGGGACTATCTCAGCCCTAAAGGCCCGTTCACACCTTACGATTCATGCAGTTAAGATAAGGCTAAAGACAGCATCGTGATATAGTCGGAAAATAATTTTGTTTAGGATTTTGTTAAGACACTTACGATTGGTTTTCTAACATTCTAAATGTATCTATGCTGTTCACAAATTTTTCCAGGGGTTCTTTGCCGATCTTGTTACATTTCAATACCGATCTTGTTACGACACTTGTCGTAATAGGAAAAATCTTAAGGTGTGAACCAGCCATTATGTTGATGACTGTCGGGAACACATGGCACGGATTTTATCGGTCTGTGGTAACCTCCCGTTAGGTACAATATTCCCTATTGGACGTAGTACACAATATACATAGGGGTATGGGGATAGGAGAGGGTTTTCAATGGGCAAAAAAGAGCAAGTATGTATCTAGGTGGTACCTTATGTGAAATATGCCACTTTGAACGTGTTACTTAATGTGTTACACTTTGAATGTGTTACTTATGAGACGTTCTCCAATAATGCTTAACAGTTAAATGTTGCATTTAGTTGGTAGCAACATGGTTATGTTAACCACACGGTGATCACCAACAAGAGAAAATATATTGTTCAGTCCATGGACTGAAAAATCTTGCTTTTGTGGCAAAAAATATTCATCTATTTTGAGTAATAACTTCTGGCACCACTCTTGCTGCCCACTATAAAGGCCTAAAATTAAAAAAAGTTGTGTTCAGGTAACCCAACCTACCCTTATTTTTTGGGTTGGTTGTGTAAGTGTAAAAAAGAAAAAAAAAGACCTACCTACCGTAATTCTTTTGGCCTATGTTACCTTAACACAACAATTTTTGTTCTTTGGCCTTATGTGTCAGGCAGGTGGTCTGGCACCTGTGTGTCCACTATAGGGTGGTGGAAGGTGGGGTTGGGGGAGGGGGAGGTGGAGGCGGAGGAGTGAGAGAGCCAGTTAGGCCAAGGATATTTGGATTTCTGTTTCATTTTTTGCCCTTATTAAAATTTGGATAAAAATCAATTTGAAATGAAGGTATATTACATAATTAAGTAAAGATAAATTAAATGCTTATCAGTAAAAAATAGTCAGAACAATTATAGTCTAAGGATTTGTCAGATTTGAATGTATGAGTACATTCATTGGAAACAAAAAATTAATATTGCTTTCAGGGCAACCTGGGCTTTCTGGTCTCTCAAAATTGACATACCTCTCTATATATAGGACCCATGTACCGTGAGTGTCAATCATACCTCTTACCCCTCCTACTATTACTACAACCACCACCAGTGACCAATGGAAAGAGAGGCACCACAGTCCACTACCTGTGGGTGCAAAAGGGCCAAACCAATCAAACAATTGGAGGAGGGGGAAGGGGGTATTCACAACTATAATTGGCACAAATTGAGCAGGGGCCCACACAATAGACAGATTTTATGGCTGACTGATTTAACACAATGAAAAACTGCCCACAGTAAGGCTTTAGGGGCATACTATACCAATAACCACTAGAGGGTGCCCCAAAAGCAAAAAGTGTTCCTGTGACCGTGTCTGCACAAGGTCTATAACATTGGGTTAAAGGGATAGAAGTGAGCATTCAACTGGCAATGTGGAGTAATTACGTACACGTGTAAGACTAGTGTGTACTTGGGTAGTACCTAAGTTTCAGTATTCACTTCGTAAATAGTACCTTATACGACAGAGGGGTATGTGAATTGGAGAGGGTAGTCAACTGAGTGTAAGGAGGGTATGTACCTGAGTAGTACCTTAGGTACAACATGCTATTTAGGACGTTGTTCACAATAATAAGGATAGGGTATGAGAATAGGAGAGGGTATTCAACTGGTAAAGTGTGTACCTGGGTGATGCCTAAGGTGTAATGTACTGTATATTATGTATACAAATATTGTATGTTATAGAACTCAAAAAGAATGAAACGACATGGATTTTAGTTGGACTTAATGATTTTAAAAATTGGCAGCAAAATCGCATGTGTAGAGTAATATTGTCTTCAGACTATGCAGGAGTTCCACCCAGTGACTCCTACACTGGACCGCATGGTGCACCAGAGTACCATCCACTTAAACTATAGCTAGTCGGCGGGTCAGAGGTGATTCCTACCTCCAACCATGACCGATCCTGTATAGGTGTCTGTAAACAAAATATCTAATAAAAATAAGACGGTAAGTCCGCACACGCCTATAGGTTTATTCTTCGCATTTATTTCATACCAAAGATCCTTTCTAACTAGTTGTCTGTCACCTAGACAAGATGATTCCCTTTCATTATGCTTCACGTCAAACTGAAGAGCTGTACTCTGACCCTGGAAACTTTTGAAAATACTAAAATATTTATGATTGACTACACGTCGAAGGTGCTTTCCTATGTTGTCAAGAAAATCTTGCCTCTCAATAGTATTCTAAAAAATGATTTTATTCTATTCAAGAGCCAGGATTTCTTGGCAAACCTTACGTCAAAAGAAATAGTTGAGATACCTCCTATTTACGTTTCACACTTGTTATTTGATAAAACAGATCACGATGTTCGATATATTCATTTCACTATTATTACTGTTTAAAACACTGTGCCCACTAGGTGATTTTGACCCAATCGGTCGACTGATTGGTGCTAAAATCAGCCAATTATTCTCATAGAATCTGCTGATTTTCGCACCGATTCAGATCAGAAGTTAGTACGTAATATTGAAATATACATGTATGTCTGATATGAGTTGATGTTAAAATTGGCTGACTCTTCTAGTAGAGTCTGTCGATTTAGTGCCGATATGTCGGCCGACTTTTGTTAATGTTGCTTAAGCCCCATACCCACTAGGCGATTTTCCTAGCCACCGGCGATGGGCAACTGAGTGAGCATTCAACTGGCAATAAGGAGTAAATACGTACACGTGTGTGTACCTCATGTAGAATATGAGATGCGTTTCGTTTGCGTTATGTCCTGCCAAAGAGGATCTGAAACTCCCAAATAAGTAAGGATGTACCCGGTCAGTACCTGAGGTACAATATGCCACTTTGGACAAAGAACACAATATAGTGTTTGGATTTGAGAATAGGAGTGGTTATTCGACGGGCAATAAGGAGTAATTGTGTACTTGGGTAGTACCTCAGTTTCAGTATGCACTTCCTACATAGTACCTTATACGACAGAGGGGTATGGAAATGGGAGAGTATTCAACTGACAGTAAGGAGGGTATGTACCTGAGTAGTACCTTAGGTACAACACAATATTTAGGACCTTGTTCACAATAATAAGGAAAGGGTATGAGAACTGGGGGGGGCACCAAAAAAAAGTACGAAATTTCATGGAGTTGGTTTTCCCATTTTTTCATGGCCACGATAGAAATTCGTCCCCCAAAAAAATGTATGAAAATTTCGTGAACATCAAAATTCAGTGAAAAATCATACAAAAGTCATTCCCAATGTATATTTTCACCTAAAATGCGTTCTAATGTGTGTTTGAAATACATTGGGACAATTTTAGATTGTATAATTTTGAAATAAATTGAAAAGAAATCTACGAAAGTTTTCTGAGGATTGAATCCCATGATAGGTGGACCTATCGTGGATATTATAACTTTTCATGGACGCGATTTATCGTAGTTTCTTTTGGGTGGCCCTCCCAGGAGAGTGTATTCAACAGGTAAAGTATGTACCTGGGTGGTGCCTAAGGTGTAATGTACCGTCTCCACGTACCATCTAACTGGCAAGCGGTCTTTGTAGTCGTGATCGTACCCATACACCTCTTCTAAAACGTTAGTAAATAAACCCCCGGGTCATTTCACATGCAGTATGCCCAGCATATATACACCCTTCATATGACCCTGCACAGTGTAGTGCTACTGACCACCTGGCCCAGGTGGCGAGAGCCTAGTAAGTAGGCCGTTTATCTGCACATTGGATTACAGTGGGCCCATTCTCAATCTTTTTTTCTTTATGTCATCACTATGTGATGTTCTCCGGGAAAATGATGGTTTCCCAGCGGAGAGAGCTGTATTTTGGATGGTACAACCTAAGGGCGAGTGGTTATGTGTGTTTCAGAAAATATGGCCCGCGTACGGGGGCTGGCAGTGGGTGCAGATATGGTCAGGGAGGAGTTCACGAGGGGGGTCTGAGACCTTGAACTAGCGGAAACCCAGGTTCGGTCGGGCCCGTGGTCGATGTCTCGTGCGCCGTGCCTAGAAGGTGCCTCCGACGGTCAGCCTGGTACTCACAGCAGGGACCATGCCCAAAAAAGTAAAAAGGTGGTAGCGTGTAGGCTGAGGTCCCATCTCATTAGCATCCCGAGCCCCTGTTTCGGACCGATTCATCCCCATTTTCGTGTGGCAGAGTTCGTCCCTACGCATTTCACTCCCTTTATTTCTTAAGTCCTACGCCTCTATTATGGCTAAACTTGGGTCCAATTCTAGCTCACATACCAATGTCCTCAGTTGTACTGCTCTTCTAATTCTTTTCGTGCCTATTCCGAGGAAGAAAGGAGGTGTGAACACAGTGAGTTCCAAGACGGGACTGTTTATTTTCATATAATCACTTCTATTTATAACCATAACCTGGCTCCTGATTGGTTACATAGCATCATGTGGTGACTTTGACCCTTTTCGAGGTCATTTCCGGTCAATGATACGTCATGCATTACGATTCCGTGCTTATAAACTCGTGCATACATTTTCGTGCAACTCATACCGTAAGAGTTTGTACCACACGATCTTGTGTGCTTTGTGATCATGTCCCAAAACACAGCTTTACTCATGTCTTTAACAGAGAACATTTACTTATCTTTTAGCCTTTATAATCATTGCACGAACTCGTGTTGTGACATTGAATTGATTACTATAATTCATCACAACTATATCAACTGCAAGGTAATTGATCATTTTCTGCACTCATATTCACATGCACAAAGATATGTTTTTTCCAACAAATATCTTCTTAATATCATAATACGAGATGTAGTTTAGATACATTAAGGACTAGTTCAGACAAGCTTGACTTTAATTTGGAAGGAGGTCAACTCTAAACACAAGTTAATTAAAGGTAATCACCAAAATGGGTTGTTTTGGATCTCATTCACCACACTCACAATTACCCCTTTACCCCCTCCCCTGCTGCATACACATTCCACAAACGGCTAGTAATTACAGACCCTCGACCACCTGAGTGGCCACTAATTCTGACTGAGCTCTGCACCAAGCCTAGTGGCCAATGCTGTAGACTGAACTGGACAGCACTCCCCTCACCAGGGTTCATATTTCTGCTAAGAGGGGGCACCTCTCCTAGTAACTCTATAATTCTATAAGTCCCATGATGGAATGGAAACAACAAAGGGCTTGCCATTTGATAAGGACTCATATTTCTAAAGAATTGAAATCCCCACCCTCCCGATGCCATATCTACAGGAAAGTACGAACATAATTAAAAATGCCATACCTCCCCCTCCCCCTTTTGGCCTATGTTCATATTCTATTTGTACAGGAACGTACGCACGTAATATTCTAAATTTCAGACCCCCCCAAATCCCCTTTGGCTTAAGTATGTAGTGGATTTGTCCCAGAAGGTAGGCACATTAAGAAAAGACCCCTACCACTTCTACATACACGTACTTAATGGAAGGTCCCATACACACATACTTCGTTAATCAAAGATATGAAAATAGACCAAGCAAGAACATGACCTTATCATAACGTTATGATAACTGTTTAGTTCTGCATTTGTTCTTTTTATGTTAATTTGATGTCACCCAAAAACGCCTTTAGAACCTAACATTGCGACGTTGCACTGTGATGTTCTTGTAAAATTCTTTCACATTATAACAATGTTATTATAACATTCTTTAAAGTTAAGGTCTCAACTTAACTAAAATATAATGTTATTATAACATTCTTTTCTTATTAAGTCTCAACTTTACCTAAATTAACGTAGCTGTATTGTGAAAATAGGGCAGGTTACAAAGTAACCAAAAAATTACGGTCGCAGAACGTACTTTTTACGTCACAGCTTGCCTGGGTGATGTCCCTTTCATATGTGGTGGTGACCTTAGTGCCCCCTCAGTTCAAAAAAGGTTGTGTCAAGTGCCAAGTTACAACAATATTTTTGCACTAAGTGAACTGTGTTTTCCCTTTTTGACACATTTGTTTTGAAACTTTGAGTCTTTTTTCTGGATCCCTTGGAGGCACACCTATACAAACGAGACCAGAGGCCCCCCCCCCCCCTCCTCCCGCGATACCTCCACTTCTCACCCCTACACACGTCCATTCCCTTGCTTTCAAGTTGCACGAGGATGAACGTGTGAGTATTTTAAATGGTTTAAATTCCATAACTATGACGTCACCTTGTCTCACCACTGACCCATATCGTTAGATAAACAGTCGAGGTTTTTATGCAAGGGGTGAGCAGCAAATTAGGTCAACTCTTTAAAGGACAATTTCAATTTATAATTTAGAGGTGAAATGACATTTCGCCTCTGTTATTTGTGACATAATATCCTCCTGTCCGCCCTTTTTTCTCAGACATATGAACTCTTACAAAGAATTGGATACATCCTGGTGACAGTTCCAGATCTGGGGAAGAATAGTCCATTCAGTTTTTTTTCCTGAAATAGCACAGAAAATTGACATTTTGACCCATAAAATGATCAAAAATTTGGACTTTTGACAAGGAAAGGTGACCAGCGAAAAACCGCCAGTGCAAAAGCAAAAACAGCCGGCCCCAAAAACAGTGACGTTGTCTAATGACCTAAATATGGAAGATAGAAGAAATTGCATGTGTACTTAACAACATCGGTAGATGGGGAAAGGGCGGTGGTCGGAAACAGTGGCGTAGATTTTGAATATTAATTAGGGAGCTTCAAGTTAGTGTGCATGTACTAATGAGGTAACAGAGGAAGTGCCGGTGCAGAGATTACCGGCATCCAGCACCCAGCAACAGAGCAAGTGCATGTGTACTTAAGGTTGGATATAGACTTTGGGACTTTAAGGCACCCGGCAACAGTGGCGTAGACTTTGAACTTGAACTTTGACCCCATGCTATGGAGGGGGTGTATGCTTTTGTAGTCGTCAACATTTGACAGATGTTTTCACACAGTTCTATTCATACTTAATGACAAATTCCTAAGACTATTTCGCCTCTCATGGAAGCTCTGCTACAGGACGGACATTATGACTTGTTTCACCTAGGAATTCTTTTAATTCAGTGCGCCGACACTTATTCCCCCCTGAAGGTAAAGATGTCAGGAAGGATGACATTGTTAACCAAAATATCTTAGGATTATTTTTATGACAAAATTTAAGATATGATGATTGTCTTAATTAAGATTACATTGGAACGCCCTACAGCTTGGCAACTTGAGCTTTTCGTCCTGATATCGGTCCAGAATCGGTCTGCTACATATGATCATAGAACTGCTACAGTTTTATGATATGATCGATGATATAGTTGAAAACTTAATATTTTTCCTGTATTCTAGACTACAAACTAATAGGAAAACAATGCAAAAAAAATGGGTGGTCAAATATTCAAAATTCCAGAAATAATTTTGTATTAAACGCATCAAGAGCATTAACGCAGGCAGGAATATATAATTTTTGATGTGTACACACAGAAATAAGTAAAAAAGAAAAACTATAGCAAATATCAATCACAGATCGTCAAATAAAGTAATATGAATCTGTATTCAATTACCTATATTATGTATAAAGTTGTATCTTATATACCTCAAAATGAATGAAGCGACATGGATTTTAGTTGGACTTTTTTTTAAAAATCGACAGCAAAATCAGTGTGTGTAGTGTAATGCCGTCATGAACGCGTTTCACACTAGGTGTACCTTAAATGCGTTTCTGGCATCTCACCAAATTGAAGATAAGATGTTTTTAATTATCAATAATCTAAACTCTAAAAAATATAGATAACAAAAGGAACATAAGATTAAAAAGTCTGAAACTCAACTGTGAAAAATTCTAGTTATCTTAACTAAAGATACAATCTTAAAGTTACGACCAGTGAAACTCCCCCTTATGCAGGAGTTCCACCCGGTGACTCCTACACTGGTAGCCGCGTGGTGCACCAGAGAACCATCCACTTAAGGACAATCGCGCTATTATAGAAGTCACATTGAGAGTTTGTTTCAAACTTTACACACTGAAAGTTATGCCTATATAGGTACCAAAAATGCAAAAATAATTAGGGGTCACCATGAAAAACTTTCAGCTAGAGTAGTCTAAATATGTGCTGGTTGGTCAAAAATCATCGTGCAAAATAAATTTTAAAATCTGATTTCATTTGCCAATTATTTTCACAGAAATAATATTATGACCAGACTAATGCTTTTGATAAAATTAATGTGTTTATGTTTTCCCAAGTGAGAAAGAAAGACTTTTGTAAAATTTAATGATGTTATATATATTTTTAACTTGAAAGTATGCAAAATAAACTATTTAAAAAACAAACAAAAAAAACCGCGAAAATATCTAACATTGAAAACTGCTCTAAAAATTAATATCATATGCATAAGGATGTAGACTATCATATCCGGCCAAAAAAACAGGGGGTCACCACACTAATTTAGCCTGCAGAGATGAATTTCCATTTTAAAGCCTAAAAATGACCTAAAATAGCTTTCTATTTGTTCTATAAATTCACTAAAACTTTTATCTTAAAAGTATTTTAAAAAGTCTATGTTATTCCTGAGACCCGTACAATAATTTGGATGCATAATGTGTCTTTATACAACTTATATTAAAAGAGTGAACATGTATTTTTTGTTGCAAATTTCATTTTTCAGCATTTGCAAAGTTTTCTCAAAATTAGTCATGTTTCCCCATTCCTCCCTTAAAAACTATTTGTTTTAGCCAATTTTCTATACCAGTTATAAATTCTACATATATTATTGGGTATTTCTGCAAAATATAAATTAGATTGAGGAACTTTCAATTTTTTTGGGTATCTGGAAAATGGCGCCATTGTCCTTAAACCATAGCGAGGCAGCGGGTCATAGGGACCAGACGAGGTGACTCCTTCCTCCACCCATGACCGATCCTCTATAGGTGTCTGTAAACAAAATATTTACTAAAAATATGACGGTAACTCCGCACACGCCTATAGCTTTATTTTTCGTATTTACTTCACACCAAAGATCCTTTTTAACTAGTTGGCTATCATGCTAGACAAGATGACTCCCTTTCATTATGCTTGACGCCAAGCTGAAGAGCTGTACTCTGACCCTGGAAACTTTTGAAAATACTCAAAAAGTTTATCAATGACTACACGTCAAAGGTACTTTCCTACATTGTCAATAGGATCTTGCCTCTCTTTATTCTATTCAATTGCAAGAGCCAGGATTTCTTGGCAAACCTTTCATCAAATGAAATAGTTTACATACATCCTACTTACATTTCACACTTGTTATTTGATAAACAGATCACGATGTTCAATATATTCATTTCATTATTATTACTTTTTAATTGTAATGAAACATTACACCACGTGACTTCCCAGCCAGCTTGTACACAACAGAAACATTCTGAAACCATATTTTTTTTAGTCAGTTTGTTACTTACTAAGATGGCACGTAAAAATTACATTATTGGTGGTGAGGTTAAAACCTCACCAAATCAGAATGTTATCATAACATTATTTTTTGGTGAGGTTAGGGCAAAACCCAAAAAAGAATGTTATAAGAACATTCTGTTTGGGTTGAAGAACATAAACAGAAGTTTGTAGTAATGTCGAAGTGCAACATTGCAGCAGTACATTGCAGTGACATTATTGGGAGTCATCAAAAGAACGTAACAAGAACCAAATACAGAACCAACTAGAATGTTGTTGCAACGTTATAATGTCTCATCCTTGGCTGGGTTGTCACCAGAGAGGTTTAGGTTTTGCCCCGCACCTATGTAAACGGGAACGTGATGTGACATCCTGAGTTTCTATCAATGCTTACATACAATTAATTGACCTCGATTTTATCCTTTCATCATAACAAAAAATGTCTTCGACTAATTGATGTAGGGGATGAGATGGTGATTATGCCCTGTGTTCACATAACCATGACGTGATATCATCAGTTTCCATCTATTGCCCTGGATTCCACCCAAGGGCTGATATACCTGGCATACCGGGACTGGCTATACGCACGACAGTCGCGCACGTGGACGTAGCGTATATAAAATGTCTTATACACGCGGACACTAAGTCCGCCCATACAGATAATGCTTACATACTCGGACATTAGATATTGGGGCATGAATGGTATTTATGAAATATTGTATGTGCAGAATTTAGATAAAATATAGAAATAAGAAAAAAGGGGGGTTCAGGGGCTTAGCCCCTGATTTACAAATAATATATTGATGAAAAAGGGAGTTACTTCCGCGTATATTACTGTACTTGTATACGCGGCCACAACGTCCGCGTATTTAGTCATATCTATTTGTGCGGACTTTGCACCCGCGTATACAAGGAATTCTGTAGACGCGGCCATCTACTGCTATGCCCGTGCGTATAACTCCAGCCTGGCATACCGAGGGTTGATAACGCACTGAAGGCCTCCTTCCCGGTTGGTTATAGATTTATCATAACCTAGCAATATTCAAAAGTAAAATCTTAAAGCAGAGACTAACTGAACAAATGGAACTATTTTCTCCTGCCAGATCTACTTTCTTGTATCACCTTGCAGGGTGATAACACTTTGGTTATATGACAACCTGCTTGTATCAATGATGCACTAAACTCTTTACTACTGAACCTGTATCACCCTAGGGTATGGTAACTGTAGTCAGTTGTACTTAACAATGTTTCCCCTCTGGGTATATGGTCCTTGGTTCCCTGTTAACAATGTCGTACTCTAGTTGATTTTGTTTTCCTCTATAGGTGGCCGGTCCTTGGTTCCCTGCACACAATGCCATACCTAGAGTTAAAGTGTGTTTATGGCTGTGCCATATTCTCACTACAGCATCTCTACTATATCTCAAGTCGCAGCCATGTTGTAGCATATCTCAGGCCCCCAGGCATTTATACACGTGAGATAAAATGCATGCTATCATTTACAACCAAGATCTGTGACATTATTAGATATGCTAAATAAATATTGCACCCTATGTACAAGCCACGTTACATTGACTGCAATAGAAAATGTTTATCGCACCTTTCCCAGGTTGTAGCACTCTGCAACAGCCCATTTACACACATGCAACTTCTCCCATATCGCAGTGGTCTACGGCTTTGCTGCCATGTTGTAATATCGCAGCCATATCCCAGCTCAACCGAAGCAGGAATATGACGTTATTATGACGTTATTATAATGTTCAGTCTAGTTCTGCTTTGGTTCTTGTTACCTTATTTTGATGGCATCTAAAAAAGTCTTTAGATCCTAACATTATGACATTGCACTGTGACGTTATTGTGACATTCTTGTAACATTCTTTTATGTTATAATAACGCTATCATAACATTCTTTGATAGTAAGATCTCAACTTCACTAAAATATAATGTTATCATAACATTCTTTTTTAGTAACTCTCAACTTTACCAAAAATAATGTAACTGTTAGTGATAATTGGGCAGTTACAGACTAACCAAAAACGTATGGTCGCAGAATGTGCTTGTTACATCGCTGCTTGCCTGGGATGTCGCACAGGGGGCTATTCCATAAAAAGTTACGAACATTTCAGATTTTATATTTCGTTCCAGAAAAAAGATACACACAAAATTATATTTCTGCGCACTGTTCATAACACAACAAATGTGTTCGTATCTCTCAAATAGCTGCGACATGTGATTCAGTGTTCGTAACCCATTTTTATTATTCAAATATTATTTTCATCATGAAATGTTAAGGCCATGATAATATATAGGATATCATTAAAAAGCTTGTTTTATAAGGAATTTATTAATGAAAACCAAATTAAAATCGGACGAGAACTTACGTAACTATCAAAGAAAGGAGAGAAAATAAATTAAAATCCAGTTTTTTATCATATGTGCACATTTGTGTACGTAAGTGTACATAAGTGTACATAAGTGACGTTACAAACACTTTTCCTTACTTACACTATTTACGCACAAATTCAAAGATAACCCCCAGACTTACAAACAGTTTTTGTGGAACAGCGCCCAGGTATAAAGACCCCTTTAATCATGTTTCTCTGTGTAGGTGGACAGCCCTGGGTTCCCTCTACACCATGTCGTACCTATAGTTAATAATGTTTCTCTGTGTAGGAGGACGGCCCTGGGTTCCCTTTACACCATGTCGTACCTATAGTTAATAATGTTTCTCTGTGTAGGAGGACAGCCCTGGGTTCCTTCTACACCATGTCGTACCTGTAGTTAATAATGTTTCTCTGTGTAGGAGGACGGCCCTGGGTTCCCTCTACACCATGTCGTACCTGTAGTTAATAATGTTTCTCTGTGTAGTAGGACGGCCCTGGGTTCCCTCTACACCATGTCGTATCTATAGTTAATAATGTTTCTCTGTGTAGGAGGACAGCCCTGGGTTCCCTCTACACCATGTCGTACCTATAGTTAATAATGTTTCTCTGTGTAGGTGGACGGCCCTGGGTTCCCTCTACACCATGTCGTACCTATAGTTAATAATGTTTCTCTGTGTAGGCGGACAGCCCTGGGTTCCCTCTACACCATGTCGTACCTATAGTTAATAATGTTTCTCTGTGTAGGAGGACGGCCCTGGGTTCCCTCTACACCATGTCGTACCTATAGTTAACAATGTTTCTCTGTGTAGGTGGACGGCCATGGGTTCCCTCTACACCATGTCGTACCTATAGTTAATAATGTTTCTCTGTGTAGGAGGACGGCCATGGGTTCCCTCTACACCATGTCGTATCTATAGTTAATAATGTTTCTCTGTGTAGGAGGACAGCCCTGGGTTCCCTCTACACCATGTCGTACCTATAGTTAATAATGTTTCTCTGTGTAGGTGGACGGCCCTGGGTTCCCTCTACACCATGTCGTATCTATAGTTAATAATGTTTCTCTGTGTAGGAGGACGGCCATGGGTTCCCTCTACACCATGTCGTACCTATAGTTAATAATGTTTCTCTGTGTAGGTGGACGGCCCTGGGTTCCCTCTACACCATGTCGTATCTATAGTTAATAATGTTTCTCTGTGTAGGAGGACGGCCCTGGGTTCCCTCTACACCATGTCGTACCTATAGTTAATAATGTTTCTCTGTGTAGGAGGACAGCCCTGGGTTCCCTCTACACCATGTCGTACCTATAGTTAATAATGTTTCTCTGTGTAGGAGGACAGCCCTGGGTTCCCTCTACACCATGTCGTACCTATAGTTAATAATGTTTCTCTGTGTAGTAGGACGGCCCTGGGTTCCCTTTACACCATGTCGTACCTATAGTTAATAATGTTTCTCTGTGTAGGAGGACGGCCCTGGGTTCCCTCTACACCATGTCGTACCTATAGTTAATAATGTTTCTCTGTGTAGGAGGACAGCCCTGGGTTCCCTCTACACCATGTCGTACCTATAGTTAATAATGTTTCTCTGTGTAGTAGGACGGCCCTAGGTTCCCTCTACACCATGTCGTACCTATAGTTAATAATGTTTCTCTGTGTAGGAGGACAGCCCTGGGTTCCCTCTACACCATGTCGTACCTATAGTTAATAATGTTTCTCTGTGTAGTTGGACGGCCCTGGGTTCCCTTTACACCATGTCGTACCTATAGTTAATAATGTTTCTCTGTGTAGGAGGACGGCCCTGGGTTCCCTCTACACCATGTCGTACCTATAGTTAATAATGTTTCTCTGTGTAGTTGGACGGCCCTGGGTTCCCTTTACACCATGTCGTACCTATAGTTAATAATGTTTCTCTGTGTAGTTGGACGGCCCTGGGTTCCCTCTACACCATGTCGTACCTGTAGTTAATAATGTTTCTCTGTGTAGGAGGACGGCCCTGGGTTCCCTCTACACCATGTCGTATCTATAGTTAATAATGTTTCTCTGTGTAGGAGGACGGCCCTGGGTTCCCTCTACACCATGTCGTACCTGTAGTTAATAATGTTTCTCTGTGTAGGAGGACGGCCCTGGGTTCCCTCTACACCATGTCGTACCTGTAGTTAATAATGTTTCTCTGTGTAGGAGGACGGCCCTGGGTTCCCTTTACACCATGTCGTACCTATAGTTAATAATGTTTCTCTGTGTAGGAGGACGGCCCTGGGTTCCCTTTACACCATGTCGTACCTGTAGTTAATAATGTTTCTCTGTGTAGGAGGACGGCCCTGGGTTCCCTTTACACCATGTCGTACCTATAGTTAATAATGTTTCTCTGTGTAGGAGGACAGCCCTGGGTTCCCTCTACACCATGTCGTACCTATAGTTAATAATGTTTCTCTGTGTAGGAGGACGGCCCTGGGTTCCCTCTACACCATGTCGTATCTATAGTTAATAATGTTTCTCTGTGTAGGTGGACGGCCATGGGTTCCCTCTACACCATGTCGTACCTGTAGTTAATAATGTTTCTCTGTGTAGGAGGACGGCCCTGGGTTCCCTTTACACCATGTCGTACCTATAGTTAATAATGTTTCTCTGTGTAGGTGGACGGCCCTGGGTTCCCTCTACACCATGTCGTACCTATAGTTAATAATGTTTCTCTGTGTAGGAGGACGGCCATGGGTTCCCTCTACACCATGTCGTACCTATAGTTAATAATGTTTCTCTGTGTAGTAGGACGGCCCTGGGTTCCCTCTACACCATGTCGTACCTATAGTTAATAATGTTTCTCTGTGTAGGAGGACAGCCCTGGGTTCCCTTTACACCATGTCGTACCTGTAGTTAATAATGTTTCTCTGTGTAGGTGGACGGCCCTGGGTTCCCTCTACACCATGTCGTACCTATAGTTAATAATGTTTCTCTGTGTAGGAGGACGGCCATGGGTTCCCTCTACACCATGTCGTACCTATAGTTAATAATGTTTCTCTGTGTAGTAGGACGGCCCTGGGTTCCCTCTACACCATGTCGTACCTATAGTTAATAATGTTTCTCTGTGTAGGAGGACGGCCATGGGTTCCCTCTACACCATGTCGTACCTGTAGTTAATAATGTTTCTCTGTGTAGGAGGACGGCCCTGGGTTCCCTTTACACCATGTCGTACCTGTAGTTAATAATGTTTCTCTGTGTAGGAGGACGGCCCTGGGTTCCCTTTACACCATGTCGTACCTATAGTTAATAATGTTTCTCTGTGTAGGAGGACAGCCCTGGGTTCCCTTTACACCATGTCGTACCTATAGTTAATAATGTTTC
Source organism: Lepidonotus clava (assembly GCA_936440205.1). Lineage (NCBI taxonomy): Eukaryota > Metazoa > Annelida > Polychaeta > Phyllodocida > Polynoidae > Lepidonotus > Lepidonotus clava. The sequence continues at coordinate 6,069,477 of OW387148.1, forward strand.
TCTGTGTAGGAGGACGGCCCTGGGTTCCCTCTACACCATGTCGTACCTGTGGTACGGGCTGCTCGGTCTCGTCCCGGGGGTGATCGCTGGCCTCCTCACCTCTCTCCTACCGGGTAGGTAGGGTCTGACAATCAATGAAAATTAAAGTAAAAATACCCAGATTTATATATGTTTGTCAGAATTAACCTTGCATTTTGATATTGGCCATATTCTAACTACTTATGATTTATTCAACCGAATTACTTCATGACTTAGGTGGTGTTTTATACTGCATAGTCGTAACTCTAAGATATTTTCAGTTAAGATATTATGATTTTTTCATGATTGTGTTTCAGACTTAGGATCATGTGTTTTCTGTTGTTATCTATATAGTATGTAAAGTTAAGATTATTGACTGTTAGAAACATCTTAAGTTTTTGAGATGTGAGAAACACATTTACAATTGTCCTAGTGTGAAACTCGCCCTTACTCTGGTAACCTTTTCGTTCAAGGAACAAAAACAAAGTATCACTACGGGGATGTTTCACACTGTCATAATTCTAAGATTGTCAGTTAAGATATTTGGACTTTTTTCAAGGTTGTTTTTCTGACTTATGATTGTATATTCCTATTGTTTACCATAGATTTAAGACTTTTAGAATAATCTTATCTTAAACTTTGAGATGGGAGGAACATATTTACAATTGTCCTAGTGTGAAACTCGTCTAGTCTTGTGTTTATAACTCCGCATGTATTTAGTGTTGATAACTCCGCATGTATTTATGTAGATTTTGTGGTTTGTCATAATCATTTTTGAAAATCGGATACAAGGACAATGTGATCTCTTTAACCAGGTTTTTCAAACAAGGAAAAAGTGGACGAACGTTACATTTTCCCAGTTCTCAGAAATGTCTGGCGTCAGAAGCTGTTTAAGAAGACACAACAATCAGTCAATACCGAAGAGGAACTTATGAAGGTGTCCTGAACTCCCTGGAGCAAAAAGGATGAAAAGTGTCCAAGGGAGATAACAATGTCAATATTTGACACCTCCAGAAAAACATAATGATGTGTAAATCATACATAATTGGTGAAATCCATTTATAATGGATGTAATGTATGTGTATGGAGTTATTCTGTTTTTCCTGGCATATACATAGGGGCCATGTATTTCAGATATAAGTTCCTACCCAGCCAAGCATAGGACATTTTTATAACATTGCAGTAATGTTCTGTTTGGTTCTGTATTGGTTATTGTTATGTTATTTTGATGGCTGCCAATAACGTTACTGTCAAATACCGCTGTGATGCTGCACTGCAACATCATTAAAACATTCTTGTTATGTTATTCAAGCTAAACAGAATGTTCTTATAGCGTTCTGTTTTGGTTTAATTCTAACCTCACCAAAAAGTAATGTTATAATAATCTGATTCACCATCAATAAGGTAATTGTTACATCCAATCTTAGTAAGTAACAGACCGACTAAAAAGTATGGTTGCAGAAAGTTTCTGTTATGTCGCAACTTGGCTGGGTAGTTATCATTCCTACATATTTCTAAGTTCATTGCCTGTGGAGGGAGTTCCATAACTTTCTACTTAAGTTTGCTTGTCATTCAATCTCCGTTATCCTGACTTAACGAGTTGAACCCCGTGTGATGCATTTTCCCCTTTCCTAAATCAATCATAGAGCTATTCCATTAAGCTAGATTTTCTCTTTATCCTATATATATTTAGCGGACATACTTAACAGAAAATCCACTAAACCCTTAGCAGAAAGATTTTAGCGGATTTTACAAAACATAGGTATCTTTTTTTTTTTTTAGCAACACTTGGTCTCCGTTTCTGATCCGTCAGACATCCGCTAATGGTATGCAACCCCCTCCTGGCAGCATACGGCATGAGAAATAAACTTGGCTTTAGTTCGCTACTGATACTATATAACGTATCCCGAAGTTCAACATAGATTCCTGGTTCTTCCTCATGTGTGTCAGCACTTATTAACTAGTCAGCGACCAGGGCCTGTGTTTTATTATTATCACCATCATCATTATTATCATTCCTACTCCTGCACACGACAAACGTTCATATTCTTAGTGCTTTTTTATCTCTCTGGTACAAACTGTCACCTCTGTTATTTTTCACCAACCTCCCACTTTGATCTTTTTATACTAGACGATTATATATATGCTATGGTACGTAAAGCCCCATACCCTGTAGGCAACTTTACCGATGACTGGCGACGGCTGACTGGGAGAATCGGCCGATTCCTATGATCGCCTGTAAGTATACCATATTGAAATATGTGTGTTTGATCTGAATGGCTGCCAAAGTCGGCCGATTCTAGCCTTAAAATTGGCCGATTTTATTGCCGATTAGTCGGCCAACTGTGTACAAATCGCCTAGTGGGTATGGGGCTTTAGTTAGACCGCAGTTGACTGTTTTGGACTATAATATTGCTGGATGAAAAAGTCCAAATTCCTTGGTATCATTTTACAGGCCTTTGTCCAGAGTAACAGATGTTTTGCAGATGACGTTAATGTATAAACAGAGGGGTTTCCTCCACTGTTCCTCATCAATAAAATGGATGATATAAGGCATATGTAAGGCACATATGCATATACATAATTTTATGGTGCAATCATATGTTAGTATTATTCAGGCACTATATGACATTGTAAAATTAATAGAATAAGCCTATCCCAGTTAACATAAAGAATAAAGTTTATCATAAAAATATAATTACATTTGTTTGTCTCCTTATTCACAATAGATAGTGGTATAAATCAAAATGAACTATGACAATTTCGTTGACTGATTGGTCATACCTTTTGTGAATTACAGTCAAATGTAAATTGTGTTTTCCCCGAAGGGACCGATGCTAAAGGCTGTCAGCGCAGCCCACAATGTACAACCCTTTTTATGGGTATTTTCTTTAAATAGTGCTTGGTGATAAAGACTAACACAAAGAAACTGCAATAATAATCGCCAAATCTGGTCATGTGACCCTGTTTGGACTTGGTCAAACAGATTGTGCAGATGACGTCATAAACTCACAGGAAACACTAGATTAACAAAAACATGTGAGAACAACGTGTTAACAAAATCTCGTGAATAATGTGATGAACGGCTATTCAGCCAAAATACATAGAGGTTAAAATAATAGAAATAAGGTAATAATGGAAATAGATGTAAAGAACGAATATGTAAAGAACGAATAACGAATATGTAAAGAACGAAGAACGAAATAGATGTAAAGAACGAATATGTAAAGAACGAATAACGAATATGTAAAGAACGAATAACGAAAACGTAATGGAACGAAACCCGGAAATATGTAAACCGGAAGTGAAATGTAAACCGGAAACGGAATATATAAACCGGAAGTGACGTCAGTTGTAGGTCACGTGACCGAAGGCAGCCAATCAGGGCTGACCTCTCTAGTATATAAAGGGGCGGTGAGGCCCGAATAAACAGAGTTCTTCAACAGTTCTCCTGGTGTCCAGACGTGTCCTCTTTCCTGAAACAACCACTAAAGATGAGCCGAATAGAGTAATTAAGCCGAAGTTAGGACAAAACAGCCGAAGTCCGAGATAGGTAGTAGAAACATAGGGTAAGGGGCCCGAAGGCCCGAAGAACGAGGAACGAGGGAACGGAGTAGGGCACGAAGGCCCGAAGTAGTACCGGAAACCGAGGCGTAGTATGGTACGACGACATGGGGAGCGGAACGAGGGAGCGAAGTCCGTGGGGACGAGGGCGCGGCGTGCTCGGCCCCACGCTACCAAACAATAGGCGACCGTCGGCCCGTCGCCCCCGCGGACCGGAACTCAGGGGTGGACCGCCCCCCGGCCGACCCGTACCCCTACCATAATTTCCCTCCCCCGCAGTCCTCCGTCGACATCGAGTGCCGATTCCCGATCGATTCGCTCAGCCCCCCCTCGTGCGCGAGGCACGACTCTAGAAACACATCTCGGTTCTTGGCCCGGATTCCCCGTCCGCCCCGAGACCCGAACAACCCCCACGTTCCTCTGTCGTAAGAATCGGCAACCCCGACTTACCAGAGAACGTCACACTGGTGGCAGCGGTGGTGCTGAAATAGGCACATACGGACTTGTGGATCTTGGGTGTTTCATCGGTATTGGATACTCATGGCGACTGCGGCAGTCTTCGAGCAGATGGATTCTGACGTCGCTTTCAAGGAAGGTGGGGAGGAGAAAGGAGGTGCGAAAACCGAGACCAAAGGGGAGGACACGACCATCATGGGTAGGCAGTTTAATTTTATGGGAACGTCCACCCCGACGGATGAGCAGAATGTGCGGGCTCAACAACAACAGACCGGTCAGGAAGGAGCGAGTTTGAAGAAGTTCAGTTTACGACCAGAGAAGTATGACGGTAAACCGGATTTCGAGGGATGGATCAACCAGTTTGAGGAGTACGCAACATTGGGACGCTGGACGGCCGAGGAAAAAGCGGCGATGCTTTTCCTCTCGCTGACGGGAACGGCACGAATGTACTTTGTCGGACTCCCGGACAGGGAACGACTCCGTTACTCGGCGAGGGTGGATGCGTTGCGCCGGAGGTTCGGTCAGGAGAAGGACACGTGTAATGCTCTGCAAGAGTTGGCGGGCTTGAAACGTGTAAAGAACCAGACAGCGAAGGAGTTGGCTGATAATGCCCGGCGACTGGCATCGAGAGCCTACTTCTCCAACGACTACGCTAGCCAGGAAAAAGCAGCATTACATGCGTTCCAGGCTGCAGTTGGGGAAGACCTTCAGCTGAAGTGTGCAGAGAAAGGATGCAAGACACTAGAGGAGGCGGTAGAGGTGGTAGAAATACAGGAACGATACTCACGCCGCCTCCTGCGGGCAGTGAAGCCCGAGGAGGACGCCAATACACAGATCATGGCCTTGAACGGTAAGTTGGAGGAGATGATGAAAGAATTGGCAGAGGAACGGGAAGCTAGAAGACAAGCAACGGCCCGGAGGGAGGCGTTTAAGAAGCGAAAAGAAGATTTAGAGTGTCATCACTGTCACCAGAAGGGCCATTTCGCAAGAGAGTGTTCTCAGCGTCAGGGAAACGGACAGTCGCCGTCGCAGTAAGCGCGGGGCCCCCTTCGGGCGCGGCGAGAGAAGTAGTAGGCATGGGAGAATGTGGACTTTATGTGGCCGGGACGGTGGGAGAGAGTGTCGTCCGTTTTTTGGTTGATACCGGATCTATGATCAGTCTGCTGTCGGAACGCCTCTGGAGAGAGTGGGGACGAAAAAGGGAAGAACTGGATGGATATGAAGGACGTCTCTGCTCGGTAGATGGTAGTCCGTTGCGGTGCTACGGATGCACGAACTTGCCAGTGAAATTGGGAACACGCGTGTTGAAGTGGACGTTCATGGTGGCAGACATCGGTAGAGATGAAGGGATCCTGGGAAACGACTTCGCGGTGAAATACCGGCTGACAGTTAAGCCCCACGCGAGTGCCATCTTCCTGCCCGCCGAGGGGGAGGGAGAGGGGGAACGAATCCCGGGAGTAGAACAGAGAACGGATGGGATTCGGGCAGTTACCGTCGGAGGACAGGTCGTGCGAATCGAGAAAACGACGGAAATACCCCCACTCCAAGTGACCCGAGTAACAGTAGTAGCGAGAATGGACATAAGACAGGGTGGACAGCTGGCTGTCATCACCGGCGCTGGATTACCTATGGGACTGGAGGTGATCCCAGGAACGGTGACATTGGGAGAAGAAAATGAAGTTTGGGTGGCCAACCGAGGGACCGAGAGCGTGAAATTGGAAACCGGCGGGGTACTCGGAGAAGCCACCTTCGTACAAGAGGTACGAGGAATAGGAAGTGAAGCAAAGGAACCCCCAGGAGCGCTCGTTGAAATGATAGGGGAGGCTAAGAAAGACCTGACCACGAAGGAGGGCGAAGAGCTGGAGAAAGCCATCATGGCCCGGGAACAAATGTTTGCGACCTCGAAACATGAGTTAGGACGGACAGATTTAGTACAACATCGAATTAAAACGGGGGATCAGATGCCGATCAAGCAGAGGGTCAGACGGTATCCGGCCACCAGGAGAGAGGAAGAACGAGCACTGGTGGAGGATATGTTAAATTTAGGGATTATCCAGGAGAGCGGGAGTGCGTGGAGTAGCCCGACCGTTCTAGTCAAAAAGAAGGACGGAGGAACGAGGTTCTGTATTGACTACCGAAAACTGAACCAGGCTACGAAAGTGGACGCCTATCCGCTCCCGCGGATAGAGGACAGCCTCAACACTTTGGGAGGAAGCCTATTCTTCTGCAGTCTGGATCTCGCAAGCGGATATTGGCAGGTGGAGATGGCACCGGAGGACCAAGAAAAGACGGCCTTCGTGACTCAAGGAGGATTGTATGAGTTTAAAGTGATGCCATTCGGGCTAGTGAACGCCCCAGCCACCTTCGAGAGACTGATGGAAAGAATCCTCAGAGGAATCGTGTGGGAGGAGTGTCTGGTATACTTGGATGACATACTGGTCTTTGGACCAACGTTCAAAGTGACTCTGGAAAGATTGGTACGGGTTCTGGACCGACTGAACGCCGCAGGACTGAAGTTAAAGGCGCGAAAATGTAAGCTGTTCCAGAAGAAGATTCCGTTCTTGGGGCACGTTGTCTCATTCAACGGGATCGAACCCGACCCCGAAAAGTGTCGGCAAGTAACCGAGTGGCCGGTCCCGCGGGATCTCCACGAGGTACGAGCCTTCGTGGGATTATGTTCGTACTACAGAAGGCATATAAACGGCTTCACGGAGTTGGCTGCCCCCTTGTATGAATTGGCAACGAAGGAGGAACCATTCGTGTGGAGCGCGAGATGACAAGAGGCATTTGATGCGATGAAGAAGGCGCTAACGGAGGCCCCGGTGTTGGGATTCCCGGAGGAAGAAGGACAATGGTGGCTTGACACAGACGCCAGTGACGTGGGAACGGGAGCCGTGCTATCACAAGAGCAGAGAGGGGAGGAACGGGTGATAGCTTACACGAGCAAAACCCTGGAGTCAAACGAACGAAAGTATTGCACCACGCGGAAAGAACTGTTGGCGGTGGTGCGAGCTTTGAAGCATTTTCGGTGCTACATCTATGGTCAACGCGTGATAGTCCGGACGGATAACAGCGCGGTCAGTTGGCTGCAGAGAAGTAAGGAACCGATGGGGCAGGCTGCTCGGTGGATTGAGATTATCGACTCGCATGATGTGTCGTTCCAACACCGACCGGGCAGGAAGCATGGGAACGCTGACGCGTTGTCCCGGTATCCGTGCAAACAATGTGGAGAGGAGCACGAGAATACCGAAAAAGTGAGAGTAGTGACGCGGGCCCGGGGGTACGAGCCCGGATGGTCCCCGCAGGAGATGAGAGCAGCGCAGAGGAGGGATCGAGATATAGGGCCGATTGTCGCACGGATGGAAAAAGATGCGGACCGGCCAGGTTGGGAGGCCATATCTCCGGAATCCCGGGAAACAAAGATCCTATGGAGGCAATGGGAACGATTAAGCCTCAGGGATGGCGTGCTGCATCGGAAGTACTGGGAACTAGAAGGGCATGGTTGGAGGAACCAGTTGGTCGTTCCCCGAGGGGAACGGGCCAAGTTGGTAAGGGAATACCATGGAGGCGCGGCAGGAGCGCATTTAGGAGTCGCCAGGACGACGGCCCTGTTGGAACAAGGGTTTTACTGGCCGGGACTCCGGGAAGACGTGCGGAAGGAATGTCGAGAATGTGATTGCGCGTTGCTGAAAAAGGGAAGAGGAAGACGGGAGCCGCTACATCAGTACATAGTGGGGGAGCCGATGGAACGGCTGGCCATGGATGTTTCGGGCCCGTACCCAGTCACCAAACGAGGAAATAAGTATTGCCTGATGGTGGGATGCTATTTCACCAAATGGTTGGAGTGTTTCCCGATCCCGGATCAAAAGGCAACGACAGTGGCGAACAAACTGGTTGAAGAAGTAGTAGCACGGTACGGCGCGTTTCGGGAACTACACTCGGATCAAGGCACGAATTTCGAATCCGAGGTGGTGGCTCAGGTCTGTGCACTATTCGGGATACACAAAACAAGAACGACGCCGTACCACCCCAGGAGTGACGGGTACATAGAACGAAGTTTCCGTACTTTGGGGTGTTGTTTGAAAGCCAGCTGCCGAGCGACGGGTCGGGAATGGGACGAGATGGTCCCGCTCGTGATGATGAGTTATAGAGCAACGCCGCAAGCCAGCACGGGAGTGACACCGAATATGATGATGCTGGGCCGACAGACCATGATGCCGCGACAGGCGATTTATGGGAGACCTCTAGGACCAGAGGAGGAACCCCGACGGGTAGGCGACTATGTGGAAAGCCTGGAGGAAGGGCTAGTCGCGGCCTATCGGGAGGCCCGGACGGGGCTGAAACGAGCCGCCATCCATCAGAAACACGAATATGATGGGAAGGTGACTCGGCGGGAGTACCACGCCGGAGAACTGGTCTGGGTGCACGATACGGTAGTGGATAGGGACAAAGGAACGAAGTTGCGATTTCCATGGATGGGCCCTGCACTGATCGTCAAGGTGCTTGACCGAGGACGGGTGGTAGTACGGAAGAAACGAGGGAAACCGGGGGGGGTGGTCCATGTGGACCGCCTGGAACCCTACCGAGGACACGCTGCGCCAGCTTGGATGGTAGCTGACCAGCAAGGATACGAGGCTGCACAGTAAATGCTTGGGGTGGGGCGCGCTAGGGCACGTAAGGAAACGGGGCACCCCTTTTTGTGATGAAGTCGTTTTCGTGTCTCGATTCCGCAGGTGGAAGAGGACCAAGGGAACGACCAAATCGGCGCTACACAAAAAGGCTTTGGCCAAAAAGGACTGATCAACCTGGGGCCATTGAGTCGGGGCGGTGCGTTGACCACTACAGTAGGAGTGCAGGTCGTTAGGCTGTAGAGATTCGCTACCTAGCTGAAGATTGGTTCTCTTGCGGATGTAATATAGGTGGGAAATGCGGGGTTGGAACGAAAAACGGCGTTCGGGAGCCACGACGGCCCGAATGTCTAAAGTAGTCCCACGGAGCCGCTTTCCGGTCAGTTCGGAGGAACCACAGCGTGGAAAAGATGGTTGGATTACAACAGAAGACAGACCCGGTGGCAAGCTGGTGAAGACTTCTGAAGTAATGCCGACTTGGTAATACCGCTTTACAACGTCCAGGAGACCGGAGGAGAGTAGATGCGGCACTCTCGGGAACGCCGGAGGAAAGAACGGACGGCTGTAAAAGGCGAGGCCTGAAACGAGGACGGGCTTTAAAGTAGGTCGTAAAAGGAGTAAAAGAGGACAAAGAGAACGGGGCGGCGGCGAGGAGATGATAGCGCCGAGCCCCTGTGTTCTCCGGGAAGTGTGCGGAAGCACTGTGAGGGCCAAGATGAAAAAGGCAAGAAAAGGCGACGAGGGATGAAAGGACCGAGGGCGTCCGGTGGGGCAATAAAAGGCCTAGGAAAAACGCGTGGACGGGCGAAGGGCCGCGAGGTAAAGAAAGCAGGCGAGGCGGTGACCAGCGGCGGGCCCCGGGGACCGGAAAATAGTAGGGGGCGCCACCGTAGAAGTGGATGGTGAGTCTGACGCTAGGGGTCGCTAGTGCAGGCCACGCCCACTTCCGCCTGCGGCGGCTATAAAAGGCAGAGCGCTCGCCGGAGCAGGTCATTCTGGTAAGCCGATCAGGATTCATCGAATCGCAGACGAGCAGACTGAGCTAAGGAGAAGAAAACAAGAAGAAAAGCAGAGAAGCGAGACGAGCAGCATCACCACGAGACAAAAACGGAAACGGCTGACGGGACGAGCTTCAGGATTGGAACGAGCCCCAAAAGCCCGGAAAACAGACACGATGAGCGGACAGTGCTGGGAAGGACATTGTCACGGAAAGGAGTTTAAGCACTTGGCCAAGCATATTAAAGGCCAGCACGATGGATTACGGAAGCAGTACTACATGTGCCCGGTGTGTTCGAGTCGAGCCTATTCGACACACCAGGACTGGAGGAAGCACATGACGGACTCACACGAAGGGAACCTGCAGAGGGGGATGCCGAAGCAAGACCCCCTTCTGAGGCTGGAGTATGCTGCGGCGTTCGCCTTGGACCCGAAAGGACGACCGCCGTACACCAGTTTCGCGACTGGGGATGAAACGGCGGCCCGGGTAGCCAACATGGAACGGGACTACGCGGTGCGCCATCCGGAGGGGTTTCAACCCCCTGAGAGGGTGGTGGATAAGGAGGCACCGGAGAGGCCGCGACGGCATATCCGCATACCTTACTACCCGAGGGCGTCGAGAGGATCCGAAGACAGCGACGCCGAGCAGTTGGAGCAGGTAGCAACCGAAGAAGGATCAGAGGCCGACGAGGCCGGCGAGGGAGCCCAAGCAGCCAAAGCAGCAGGGAAGGGACCCCTGGCCGAGGTGGCGGAACGATCAACACCCACGCGTCGTTCCCCTCGGAGGGCCGCGAAAGGAGTACGGAAGGAAGACACCGAGTCGCCGCGAAGCGCGAGCCGGGCCGTGGTCAACCCGAAGCCACTCCTGACACCAGACCAAATATCAGGGTTAGTACAGAGCCGAATTAAGAAGTTAAACGCCCAGGGAGAACCACGGGAACCGAGAGGACGAGGACTCCCAGGCAGAGGAAAAGGACGGACATCCACACCCACCCCGAAGCCGGGTTGCTCAGGAATACCACCGGGGGCTGAGGTGGTGGAATTGGTGAGCTCGTCCGACGACCAACGACCGAAAGTCAAAGAAGAAGAGGAGCCGCTCGCTTTCAAGAGGCCCCCGACGCAGGGATGCCCGGCGGAGGAGCCGTCGCGAAAGAAGAAGTGGAAAAAGGTCAAGAAAGTCCCGAGAGAATTGGAGGAGGGAACGAGTTCGGACCAGTCGGAGTCAGGCAGGAGTATGTCGGCCCGAAGCGATCGGTCTTTGATTATCGCTGAGTCTAGCAGCACGGGAGAGCTGGGACCATCGCAGCCTGAGACCTCGACAGGAGTCAGACGGACCACGGGACTAGAACCACCTTGTAGCGACGCACAATTTACTATGATGACAGTTCATAAGAAATCGGTGATATACGAATCACGACACCCGAGGTACCCCGGGTATTTAAAAGGAACAATGAACCGGGAGGGATCGTTCAGGGGTTACCACGAGGCGAGATCCGACCGGGAGCTGGAGGACAGCATTCGGGAAGCACAGGGAGGCCGGCTGGTGGAAAGAGAAGCATTGTATCTAGGGAGGTTTCTACGCGAGATGGCAGAAAGGCAGGGACTCAAACCGACGGGGCGAGTGGAGAAAGTAAAGTATGTTCGGCATGCGGCCAGGCCGGAGGACACGGCGTCGACGGCCTCGACACAGCCGCTGTTCTCTACCCCTACCCCGACGAAAGCAGATTCACCCCTGGAGAAGATGGTATGTAAGCAGCCGATAGTGCCGCCCCCAGGATTGAAACGAATGAGAGACATTACGGTAGCACCAGACACGCCAGAGACACGGGCGGCGGTTGACAACCTGACTCGAGCCAGTTTGGGGAGCTCGTTTTTCGGGTCGCAAGGATCGGAGGAGACCCCGGGACCACCGTCGCCCGAACGTATGGGATCGCCGCCAGGACCGGATACCCCACTCAAGGACGAGGATAAACACGGGCGGGCGCTACAACCGCGGGTTGTGATACACAGATTACAAATACCGGCTGCCCAGTCCATGGACGCGGAAGTGGAAGACTCAGAGGACATGGAGTTGGGGCAGACCGAGACCAGAGGATACGAGCCGGAGAAACAAGAATTGGACGAGTCGGGAGCGGATTCAGTGTTCGGGTCTATAGGAACGGAGATGCCGACGGCAGGACCATCTAGGGAAACACCGAGACTCAAGTTATTACGGACACAGGCCGTTCACCAGGTCTTACAGGGACACTTTCCGGTGACGGCGCGAGCGGTACGAGACTGGGACGCGGAAAAGGCCATTCGGGTGCAACTGACGTGGCCCCCGAGGGAGGTGCGAGGAATGACGGCCAAGACAAGAGCAATGGCTTCGGCGTCTATGGCGTTCCTGATGGCACTAGAAACGGGCCGCAAGCCAGAGACATTTGAAGAAGCGATGGCGCAGTTCCCGACGGCGGCACTGGGGCCGTTGACCAGGGAGTTCCCGGGGGTCGACCAGCTAGTTAACGAACACAACCGGACCGTCCAATTGGCTCAGACCCTAGTGATGCACAAAAACGAGGATCAACTGGATGACTTGTTGAAGGCGACAAGAGAGGCGGAAAAACAGAGCGGAATGGTGGATCAGCTTCTCGAGCTCCCCGCTAGGGAGGAGAGACTGTTGCTGCCGATCCGGCGCCAGGAAGAAGGGTGAAGTAGATGCTGCTCGAGGTCTTGCACGGAAGAAAAACAGCGCGACGGAACCAGAGGCGGAAGATGGCGCGTCGCGAGTCGGGTGGGGAGGGATTACGGGGCGTTGGCTCCTCACCCATAGTGTCAAACCCCCAGGGAGAGAACCGGGCCGAGGCGGAGGTACCTGAGCCGCACAGGAGGCCGAAGCCTGGATAAAAGACTCTCCTGGAGACCGCTGGACGGGCCCGAAAACTTTACTTAAACTCATCGGGAACGGACTGGCGGGCTCGAACATTCTTATCTTAATTTATTCTTATTAGTTTCTTTATGGAACCTTCTTGCGGAAGTGAACGAAACCACATGTGTTAGGAGGTGTTGAGTGTAATCAGCGAGCTGGAGGGTCCATGACTGGAATGAACTTACCAAGCCTGCGGGGCGAATACGGGACGGAAGGAGGCGCTAGGAGGAAAAACAAGTTTGTAGCTGTTCCTCTTCTTCCCTGGAGCCCGCTGCGTTGGTTGGGACCGAGCAGGTGGAACGGGATCGTCCGGTCGCGGAAATGGATAACGGGCCGGGCGGCCCGGGAGCGAGAGTGAAAGTTGGGAGGCGGAATCGAGGAAAGGAAATCAGAATGGACGGATAGTGTTGTCATTGTAGTCTTTGAGTCGACGGTCGTGCCGGGGTAAATAAGGTACCGGTGGGCCGGCGACTCGCCGCTGGAGGAAAGGCTGGCGCGGGCCAAGACTGAAAACCCTTCTCCCGCGCTGCCTTGAGCGATCTGGAGGCGAGGAAGAGACGACCTCTGTCCTCTAGCGGCACTTCTACTTCCTGCAACTTTGTCTTCTTGATTTTGGATGGATCGATCAGAATGTGGATGAACCTGGATTCATGTACCATCATCTTCTGAGTTTCCTTGTCTTCAGCCTCTTACCGCATACGAAGAGCGGCAAAATGGAATTTTTCGACCTGAATGCTGGTTTTATCGTGCCAGAGTTGATGCAGCGAGTCGTGAAAGGATTGCGGCGAGTCGTAGATGTTTCCCGGAGGACCAAGGCACGAGCAGGGACGATAACTTAGGGGCCCTGGCTCGTGACCGACCGTAATATATAGTAAAAACAATACATGAACGAGAAACGAAAAAATTAATAGACTTACTAAAACTTATATTAATCTCTTACCTGCTGTAACGACAGAGACTCCTTCCATGTCGTATTTCCTGATGTCTTCTTCTCGAGGAACGAAACAAAATAGTCTTTGAAACATATAGGGAAGTAATCTTTGCAATATACAGGGAGGTGGTGCTTGGAACGTCGGCTGCGGATGCCTCGATAGACAAATCAAGAGGTCTGCAAAGAGCGACGAGGAGCGACCCTTCTTGGAGTTCGACATCGGATGAGTTCTCTATACATGCTATTTTATTGAGAATGGGCCCGTTCCGGATCTCAGAGGTTGACGTTGGGTGCAGGTCCCAGTTGATGTCGTCCATCTTCACTTTCTACGGCTTCTTCTTCTCCTTCTCACTAATATCTTCAACTTACCAACTTCGAACCGTCGTACCTAGGAGCAGCCCGGAACGGCTCGGAGCTGTTGTCTCGGCGTTCGTCATAGGCATAGTGTCTCCATGCAATGTGACATGGCACCGTGGACGACTGTGGCCTTACTCCAAAATCAAACCAGACCGGATCTTAAACTTACTTCTATTAACGAACTATTTGTTGGTATTACAGTCTTACGAAAATCGTCTATAAGCACGGTCCTCCGGGAGGACGAAGAGAAAAACTTAGTAAAAAGAGCGAGGCCCGAGAGCCTAGGAAACGAACGAGGGCCCGAGTGCCCGAAACAGGAATCCTCTTCTTAGGAAAATCATCTCATCAGTAGAACGAAGGAGCCTCCCTCTCGCCCCAAAGAGGACTGTCTTCCTGCCGTTGCTTACGGGGGGGGGGGGAGGGATGAGAGGCACCGGCTCCTGTCATCAAAAAGAAACTTCATCAAAATTATCTTCTTAGTCAGGTCTCCGTTCCGGTTGTTGTCATGCCACTTGGGCCCGGAACGGTGACGGAAATACTTTACTATGGTGGACTCTCTCCGACATCTCTTTCTGAAATCCTGAAATCTTCAAATGTGTCGACGTGGTCGAGGACGGAACATCTTGATGCTGGGTTAACCACGAGGACATGTGTCGTAAAAGTCAAACTTCAGTTCCTGTACGGAAAACGGACACTTCATCGATAATTAATGATTCTAATCTTCTCAGTCTCACCTTCACCCGAACTCCATCTCAAAGCTTCACCGTGACAAGTAGCACGAAACCCGCGACGTCGTCTACTGAAGCTTCCACTCTAAGCTTTAATGAATGAAGTTAAGTTCCTTTCCACATACAACGCCATCTTCTTCTTTGGGTACCTTGGCCTTTGGCTCGAACATGTTGTCCTTGCCAAACGTGAAAAAAGTCACTGGAGGGCTCTGAATGCCGAGGCGACCGAGGGTGCGAAGTCCAAAAAGAACATTCTATCCACAAAAGCTTCAGTCTTTTCTTCTTCAACTCATCCTTAAAATCATCATCATCACCTAAGAGAACGCAGAGAAGAGTAATAGTTACCGAAGAACGAGGGGTCACGACCGACCGGGTAGGAGAGTCACGACCGATTCTCTACCCAAAAACAACGGAGAACGTCTGAACGACGGAAGAACGGATCAAGGGTCGAGAGGACTAAGGGTCACGACCGGCCCTGGCCTCTGGGTGGGAGAGTCGCGACCGATTCTCCACCCGAACTAGGGGAGAACGTCTGGACGACGGAAAACGAAGGGAACGGGGGCACTGCGGGTCACGACCGACCCATGGCCCCGGGCAGGAGGACCACGACCGGTCCCTCTGTCCTAATGAGGGTAAAAAGGCGAGGAAAAACGCGCCGAGGGGCTAAGTAAATGGAGCCCGGAGGAGAGGAGCGGGGGCGACGGGGTCACGACCGATCCCCAGTCCCGGGTGGGAGAGCCACGACCGGCTCGCTCATCCTAAAGACGAGAAAAAGAGGAGGTCCTAAATAGATCAAGGATAAGAGAACTCTGACGAAGATAAAAAGAGACTAAGATATATAAAAACGAATTATATGAACTTTTATTAAGAAGAGAGAAAAACGAAGAAAGAAAAACGAAGAAAGAAGAGAAATAATAATTAGCCGGATAGGCCCCGGGGGCCCTCCGAAGTAGACCGGGGAGGACAGAGGGTGACACCTCCTCCTCTGCCGATAAGGAGCGTAGGATTGAAATGTTTCTGGTTCTAGAGTATGTTCTGTTGTCGTTGCTGTATGAACTGTGTTGAAATTTTGTATAACGTGTTTTCCCACCTTTCAAGAAGGTGCGGGAGGGTGTGATGAACGGCTATTCAGCCAAAATACATAGAGGTTAAAATAATAGAAATAAGGTAATAATGGAAATAGATGTAAAGAACGAATATGTAAAGAACGAATAACGAATATGTAAAGAACGAAGAACGAAATAGATGTAAAGAACGAATATGTAAAGAACGAATAACGAATATGTAAAGAACGAATAACGAAAACGTAATGGAACGAAACCCGGAAATATGTAAACCGGAAGTGAAATGTAAACCGGAAACGGAATATATAAACCGGAAGTGACGTCAGTTGTAGGTCACGTGACCGAAGGCAGCCAATCAGGGCTGACCTCTCTAGTATATAAAGGGGCGGTGAGGCCCGAATAAACAGAGTTCTTCAACAGTTCTCCTGGTGTCCAGACGTGTCCTCTTTCCTGAAACAACCACTAAAGATGAGCCGAATAGAGTAATTAAGCCGAAGTTAGGACAAAACAGCCGAAGTCCGAGATAGGTAGTAGAAACATAGGGTAAGGGGCCCGAAGGCCCGAAGAACGAGGAACGAGGGAACGGAGTAGGGCACGAAGGCCCGAAGTAGTACCGGAAACCGAGGCGTAGTATGGTACGAAGACATGGGGAGCGGAACGAGGGAGCGAAGTCCGCGGGGACGAGGGCGCGGCGTGCTCGGCCCCACGCTACCAAACAATAGGCGACCGTCGGCCCGTCGCCCCCGCGGACCGGAACTCAGGGGTGGACCGCCCCCCGGCCGACCCGTACCCCTACCATAATTTCCCTCCCCCGCAGTCCTCCGTCGACATCGAGTGCCGATTCCCGATCGATTCGCTCAGCCCCCCCTCGTGCGCGAGGCACGACTCTAGAAACACATCTCGGTTCTTGGCCCGGATTCCCCGTCCGCCCCGAGACCCGAACAACCCCCACGTTCCTCTGTCGTAAGAATCGGCAACCCCGACTTACCAGAGAATGTCACAATAACATCTCATTTCGTTCCATGTAAAAAACACATGTTAGCTTGTGTTTTTGTATCTAGGGTCAGGCCTACCAGATAGCAAGGCCCCATACTAATGGAAAAGGTCTATAGCCACCTTCGTCACCTATCTGCACGGTTGTACCCCTCTTCTCGGCCTCCTATATTTTATATTTGACATCTAGAGTGTGACAGTCGATGCAAAAACAGATATCGTTTTACAGTATATTTATGCTCAACAACCATAAAAAGAATAGAAATGGGTGACTGCAGGAGTTTGGAAGGTAAGGGGGGGGGGGTCTGTATATAGTCTGATCAGCGAAACGTGCCGTATATATAAGCTTACGTGCACTGTTTTCTGTGGTAGATAACTCAGTGCCCTAGGAGCACTGGTTGTTAAAGCCAACCATCTAACAAAACAGCCTCATTGAACCTGCCATACCATTCATCAAAATGCAGTATAGTTTTTATCACGTTGCCTGGCCTAACTGCCTTCGCTGATAGCTTGATAAATGTGTCTATGTCAGGAAAACAGGATCTTCAAATCTGATGAAAGAGAGCAAAATTTCCCAAGAATAGGAATAATTTAGTGGAAGCCATTGTGTTCTTTATTACTCATTTGTAGACAAAAGGCCCTGATTGTTGATGAATTATAAAGAAATTGAAATAGGAAAAGTGAGATTTATCCATTTGTGTAATCAATACTGGTATATTTCTCAGTGAAGGTAACACATAAATAGGTGTTAGGGAGACATAAAAATACCAGCAGTAACCTATACTAAAAAACCCTTCTGTACAAGTGGACTTACAGTGCAGGCGTTCCGGCTTCTGACAAAACCCGGCAACAGCAGGAAAAATGCAGCTAAAGCCGGGTTTCCCCCGAACAACTTTCATAGTGAGTTTCTAACGACCATGAACGACTTAAAAAAAGAAAATCTTTGCTCCTTTTGGTCGTTCAGAAAGCAACAATTTCTTGTTTCCACTGAACGACTAAAAGACTGATATCTGAACGATTCTTGGACAATCTGGACAACACTTTCCAATGGCAGGGGTTAGAAAATTGAATAGGTCTGTCGAAAGAAAATATAGATACGATGTTATACCTAAAGCCTAATGATGAACTGTATCTTTCTCAAAAGTATATTACATTCCAGTACTTTATTTTCGACTCAGCAATGGAACAAGTTCTACTTAGATGTGACCATCAAGGTAATCTCTTTGTAATCATCTGAGAAATTTACCAATGCAGTCTTTTAGTTTTTTAAAGTTTGGCTGTTGATTTGGCCTCAAGATAGAGGGCCTTTGGCCCATTGCATAATGAAACCATCCCTGTTGTGTAGATTGGAATAGTTTTTGTTTAAAACAGACATAACAGTGATGACTTTACACACTTGAAATTTGACACCTTAGAGTCTTTTGTTTTCGGGGGCTTGACATTTCTTATACCAAGGATGGCCCCTATTCTACGCTTCAGATTGGGATCAACATTATTAAAATCAAAGAAATAGAGAAACTGCAATTCATACAGCAGAACCTCTTCCAGCAGGGATGTTGAAAGAGTGACAACTGTGGATGCAAGTTATCGGGCTACTAGCGGACCACTGGGGCGCTGAGAATTTTTTTCGACTTTGCTTCTTCTCGATGCTGATTGAATCTATGAGAAGGTAAACTCCCTGCCAAAACCTTTACCGAGGTAAGTATTCCTTTGCATGCAGTGTCCCATAGGCAGGGCATTACACATCACGGACTTTGGTTTTCGTTCTGTAAAACGTGGTTTTATGGCAAATTCACGCAGAACATGATTCTATTTCCATAAACAGTAACGTTGATCTTGGCAAGGATTGGATTTTCCAAGCTTCCTCCCTTTCCAGCCATAGCAAAATCCAGTTTGTTTTTGCTTGCAAGATAGACAGGATATCAGGCAAATGTTGAACTTTTTGGACATATTTCTTTGCCAATATCACCTCATTAAGTCTTGTCTCTCGAATGGGAATAGCCACTTCAGTATTTTAATACTTTATCAGACCAAAAGAAATGTTAAACAGAAAATACGTCCTTCTATATGCTAAGGAAAATAAATTGTTTCTTATAAACACATCCAGATTTTGAACATCAACTGCAGTAGTTCTGTACTATAGGTAGACCACATGCAGAGGTCTATTCCGTCTAACATCAATTGTATCCTTGTCTGGTACCGATTTGTGAAGTACACATTCCCCATGTCTAAATAAAGTAGGATCATAGATTATACTATTTACGCATGCAGTAAATTCATTTATGAATCGCCCGATTTGGGTTATTTGCATGTATAAGTTGTTTCCTATTACACAAATAACGTATTCTCCACATAACTTTTTCGGCTGGCTGCTTTGCGTGATAATACAAAATATGATCCTGCAATGGTAAACCTGAACCGACAACCCTTCTGACCCACGAAGCAAGGGCGCTACCTCTATACCATGCAGCTAATGTGTGTGTGTGGGGGGGGGGGGGGGGGGGTTGGCCAGATTTGAGGGAATTGAGGGACAATACTTTCCATCAAAATGGGTATGAATCTTTTTAACAGGTGCCTGTGATGGCCCAACATAATAGGGTGGCAACAATTACCACCAGAAGTGATTCATTTTGGGGGCCTAAAGGGATTCTTTTCAGGAGGAGGATTTTCTATGGAATTCGTTGATGCCACTGAAAAATATACTGATCTCTATTGCAATCACAATTTTTGTTTAAAATTCAGAAATCTGTCTCAGTCCCTCAAATTGGGTTATATTCTACATGTGAGCCCATCCTTATGGATATATTTTCAGAAAATGGAGGTCTCTCAAAATCTTTTCAATCGTCGACACACACAAAAGGGCAAGGACAAATCAAGTCAGACCCGCGGGATGGAAAGTAAACAATGCGTGCCTCAGTGCCTTAAAGGATGGTTCTCTACTTTTTTTTTAATATTTAAAAATTATTTTCACAGTCATGTGTTCTTCCAAGTAGGTACATATATAATTCATGAAATAGATATATACATATACATCTTATACATTTGTTGAGAAAGAAATATTGGTTTTCCAAAAATCAATACTGGCCATAAACAAAGTACAATTGAATAAATTCATGCCATCATTCTATAGTAATCATTATAATTACACAATCTCAAAGAGTATTTTCTGTACTCCAATATAATTATTCTCTCATACACTGATCACAATGGCCACCCTTGACATGACCTTGTTAGTTAAATGGAGCGTAAAGAAACCAATGAATGAAGGTAAACCTTTCAGAGAAGGAGGTTATCCTTTGTAACATCTGTGCTTGCATACACAACCTGCGAACCAATTGGGCAGGGGTATTATTATCAGATTATGCAGGCAAGGAGGTTAACACTCTTATACTATGCCATATCACAAAGAAAATGTGAATTTTAATTTTATGTATGTATGCAACTGACTTTCATGAAGAGGGTCTTTAGGACTGAATCATGTCAGAACCATATGTAATGTTTTGTGTGCGCAGTATACATAGTTTTTTTTTGTATTGGCTGCCAAAATGTGATTTATCAAAACACAAAAGAAGAAGAAATAAATGCATTCATTTATATTTCTTAATTCAAACTGTACGTGGACGAACAATGGGAAATCCTCCCCAGAAATCTCCAAATGGGAAATTCAAGAAAGAAGTCAAAACATTGGTACAGACAAAAAATGGAATTTGAAATGGTCATGTAACTAGGAAATGATAAATACTGGCATACTGGCTATTATACATATACATATAATCATTCGTTCATTTCATCCTGTCTTTGTCTAGCGCTATATTCCAAATCATGTCATTTATCACCGTACCATGTTGATAAACGGGTCGGTGGATATCTACAAGCTAGACTGAACACGACCGCATAAGATGTATATTTTATATTTCATTCGTATTTAGGCAATTTTAGGCCAATCTTTCTCCTCTTTCCACTTCATGAGTTTAACGTTACAACTGTACAGGCCAGGGACCGATTTACAGCATCACGAAATAACTAAAGGCAAGTGGGAGTTGGCTCTCTGAATTATTGTAAAAGAAAGATGCCAAATATATCTCAGAATCGTAGATTTTTGGTAATTGTTTGCAGTTTTATCAATAGTGACGGGGAGGGGGAGGGGGGGGGGGGCGTATACAGGTTCTTCTCGGGGGGGGGGGGGGGGTAGGCGAGGTCCCTTAAGTGGAACTTTTGCTCATAATTAGAGTAATTTCAACCTAAAGAAGGATTAATGGGAGTTGCGAGGCTCACCGAGTGGAACTTTTCAACATTTTCTCCCTTTTTTTTTTATTAGTTTACATTGAATTTTCGAAGTAAAGGTAGAACTGTTTGGACAATTTTCTCTGTGTGGAGGGGGAGAGGGACCCCCCCCCCCCCATTCCCTGTGTACGGTCCCCTGTGTCCCCCCCCCTATGTAAGGGGGGGGGGAAGGGGAAGGGTGATGGCCATTTATCAACACAGAATCACGACACAGTGCAACCATGCTCTAAATGATTTCTACGAAATTGATCTTAGGGTCACATCAAACTAAGAGTACTTCTCGACATAGAAGCGACATAGTTTCGCTCATGCGTGAGAGGTGGTAGACAGCCCAGCCAAGGCATGATGTAACGGTCACGTTATGTGACCATACTCTTTTGGTTTGTCTGTTACTAACTAAAATGTCACATAACTGTAACATTATTTTTCTGTGAGGCTGTGACCTAACCAAAACAGAATGTTATCATAATGTTCTGGTGAGGTTAGGTCAAGATCGAAATAAAATAGAATGTCATTGTGACATTCTGATTAGGTGAGGTCTAGACCTGACTTAAACAGAACATTGTTGTCACCTCCAAACTTGGGGTGGGGTGGGGGGGTGCCAACCTTACCTAAACAGAACGTTATTGTGAAATTCTGATTAGGTCAGGTCTTAACCTTACCTAAACAGAAGGTTACTGCAACCATCTGATTAGGTCAGGTGTAACCCTAACCTAAACAGAATGTTATTGTGACATCCTCATTCAGTGAGGTCTCAACCACACCTAAACAGAACATTATTGTGACGTTCTTATTAAGTCTCAGCCCCATAAATAATGTTACAAGAATGTTATCAGAACATCACAATGTAACATTGCAACAGTTGGTTGCAGTGACGTTATTGGGAGTCATCAAAATAACGTTGCTGCAACGTTACAATGTAATGTAACAAAGACCAAACAAGTACGTTGCTGCAACATTATTATAACATCACACCGCCAGCTGGGTTACCACCCTGCTCCCTACAGAGATGGACCCTAACCTTTAAATCTCAACCTAACTTAAAATAATGTAGCTGTTACGTGAAATTAAACAAGTAACCTAATGATAAAAAGGTATGGTCGCCAAACATAATGTTGCCTTCTGCCTGAGCGACCAGGTGTGTTTGGTCAGTCTTTAGGGTGAAAGTAGTGGAGCCAGAGGGAACCAGGTCACACCCATATAAGGCCTAGGGTAATTGTGTCAGGGTAATAGACCTGTTCACTTTGCCGGCTAGCCCACCCCTTATTTCTATAATATCAACAGTTTTAGAAAAATGTTCATCATACTTGATTCACAGTAATTTTTCTAGTACTATTACCCAAAACTAAACTTTATAAGCTTTTACTTTCAATATGATGATAAATATGTAGCTGTAGGACTGGAAAGCTAAAATTGCATTTTCCCATAGGGAACAGTGTTAAAGCCCTTCAGCTTTGCTCACAATGTCCAACCCTAAAATCACAACAAGATACTTTATTTTAGTTCACCTAAAATGGAGGTAATTACCGAATTGAGAGAAAATAATAATTCATCCTTTTTTATCAACACCTTATTGACTTATCAATCGTCGACACACACAAGTACCAACTCATTCACTCAGATTTGTGTCAGTGCCTGAATTTGCAAAAACTGCAATTATGTCCAATCTCTGTATCATGCTAGCAATACATCCCAAAGTGGACAGGTCTATTGTGTTTGGGCTGACCACAATGCTCAATCCCTCGCCTCACCTGCATCCCTCACCCCCAGTACACACGACAGAAGCCCCATTCGCCCTGGCCGATCTTTTTATCGTTTGGTGCAACGACAAACTAATCGTATGCAGAAGACTATTCTCCCAGTGCCAATAAAATTATCTCAGGCAAGCGAAATTCAAGAAATGGCATTCGCCCTGAGAGAAGGGGCACCTAACGATTGCAAACAATAGTTTTTTCAAGTGCTTGTGGCCCTGAATCGTCTGGATTTGAAACGATCTGATCCAACATGTTGGATCTGATCGGTTGAGATCTCCCGATCACATTATCGTATGTACCAGGAATTCTGAACGACAATTGTCGGAAGAGATCGCATGTACCGAATTTGCCAGGGCGAATGGGCCTATACGCTCCAGCAAAAGCTCCACTCCACAAAACACTGACTGCTCCCTCCTACCCTGTGCCGCGGCGGATGTTGGGACGGGAACAGACAAACATTGGGCACCATAATCATTTAAAACGCAGTCTACATTTCATTTTGCTTTCCACTGCTTCATGCACCTTGTTATCAAGAGATTGAGTATATAAAAATGCGCACCACATTGCCAAAGAACAACATAAAGCATAGGTAGGTGCTGTTTATGGTGACTGTGTTTAAAGTTGTGAAACCTCAAGGAAATAGACAACTAGTGCCAAGAATGAAGGGAGCTCTAGGCAGGCCCTAAGTGAGAGGCAGGTGCGACTGCACTGATGGAGACTCTATACAGGTTAGAGTGATGGCTGTCCCTCAATAAACCAAAACAGGCAACACAAGCATTACCACTCTTTACCAATGCCTGGGGAAGTTGCATAACTTCCCGTTAAAGTTGTTCGCTATAAATTTCCGTTACTTTGGCACAACGAACGGAGATTGACTATGTTGCATATTTCGTTATAAAAATCCATTAATTAACAATTCTATTAAACAATAGTTTGTGTAATTTTCTATAGTCTTACCAGATGTATTTAGCAGAAAAGCTGTTAAAATCTTCCTTTTATGGAAATTTACTAACAGATTTTGCAACCCCCTGGTCTCCGCTATCTATTTTGCAACAGTTTGGATCCGTTAAACATCAGTTAAATATATCGGAATGTTATGCAACCCCCTCCTGGACCCTTTACCCAAAACACCCTTTCTATCAACGATAAGATTCATGGGCTAAGATCATGAGCACTGATTATGTCCCTGTCACACACACAGCGGGGGGAAGGTTTAGGAAAGGGTTACTGCTACAGCCCAGGCAAGAATGCAATGTTATAATAACGTTATTGTGACGTCATTTTTTGGTTCTTGTTACGTCGCATTTCCACGTTCTATAGACATAGATTTGATGGCTCCCAATCACACGCTGGTGGACAGATAATGCTACTTCGGGAGGCGTTACCCAGATAATGCATACCTCGGCGCCGATAATGCTACTTCCGGAGGCACTTTTCGAAACGCCGGGTACGGGATTTCAATGTTATTTTACAAAATACCAAATGTAACTCAAATCTAGCTCTACCACGGAATATTTCTGGATCTATGCTTCATATTTATATCATATTATTTAGGAAAACGCATGTACTTACATGAGAAAAGTGTGGGACAAAATGTTAGGATGGGGAAAAGTTGGGTCTTTAGAAACACTGCAGAATCCCCACACTTTTCTAATGAAAAAACAATCAGCAAAATATACTGGATGTCTTAATCTATATCTAAGACCAATTGTGCATTCCGTGGGTTATTCAGAATGTAATAATATTTTTATTATATGAAAAAGAACACTTTGTTTATGTCGCAAAATCGCGGGAGCCTCCGAGGTATGCATTATCGGGGCCGAGGTTAGCACTTTCTGTAGGGTGGCTCCGGAATACGCATTATCTGTCCACCAGCGTGAATCACGTCTCTGAGACTTCCAATGCGACGTCGCAAAATGACATTCTTATCACTTTTTTCTGCGACGTCACAAAGTGACGTTCTTGGTACGTGTTTCTGCAACGTCACATTGCAACTTTCAAAGAATGATTATGTGGATTAGAAACTACTGCTGCGACGTTGCACCATAACACACTGGCACCATGATTATAAAATCATATTGTAACCCAAATTATATTCCAATAAGGTTATTTTGTGACAGGTTCTGTTAAAGGGAGGGGCCAGTGACCATAAGTTAGTATATTGCCGTGATCCTTACCATCCAGGAAATAAACATACCAAATTTTATAGTTCTATCTCAAATAGTTTTTGTTTTATTAACTTTTGTTTAAATCAATTTGAGTTTCCCTGCCTGCATCTGACACTGCCTGCACAGACCATTTATCTGTATGTGACGTCACAAGCAGAACAGTTGAAAAATGATAAAATTGAAAAAAATCAATATTTGATTTATATAAGTGTTCTTTATGCGCCTAAAAGTATTTAAAATTATCAAATTAATTGATTTAGAAAAGAAAATGTGCAAAAATATAGTTTTTATAGAATTTTGAAATTTGAAATTCAAATACAACTGTCATTTTGTGTGATGTTACACACAGACGTCCTGTGTCAGGTGTGCAGGGGATTCAATGTGTGTTCTGATATATAGACAAGGTTTTCTATGCAGGATATCAATTTATAGTTATTCACTGGCCCCTCTCTTTAAGGTTATTTTGTGACCCACCTATGACCAAACATTACACTGTACATCATACTGTAACTTTCCCAAGACAAGAAATCTTGGTTTCCAGCTTTGGTCACAGTGACTTGGGGCCTTTTAGGTAAGTACTTGTGTACCCAGGCCCTTTCTATAGCTGGCAAATATCAGATATCAGGCCAGGGGACAGACCCACTCAGTATCCCATTGTGAAAGATTGAAAAAGGTGTTTTCAGGGTATTGGTCATTTATTTCAGCCAAAACAATTAAACTAAACCATAAATACGTTTCTAGAAGATAGTTTGATATTTCATAAAGAATAGTGTTTCAGCAGCATTTAAACATATTTGAAAAATAGGGATATAAACCACAAGACCTTGAACTTCAGCCTTTCTCAACTTAAATGGTATTGCACTGTCCCCTGGTGTTGAAAAACAGTACTATCAATGGTTATGGCTAGACTAGGAAACAAGGTACTTGTGACGTTCTGATTTAGTTAAGTTGTGACTTAACCCAATCAGAACGTCACTGAGACATGGCGATTAGGTGAGGTCAAGACTGAACCTAAGTACAACGTCACTATGATGTCACAATTAGGTAGGGTTGAAACCTTACCTTAAAAGAACGTCACCGTGACATCATCATTAGGTATGGTTCAGACCAACCTAAACACAACATTCTTTTGACGTACTGTTAAGGTGTAGTTAAGACCTAACCTTACTAGAATGTCACAAAGACATCACAATTTTGGTCACAGCGACGTTTCTGGGAGCCATCAAATAGACGTCGCTACAACGTCGAAATCTCACGTAACAACAACGTCTCTTTAGGTTTGTTTACAACTTCACTCACTCAGTACGTATCAGTTATGTACTTTTTCAGTTAGGTCTCTATGTCACCTAATCAACACGTCATAATTACATTCTTTTTAGGTTTGGTCATAACTATACATAATTAGTTTGTATCAGTTACGTTCTGTTTAAGTTATGTCTCAACCAGACCTGATTGGCACGTCACTGTGATGTTACATTGTAAGGGGGTTCTAACCTGATGTTCATAGAACGTTATTATAACGTTCTTTTTATAGAATGTCATAACATCCCCCTAAAATCCCGTAACTGTTACGTAGTTTCATGTGGATTATAAACCAACAAAAATGGTATGGTCGCAGAACGGTTCTGTTACGTCGCTTCTTGCCTGGGAGGTCTGTTGGTTAAGGTAAAATTATTATTAGGAAAAATACGTTTGTGAATTATCAAAATAGATTATATATTCAAAGAAATGTGCGATGAAATGGTAATTACCTCTTATTTACATCAATGACCAATCAACAGTTTAAAGTTGTTAGGTCCTTTCTTGGCCGGCAGGCCTATAGTTCTGTGCATACACGAGCACGCACCGAATGCTGAGTGACCTTTCATACACCCACGTAGACCTGCCCACCTGAAGGTGACATTGGAGGTCCTTATATGAAAGGATGAGGGCACTGGCAATGATTATGTAACCCACTTCTGGTTTGTCACCCTCTTTCTTTTTGTTCTTAATTGAGCAGATCTCTTTTTCCTTCAATAATAAGGTATACATATAGTCATTACGTCCTGACACATCCCCCTCTGTACATAAAGCTCTCCTTCTATAGTGGTTTACCACACGATTTGATTCTAAAAACAATTGGAAGACAAATTAAGCCCATCCCACATTGGCTATATCCCCGAGTTGGACAAAATTACTGTATAAGCCATCCTTGTCCCCTAGACTTGGGATTACTGGAATAACTAAGAGTCATGTTTTTCTATATTCCCAAGTACTGCCAAACTGTCATGATTTATTAGATTTTACCAACTGACAGATTTGCAGGTTTGCCAGCCAATCAAAATGCTGCATTCTAGGAAAAATAGGGTTGGACATTATAGGTTGGACGGAGAGGCTTCAACATAGGTTCCTATGGGAAAAGGCCAATATATAAAGCTGCATTTTGGAAATTTTAGGAGCAATTTGTCAACCAATTCTTCAAGGTCCATCTTGTTTTACAATTCTATCTTTAGGGATTAAATCAGGAAGAAATTGCTTTGTAATTTCATGGTAAAATATTATGTTCATGTCTACTGGGATGCGCTTAATATTACTGCCCTTCAACTGCTGAACATGAACTTGTGTTGTTGCGACCATTGCCTCCCAATGCCAAACATGTTTTGCCCTTGCAAAATTTTAGTTCGTACGGAAACAATCAAAACCATGAGTGCATTTTTATCACATCTAAACCTTTAAGATAAGAGTTTTTTTCAGCTCTCATCATTAAATACATATATGTTCTAGCTAACAAGAGATATAGCAGACTGAAGATCCGAAACATCATCATATAAAAGTAAAATATCTTAATCAAAACGCAAACTTTGACAACTATGAAACAAAGGTGCAACACATAGTATCTAGAACAATGATGTAAATCGCGTCATAATCGTTTCAAAGTACTCATGATCATCACCGGAAACTTTCTGGTGTAAAACGGACTTAAACTCATATCCTTTGCTGAAAGTCTGAACTACATGATGATTGCAAAACTTGGAACGATATAATTATAATCCGAGAGAACTTTATACTGTGCAGCAAATAATTTTGCCATGATAGTGTGATGAACGGCTATTCATCCAAATATGTAGAGATCAAAATAAGAGAAAATAAGGTAATATTATAAAAGGTATATATGTTCGAAAAGGAACGAAAGTGTAAAAGAACGAAATATGTAAGAATGAACGAAAGTGTAAAAAGCCCGAAAAAGAGGCACGAATATGTAAAGGAACGAAAGTGTAAAGGAACGAATATGTAAAGGAACGAGACCCGGAAAGATGTAAACCGGAAGTGATATGTAAACCGGAAACGAGAATGTAAACCGGAAGTGACGTCAGTTGTAGATCACGTGACTGAAAGCAGCCAATCAGGGCTGACCTCTAGGGTATATAAAGGGGCGGTGAGGCCCGAATAAACAGAGTTCTTTAACAGTTCTCCTTGTGTCCAGACGTGTCTTCTTTCCTGAAACAACCGCTAAGATGAGCCGATCCGAGCAATTAACCAGAAGTTAGGATAAAATAGTCGAAGTTCAAGATAAATAGGAGAAACTTAGGGTAGGGGCCCGACGGCCCGAGGAACGAGGAACGAAGGACCGAAGTAAGGCAAGAAGGCCCGAAACCGTCCCGGAAGCATAGGCGCAGCATGGCACGAAGGCATGAAGGGCGGAACGAAGGAACGAAGTCCGCGGGGACGAGGGCGCGGCAGGCTCGGCCCCACGCTACCAAACAATAGGCGACCGTCGGCCCGACGGCCCCGCGGACCGGAACCACGGGGTGGACCGCCCGGTAGGGGTGAATGCTGGTCTGGGAGATAGAGCGAGACGAGCCCCGGCCGACCCGTACCCCTACCATAATTTCCCTTCCCCGCAATCCTCCGTTTGACATCAAGCGCCGATTCCCGACCGATTCGCTCAGCCCCCCCCCTCGTGCGCGAGGCACGACTCTAAAAACACATCTCGGTTCTTGGCCCGGATTCCCCGTCCGCCCCGAGACCCGAACAATCCCCACGTTCCTCTGTTGTAAGAATCGGCAACCCCGACTTACCAGAGAACGTCACACTGGTGGCAGCGGTGGTGCTGAAATAAGCACATACGGACTTGTGGATCCTGAGTGTTTTGTCGATATTGGATGCTCATGGCGACAGCTGCGGTCTTCGATCAGATGGATTCTGACATCGCCTTCAAGGAAGGTGGGGAGGAGAAAGGAGGTGCGAAACCCGAGGCCAAAGGGGAGGACACGACCATCATGGATAGGCGGTTTAACTTTATGGGAACGTCCACCCCGACGGATGAGCAGAATGCGCGAGCTCAACAACAACAGACCGGCCAGGTAGGAGCGAGTTTGAAGAAGTTTAGTTTACGACCGGAAAAGTATGATGGAAAACCGGACTTCGAGGGATGGATCAACCAATTCGAGGAGTACGCAGACTTGGGACGTTGGACGACTGAGGAGAAGGCGGCGATGCTCTTTCTTTCGCTGACGGGAACGGCACGAATGTACTTTGTCGGACTCCCGGACAGGGAACGACTCCGTTACCCGGTGAGGGTAGAGGCGTTGCGTCGGAGGTTCGGTCAGGAAAAGGATACGTGCAATGCTCTGCAAGAATTGGCGGGATTGAAACGCGTAAAGAACCAAACAGCGAAGGAGTTGGCCGATAACGCCCGACGGTTGGCGTCAAGAGCCTACTTCTCCAACGACTACGCCAGCCAGGAAAAAGCAGCATTACACACGTTCCAGGCTGCAGTTGGGGAAGACCTTCAGCTGAAGTGTGCAGAGAAGGGATGCAAGACGTTAGAGGAGGCGGTGGAGGTGGTAGAAATACAGGAGCGATACTCACGCCGCCTCCTGCGGGCAGTGAAGCCCGAGGAGGACGCCAATACACAAATCATGGCCTTAAACGGTAAGTTGGAGGAGATGATAAAGGAATTGGCAGAAGAACGAGAAGCCAGGAGACAGGCAACGGCCCGGAGAGAGGCGTTCAAGAAACGAAAGGAAGATCTGGAATGTCATCAATGTCACCAGAAGGGCCACTTCGCGAGGGAGTGTTCTCAGCGTCAGGGAAACGGACAGTCGCCGTCGCAGTAAGCGCGGGGCCCCCTTCGGGCGTGGCGAGAGAAGTAGTAGGCATGGGAGAATGTGGACTTTATGTGGCCGGAACGGTAGGAGAGAGTGTCGTCCGTTTTTTGGTTGATACCGGATCTATGATTAGTTTGCTGTCAGACCGTCTCTGGAGAGAGTGGGGACAAAAATGGGAAGACCTGGACGGGTACGAAGGACGCCTCTGCTCGGTGGATGGTAGTCCGCTGCGGTGCTACGGATGCACGAACTTGTCAGTACGATTGGGAACACGCGTGTTGCAGTGGACATTCATGGTGGCAGACATCGGTAGAGATGAAGGAATCCTTGGAAACGACTTCGCGGTGAAATACCGGCTAACAGTTAAGCCCCACGCGAGTGCTGTCTTCCTGCCCGCCGAAGGGGGGGGAGAGGGGGAACGAATCCCAGGAGTAGAACGAAGAACGGATGGGGTTCGGGCAGTTACCGTCGGAGGACAGGTCGTGAGAATCGAGGGAACGACGGAAATACCCCCGCTCCAGGTGACCCGAGTAACAATAGTGGCAAGAGTGGACGTGGGACAGAGTGGACAGCTGGCTGTCATTA
Source organism: Lepidonotus clava (assembly GCA_936440205.1). Lineage (NCBI taxonomy): Eukaryota > Metazoa > Annelida > Polychaeta > Phyllodocida > Polynoidae > Lepidonotus > Lepidonotus clava. The sequence goes on from OW387148.1 coordinate 6,099,998, forward strand.
CCGGCACTGGATTACCCATGGGACTGGAAGTGATTCCAGGAACGGTGACGTTAGGAGAGGAAAATAAAGTTTGGGTGGCCAACCGAGGGACCGAGAGCGCGAAATTGGAAACCGGCAGAGTACTCGGAGCAGCCACCTTCGTACAAGAAGTACGAGGTACGGGAAGCGATGTAAAAGAACCCCCTGGAGCGCTCGTCGAAATGATAGAGGAGGCTAAGAAAGGCCTAACCACGGAGGAAGGCGGAGAATTGGAAAAAGCCATCATGGCCCGGGAACAAATGTTTGCGACCTCGAAACATGAGCTAGGACGGACAGATTTAGTACAACACCGAATTAGTACGGGGGATCAGATGCCGATCAAGCAAAGGGTCAGACGGTATCCAGCCACCAGGAGAGAAGAGGAACGAGCACTGGTGGAGGATATGTTAAATCTGGGAATCATCCAGGAGAGCGGAAGTGCGTGGAGCAGCCCGACCGTCTTGGTGAAAAAGAAGGACGGAGGAACGAGATTCTGCATCGACTATCGAAAATTGAATCAGGCTACAAAAGTGGACGCCTATCCGCTCCCACGGATAGAGGACAGCCTCAACACCCTGGGCGGGAGCCTATTCTTCTGCAGTCTGGATCTCGCAAGCGGATATTGGCAGGTAGAGATGGCACCCGAGGACCGAGAGAAGACGGCCTTCGTGACTCAAGGAGGATTGTATGAGTTTAAAGTGATGCCATTCGGGCTATTGAACGCCCCGGCCACCTTCGAGAGACTGATGGAAAGAATCCTCAGAGGAATTGTGTGGGAGGAGTGTCTGGTATACCTGGATGACATATTGGTCTTCGGGCCAACGTTTGAAGTGACTCTGGAAAGATTGGTACGGGTTCTGGACCGATTGAACGCTGCAGGGCTGAAGTTGAAGGCACGAAAATGCAGGTTGTTCCAGAAGAAGATTCCGTTCTTGGGACACGTCGTCTCATTCAACGGGATCGAACCCGACCCCGAAAAGTGTCGGCAAGTAACCGAGTGGCCGGTCCCTCGGGATCTCCATGAGGTACGAGCCTTTGTGGGATTGTGTTCGTATTATAGAAGACATATAAACGGCTTCACGGAATTGGCTGCCCCCTTGTATGAATTGGCGACGAAAAAGGAGCCTTTCGTGTGGAGCGCGAGACGACAAGAGGCGTTTGGTGCCATGAAGAGGGTGTTAACAGAGGCCCCGGTGTTGGGATTCCCGGAGGAAGAAGGACAATGGTGGCTTGACACGGACGCCAGTGACGTGGGGACGGGAGCCATGCTATCACAGGAGCAGAGAGGGGAGGAACGGGTAATAGCTTACACGAGCAAAACCCTGGAGTCGAACGAGTGAAAGTATTGCACCACGCGGAAAGAACTGTTGGCGGTGGTGCGAGCTTTGAAGCATTTTCGGTGCTACATCTATGGTCGACGCGTAATAGTCCGGACGGATAATAGCGCGGTTAGTTGGCTGCAGAGAAGTAAGGAACCGATGGGGCAGGCTGCCCGGTGGATTGAGATTATCGACTCGCACGACGTGTCGTTCCAACACCGACCGGGTAGGAAGCATGGGAACGGTGACGCGTTGTCCCGGTATCCGTCCAGAGGAGGGATCGAGATATAGGACCGATTATCGCACGGATGGAAGAGGATGCGAACCGGCCAGGTTGGGAGGTCATATCTCCGGAATCCCGGGAAACAAAGATCCTATGGAGGCAGTGGGAAAGATTAAGCCTCAAGGATAGCGTGCTGCATCGGAAGTACTGGGAACTAGAAGGACATGGTTGGAGGAACCAACTAGTCGTTCCCAGAGAGGAACGGGCCGAGTTGGTGAGGGAATACCATGGAGGCACAGCAGGAGCGCACCTGGGAGTCGCCAGAACGACGGCCCTGTTGGAACAAGGGTTTTACTGGCCGGGACTCCGAGAGGACGTGCGGAAGGAATGTCGAGAATGTGACTGTGCGTTGCTGAAAAGAGGACGAGGAAGACGGGAGCCGCTGCATCAATACATAGTAGGGGAGCTGATGGAACGGCTGGCCATGGATGTTTCGGGCCCGTACCCAGTCACGAAACGAGGAAACAAGTACTGCCTGATGGTGGGGTGCTATTTCACCAAGTGGCTGGAGTGCTTCCCGATCCCGGATCAGAAGGCAGTGACAGTAGCAGACAAGCTGGTTGAAGAAGTAGTAGCATGGTACGGCGCGTTTCGGGAACTACACTCGGATCAGGGCACGAATTTCGAATCTGAGGTGGTGGCTCAGGTTTGTGCACTGTTTGGAATACACAAAACGAGAACGACGCCGTACCACCCCCGGAGTGACGGATACATAGAACGAAGTTTCCGCACTTTAGGGTGCTGTCTGAAAGCTAGCTGCCGAGCAACAGGCCAGGAATGGGATGAGATGGTCCCGCTCGTGATGATGAGCTACAGAGCAACGCCGCAAGCCAGCACGGGAGTGACACCGAACATGATGATGCTGGGCCGACAGACCATGATGCCGCTACAGGCGATATATGGGAGACCTCTAGGACCGGAGGAGGAACCCCGACGGGTGGGCGACTACGTGGAAAGCCTGGAGAGAGGGCTAGTCGCGGCCTATCGGGAGGCCCGGGCAGGGCTGAAACGAGCCGCCATTCATCAGAAACACGAGTACGATGGAAAGGTGACTCGGCGGGAATACCACGCCGGAGAACTGGTCTGGGTGCACGATACGGTGGTGGATAGGGACAAGGGAACGAAATTGCGATTTCCATGGATAGGCCCTGCACTGATCGTCAAGGTGCTTGACCGAGGACGGGTGGTAGTTCGGAAGAAACGAGGGAAACCGGGAGGGGGGGTGGTTCATGTGGACCGCCTGGAACCCTACCGACGACACGCTGCGCCAGCCTGGATGGTAGCTGACCAGCAAGGATACGAGGCTGCACAGTAGATGCTTGGGGTGGGGCGCGCTAGGGCACGTACGGAAACGGGGTACCCCTTTTTGTGATGAAGTCGTTCTCGTGTCTCGATTCCGCAGGTGGAAGAGGACCAAGGGAACGACCAAATCGGCGCTACACAGAAAGGCTTTGGCCAAAAAGGACTGATCAACCTGGGGCCATTGAGTCGGGGCGGTGCGTTGACCACTACAGTAGGCGTGCAGATCGTTAGGCTGTAGAGATTTGCTACCTAGCTGAAGATTGGTTCTCTTGCGGATGTAATATAGGTGGGAAATGCGGGGTTGGAACGAAAAACGGCGTTCTGGAGCCACGACGGCCCGAGTGTCTAAAGTAGTCCCACGTAGCCGCTTTCCGGTCAGTTCGGAGGAACCACGGCGTGGAAAAGATGGTCGGATTACAACGAAAGACAGACCCGGCGGCAAGCTGATGAAGACTTTTGAAGTAATGCTGACTTGGTAATACCGCTTTACAGCGTCCAGGAGACCGGAGGAGAGTAGATGCGGCACTCTCGGGAACGCCGGAGGAACGAACGGACGGTTGTAAAAGGCGAGGCCTGAAACGAGGACGGGCTTTAAAGTAGGTCGTAAAAGAAGTGAAGATGACAAAGAGAACGGGGCGGCGGCAAGAGGATAATAACGTCGAGCCCCTGTGTTCTCCGGGAAGTGTGCGGAAGCACTGTGAGGGCCAGGTGAAAAGGCAAGAGGAGGCGACAGAGATGAAAGGACAGAGGACGTCCGGTGGGGCAATAAAAGGCCTAGGAAGAAAACGCGCAGACGGCGAGGGGCCGCGAGGTAAACGGCAGGCAGGGCGGTGACCAGCGGCGGGCCCCGGGGACCGGAAATAGTAGGGGGCGCCACCGCTGAAGTGGGTGGTGAGCTTGACGCTAGGGGTCGCTAGTGCAGGCCACGCCCACTTCCGCCTGCGGCGGCTACAAAAGGCAGAGCGCTCGCCGGAGCAGGTCATTCTGGTCAGCCGATCAAGATTCATCAAATCGCAGACGAGCAGACCAAGCTAGGAGAAAAAAAAAAAAAAAAAAAAGCAGAGAAGTGAGACGAGCAGCATCACCACGAGGCGGAAACGAAGAAGGCTGACGGGACGAGCTTCGAGTTTGGAACGAGGCCTGAAAGCCTGGAAAACAGACGCGATGAGCGGACAGTGTTGGGAAGGACATTGTCGCGGAAAGGAATTCAAACACCTAGCCAAGCACATCCGAGGCCAGCACGATGGAGTACGGAAGCAGTACTACATGTGCCCGGTGTGTTCGAGCCGAGCATATTCGACACACCAGGACTGGAAAAAGCACATGTGGGAATCACACGAAGGAAACTTGCTGAGAGGGATGCCGAAACAGGACCCCCTTCTGAGGCTGGAGTATGCTGCGGCGTTCGCCTTGGATCCAAAAGGACGACCGCCGTACACCAGTTTCACTCCTGGAGATGAAACGGCGGCCCGGGTAGCCGATTTGGAACATGACTACGCTGTGCGTCATCCGGAGGGATTCCTTCCCCCCGAGAAAGCGGTGGACAAGGAGGCACCGGAGAGGCCGCGGCGGAGGATTCGCATACCTTACTACCCGAGGGCATCAAGAGGGTCCGACGACAGCGACGCCAAGCAGCCGGAGCAGGAAGCAACAGAGGAAGAACCGGAGGCCGACGAGGCCGGCGAGGGAGCCCAAGCAGCCAAGGCAGCAGGGAAGGGACCCTTGGCCGGAGTAATGGAACGGTCGACGCCCACGCGCCGTTCCCCTCGGAGGGCCGCGAAAGGGGTGCGGAAGGAAGTCACCGAGTCGCCGCGAAGCGCGAGCCGGGCTGTGATCAACCCGAGACCACTCCTGACAGGAGACCAAGTGGCTGGAATAGTACAAAGCCAAGTAAAGAAGTTAAACGCCCAGGGAGAACCGCGAGAACCGAGAGGACGAGGACTCCCCGGCAGAGGACTCCCGGGCAGAGGAAGAGGAGGAAGATCCACACCAGCCCCGAAGCCAGGTTGCTCAGGGATACCACCGGGGGCTGAGGTGGTGGAATTAATGAGCTCGTCCGACGATCAACGTCCGAAAGTTAAGGGAGAGGAAGAGGAGCCTCCAGCCTTCAAGAGACCCCCGGCACAAGGATCTACGGCGGAGGAGCCGTCCCGGAAGAAAAAGTGGAAAAAGGTCAAGAAAGTCCCGAGAGAACTTGAGGAGGGAACGAGCTGGGACCAGTCAGAGTCGGGCCGGAGTACGTCAGTTCGGAGCGATCGGTCCTTGGTCATCGCCGAGTCCAGTAGCGCAGGAGAGCTGGGACCATCGCAACCCGAGACCTCGACAGGAGTAAAACGGACCACGGGACTAGAACCACCTTGTAGCGACGCGCAGTTTACTATGATGACAGTCCACAAGAAGTCGGTTGTTTATGAGTCGCGGCACCCGAGGTACCCCGGATACCTAAAAGGAACGATGAACCGGGAAGGAGCGTTCAGGGGTTACCAAGAGGCGAGAACAGACCGGGAGCTGGAGGACAGTATTCGGGACGCGCAAGGAGGCCGGTTGGCGGAGAGAGAGGCGCTGTACCTGGGGAGGTTCATCTTCGAGATGGCAGAGAGACAAGGACTCAAACCATCGGGCCGAGTTGAAAAAGTGAAGTATGTTCGACACGCGGTCAAGACCGAGGAAACGGCATCGATGGCTTCAATGCAGCCGTTGTTCTCTACCCCTACCCCGACGAGGGCGGACTCACCCCTGGAGAAGATGGTATGCAAGCAGCCAGTGGTACCGCCCCCGGGACTGAAGCGGATGAGGGACATCTTAGTGGCACCGGATACGCCGGAAACACGAGCGGCTGTAGACAATTTGACCCGAGCCAGTCTGGGAAGCTCGTTCTTTGGGTCGCAGGGATCGGAAGAGACCCCGGGACCGCCGTCACCAGAGAGGATGAGATCGCTGCCAGGACCGGACACCCCACTTAAGGACGAGGACAAGGATGGACGAGCACTACAACCACGAGTTATGATGCATAGACTGAAAATACCGGCTGCTCAATCCATGGATACAGAAGTAGAGGACTCGGAAGACATGGAGTTGGGACAGGCCGAGACCAAAGGATACGAGCCGGACAGGCAAGAACTGGACGAGTCGGGGGCGGCTTCGGACTCAGTGTTCGGGTCCATAGGGATGGAGACACCAATGGCAGGACCATCTGGAGAACAGCACGACTCAAGTTGTTACGGACGCAGGCCATTCAACAGGTCTTGCAGGGACACTTTCCGGTAACGGCACGGGCGGTACGGGACTGGGACGCGGAGGAGGCAATCCAGGTGCAACTGGCGTGGCCTCCGAGGCAGGTGCGAGGGATGACGGCTAAGACGAGAGCAAGGGCTTCAGCGTCTATGGCGTTCCTGATGGCACTGGAAACAGGCCGCGAGCCAGAGACGTTCGACGAGGCAATGGCACAGTTCCCGACGGCAGCGCTGGGGCCGTTCACCCGAGAGTTCCCGGGAGTCGACAGGTTAATTAACGAACACAACCGGACCGTCCAGTTGGCTCAGACTTTAGTGTTGTATAAAAACGAAGACCAGCTAGACGACTTGTTAAAGGCGACGAGGGAGGTAGAAAAGCAGAGCGGACTAGTGGACCAACTTCTCGAGCTCCCGGCCAGGGAGGAGAGGCTGCTTCTACCGGCCCGACGTCAGGAAGAAGGATGAAAAGCCTCGAAAAGGAGAGAACGATGTATGCTGCTTAGAGTCCTGCACGGAAGATAGCGCGACGGAACCAGAAGCGGAAAATGGCGCGTCGCGAGTCGGGTGGGGAGGGATTACGGGGCGTTGGCTCCTCACCCATAGTGTCAAACCCCCAGGGAGAGGACCGGGCCGAGGAGGAGGTACCTGAGCCGCACAGGAGTCCGAAGCCCGGATAAAAACTTTCCTGGAGACCGCTGGACGAGCCCGAAACTTTGCTTTAAAACATCGGGAATGGACTGGCGGGCTCGAATATTCTCATCTTAAGTATTCTTACCAAAATAAACCCGGTAGTTTCTTCATGGGAATCTTCTTCTTGCGGAATTGAACGAAACCGCATGTGTTAGGAGGTGTTGATCGTAATCAGCGAGCTGGAAGGTCCATGTCTGGAACGAACTTACCAAGCCTGCGGGGCGATACGGAATGGGAGGAGGCGCTCGGAGGAAAAGCAAGTGTGTAGCTGTTCCACTTCTTCCCAGAAGCCCCGCTGCGTTGGTTGGGACCAAGCAAGTTGAGTGGGACCGTCCGGTCGCGGAAATTGGACAGATAGCGGACCGGGCGGCCCAGGGAACGAGAAAAAAAGGATAGTGACGGAACGTCGAAACGAGAGTAAAACAAGGAGGTGGAATCGAGGAAAGGAACTCAGAATGAACGAACAGTATTGTGTAATTCTTGAGTCGACGGTCGTGCCGGGGTAAATAAGGTACCGGTGGACCGGCGACTCGCCGCTGGAGGAAAGGCTGGCGCGGGCCAAGACTGAGACCCTTCTCCCGTGCTGCCTTGAGGGATCTGGAGGCGAGTGAAGAACGACCTCTGTCCTCTAGCGGCACCTAAAAACGAACTTTCCACGGCTCGTCTGGACTTCTTCGGGCTTCGACCATCTTGATCTTGGATGGATCACTCAGGATGTTGGACCGGATGGGCCCGGATTTATTGTACCATCATCTTCTGAGTTTCCTTGTCTTCAGCCTCTTACCGCATACGGAGAACAGTAGAGTGGAAAGTCTTGACCTGGATGCTGGTTTTAGCGTGCCAAGATCGATGCAGCGAGTCGTGAAAGGACTACGGTGAATTGTAGATGTCTCCCGGAGGACCGGGGTACGAGCAGGGACGGTAGCTGAAAGGCCCTCGCTCGTGCCCCACCGAAATAATACATAAACGAAGTTAATAGACTTACTAAATTATATATTAATATCTTACCTGCAGTAACGACAGTGACTGCTTCCATGTCGTACTTCCTGATATCTTCTTCCCGACGAACGGAACAAAATAGTCTTTGAAACATATAGGGAGGTGGTGCTTGGAACGTCGGCCTCGGATGCCTCGATAGACGACTCAAGAGGTCTGCAAAGAACGACGGAAAGCGATCCTTCATCCCTGACTTGGAGTTCGACATCGGATGAGTTCTTCTCTAGATCCGGTATTTTTGAAGCCGGCTGAGATGGGCCCGTTCCGGATCTCAAACGTTGACGTTGGGTGCAGATCCCAGTTGATGTCCATCTTCCCTTTCTACAACTTCTTCTTCTCCTTTCTCACAAATATCTTCAACTTACCTACTTCGAACCACCGTACCTAGAAGCAGCTCGGAACGATCCGAAGCTGTTGTCCCGGCGCGCGTCAAAGGCGTTCAAGTGGCTTCATGTAAATGGACATGGCACCGATGAAGACTGTGGCCTTACCCCAGAATCAAACCAGACCAAATCTTAAACTTACCTTTATTACGAACTATTTGTTGGTATTACAGTCTCACGAAAATCGTCAAGGAACATGGTCCTTCGGGAGGAAGAAGAAAAACTTAGTAAGCAGAGCGGGGTCCGAGAGCCCGAAAGATGAACGAGGGCCCGAGTGCCCGGAGTAGGAATCCTCTTCTTAGAAAATCATCTCATCAGTAGAACGAAGGAGCCTCCCTCTCGCCCCAAGAAGGATTGTCTTCCTACCGTTGCTCACGGGGGGGGGGAGGGATGAGAGGCGCCGGCTCCTGTCATCAAAGAAACCTCATCAAAAAGAAAATTGTCTTCTTATCGGGTCTCCGTTCCGGTTGTTGTCATGCCACTTGGGCCCGGAACGGTGACGGAAATACCCTATTAACTACATTGAACTCTCTCTCTGATATCTTCCTTTGAAATCTTTGAGTGTGTCGACGTGGTCGAAGACTGAACGTCTTGGTGCTGGGTTAACCACGAGGACATGTGCCACAAAAGTCAAACTTCAGTTCCTGTACGGAAAACGGACACTTCATCAACAATTAATAATTCCAGTCTTCACAAACTTACCTTCACCCCAAAACTCCATCCAGAGTTTCACTGTGACCAATAGCACGAACCCCGCAACGTCATCTGCTGAAGCTTCCACTTGGAACTTTAACGGTTGAACTAAGTTCCTCTCCACATCCATTGCCATTTCTTCTTTGGACCGCTGGGTACCTCGGCCTCCGGCTCGAACATGTTGTCCTTGCCAAACGTGAAAAGTCATTGGGAGGCTCTGAATGCCGAGGCGACCGAGGGCGCGAAGTCTAGAAAAGAACATTCTTTCTACAAGAAAACTTCAGTCTTTCTACAAAACTTCATCTTCAAATCATCATCACCCAAAAGAATGCAGAGAAGAGTGATAAAACGGAAGAACGAGGGGTCACGACCGACCGGGTGGGAGAATCGCGACCGATTCTCTACCCAAAAACAACGGAGAACGTCTGGACGACGAAAAGTGGACAGAAGGTCGAGAGGACTAAGGGTCACGACCGACCCTTGCCTCTGGGTGGGAGAATCACGACCGATTCTCCGCCCGAACTAGGGGAGAGCGTCTGGACGACGAAAAACGAATGGAACGGGGGCATTGCGGGTCACGACCGACCCATGGCCCCGGGCAGGAGGACCACGACCGGTCCCTCTGTCCTAACGAGGGTAAAAGCGAGGAAAAACGCTGAGGGGCTAAGTACATAGAGCCCAGAGGAAAGGAACGGGGGCGACGGGGTCACGACCGATCCCCAGTCCCGGGTGGGAGAGCCGCGACCGGCTCGCTCATCCTAAGACGAGAAAAAGCGCAGTACGGGTCCTAATAGACCCATGATAAGAACTATGACGAAGATAAAAGAGACTAGGATATGTAAAACGAATTATATGAACTTAACCGAGAAGCGAGAAAAACGAAGAACGAAGAAAGAAGAAAGAAGAGAAATAAAAATTAGCCGGATAGGCCCCGGGGGCCCTCCGAGGTAGACCGGAGAGGACAGAGGGTGACACCTCCTCCTCTACCGATAAGGAGCGTAGGATTGGTAGTTTAAAATGTTTCCGGTTTTAAAGTATGTCCTGTTGTCGTTGCTGTATGAACTGCTTTGAAATTTTGTAAGACGTGTTTTCCCACCTTTCAAGAAGGTGCGGGAGGGTGTGATGAACGGCTATTCATCCAAATATGTAGCGATCAAAATAAGAGGACCGAAGTAAGGCACGCAGGCCCGAAACCGTCCCGGAAGCATAGGCGCAGCATGGCACGAAGGCATGAAGGGCGGAACGAAGGAACGAAGTCCGCGGGGACGAGGGCGCGGCAGGCTCGGCCCCACGCTACCAAACAATAGGCGACCGTCGGCCCGACGGCCCCGCGGACCGGAACCACGGGGTGGACCGCCCGGTAGGGGTGAATGCTGGTCTGGGAGATAGAGCGAGACGAGCCCCGGCCGACCCGTACCCCTACCATAATTTCCCTTCCCCGCAGTCCTCCGTTTGACATCGAGCGCCGATTCCCGACCGATTCGCTCAGCCCCCCCCCCTCGTGCGCGAGGCACGACTCTAAAAACACATCTCGGTTCTTGGCCCGGATTCCCCGTCCGCCCCGAGACCCAAACAATCCCCACGTTCCTCTGTTGTAAGAATCGGCAACCCCGACTTACCAGAGAACGTCACAATAGTCTTCCCAACAATTGAGACCACAATTCTCTGTGTAGTCCAATTGTAGGTCTTCTCCTTTTCTTTTTTCACTTACCTTGCAAACCGGTTCTCTATGGTTAAGCTGATATTCACTACAGTATACCGTTATTATTAGAACTTTATTTTTGACGAGAAACACCACCAGTTCATGCTTGAACGAATTAATTGGCCACCGTTTTCATGTAGTTATGTAATTCTGGTATTTTGGAATCGTCAAGATTCAGAACTTTAACAGAATTTATGGAGCCAAACTTTTGAATTATATGGTTCCTTTCACACCATGTAATTACATTTGGCAGGGTGTGCCACTCAGTAGTTTGCGAGGCATGACTGTTATTTGGTAGATTACACCAAAGGCTGCTTTCCACTGAATGATATAATGTAAGAACCAGTGCTGACCCATTTTGAAATAGAAACCAAGTAATTAGTCAATGTAGTATAGCCACTGAATGAATGGGAAATGAATGTAGAGTGTTTAGGAAGAATGACCATCAAGTGAAACAAATAATATCATTTTACGAGTTTGTTCCACATACCTATATCTGTCAGTGACCTATCGGCAACTAAAAAGCAAGTGGAGTTGCATCAGAACGAACTTTCTTTTGAGCCGAGTTATTCGAGCTTTCAGTGTACTATATTAGTTGAGGGAGTGTGAAGGTTCATTAAACAGATTCATTTGATAATTGTTGAAGACAGAAAACGGATATAAAACTTTGCAATTATTCACAATTCAACTGCTGTTTTTGTCATTCAAAGATGGAATAGTGACTGTTTCCGTCAAACGGCACAGTCGGCTAACTGTTTGCAAACATATATGTTTCATGCAGAGGGCAATGGATTTGAATATCTTTACTTGCCTTTCAAGAAATGTTCCTTTAATAACCTTTAGAGAAATCATTGGCTATGGTCAACCAGCCATTGGTGTAGCTTCTATAACATAAAAATGCAAGTGCGTACACTCGCTTGTCAGAATATATCAAAATTCAGAGCCCATTGCACAATGGCTTTGCGTAACAACTACAACTTTAAGATAACCTTAAGAAAGTTGTTGTTACAACGATAGTTATCCTTATTACGATACTCCCTTATATCTCTGATACTACTGGATCAAATTGAATTCTGTTAATTGATATATGAAGAGGCATCATAGGGCTATATTCTGTAAAAAACAACAAAAAAAACAGTTAAATAACAGCGTTCTAAACAGTTTTTTTTGTAGTTTCAAAACATGGATTATTACAGCAAAGTTGCTTACGAAAGGTGTCATTATAATGATGGCTATCATAACAACGATAGGTATTGTGCAACAGGCCACTGTTGAGGGTATAGCAAAAAGCATAAGTACCTAAACTTAAATTTGAGCAAATCACGGTTACTCTCACCAAGGAGGCCTCAGCAGTGAGGGCACAAAATAAAGCCACTGTGGCATGGAAACTGGGAAGTGTCAACAGCACTCAAAGTATCGGATATTTGGGGGGTGAAGTGGCCGACTGACCTCCAAAAATACAGGTTTCTGAACCTGGCGTCAATCCTTAAGATTTCCTTTTAATCAGTGTCCTATTAAATGGTGTGGGTGCGTTCCGTCACAGGGGATAGGTGGGTGAATAGGGGTGGGATGGGGGGCTGTGGTGTTGAGGATTGGACGGGGTGTCGGGGTGGGGTTAATGTGGGTGTGGGTGTGGGGTTGCAATACTTAAGCTCAGAGTCGTGCATTGGATACAGGCCAAGATTTTCCAGACTTGTTAGAATTTTTGGTTGTAATTTTAAATAGTTAAGGACTCCAGTCTCAGCGGTGTTGACCCATTTTGTTATTGGTGTAAGGACACGGATGATGCCCCATTAAATGTAGTAATGAGGACAGCAAAGAAGATTCACTAAATTTCAAGACAATGAAATTCATAGTGCTCACAATTTAGTATCGTGTGTTATTAGATTCCAATTAGTAGTTCAATTTACAGATCCTTTTAATGAACCTATTATCTTTCAGCTTCTAAACTTAAATGTTTTATGAAAAAAAACCCAAAAAAAACATAGCGAACGCTTTCAACACACAAAAAAAGTTCACGTTAAAGAAAAGAAGTGTTAACCAAAATATGCATGATATATGAGTCAGAAACATCATCACAGTAAAGCGAAAAGGTGTTTAATGCCATATCAATATTTACGGTCATACCACAGCCAGAACGACGTGTCTGTCTTTGGTGATAAAATCTATGCCATGCCAAACATGTGACGCTATTATAACGTTTCAGCAACGTTCTTGTTTGGTTCTTGCTACATTTGATTGCTCCCAATAACGTTGCTGCAATGTACTGCTGTGACGTTGCACTGCAAAGTATTATAACATTCAGGTTATGTTATTCAACCTAAACAGAATGTTCTTATAACATTCTGTTTTGGTTTCATCCTAACCTCACCAAAAAGTAATATTATAATACCGTTCTGATTGGGTGAACTTTCAACCTCACCACCAATGATGTAATTGTTGCATGCCATCTTAGTAAATAACAAATTGACCAAAACAGAACGTTTTTGTAACATCGCACGATGGCTGGGTGAGAAGATAGAAACCATACACCTACACATTTACTGCAGTAGGTATCTTTAATGTGCATGGACCTTCACACATCTAATGGACCTCTAGGGACCTTTGGTAAACTTGAAGTTGGCAAAGGGGGAAGCATAAGGACGCACAGGGGCCATCTCTAGCCTAGGATGGAACTTAAACAAAGTAAAAAAAGAAAAACGCTTTAGCAATACACGGGGTGTTGATGGTGGGGGGTCCCAATGTCCCATGTCGGATTTAAGGAATCCCCATGTTGACTTTCCCTGTAAGTTCATTTTCCATATCGCTCTTAAAAATCTCCCATGTCACATTTATGAATTTAGGAAATTGCCACTGCCATGTCGCTTATTTTTTCTCCTCACTCCGCTAAGCCTCATGTCGCATGCCTGTTTAAGAAAAGGCCATATCGCCGTGTCGAGTTTAGTGGTCTTTACCCATAATAACTCAGTATGACGTATGGTTTTACACCTCTCTATATGAACAAACTTCCTGATGCTAACTACTTGAATACCCGATTGGAGGGGAGGGGGGGGGGGAGATTCGTTGAAAACAGCTAAGAAAAGTCGTACAGTGAACTGAGACTGGTTTCGGAAATTCCCGTATGAGATAACATCATTCTATGAATTGTTTTTCTTATGGTAACTTTTCGATGTTTATTTACATCAAATTTACAACACACTTTTACTTCTGTGAATACAAATACGGTTTTACCAGCTAGGGGCCTTCCATAAAGCATAGACGCACATGAGAAAAAAACAATTATCAAGTCCTTAACGCCCCCCTGGGCTCAAATATCACAATATCATTTTCAAAAAGTTCAAAACCCCCTCTCATCTTGAGGCGTACATGAATACTTAATGATAGGCCACAAACATGAAAATATGATATAGTATGAGGATTTTCAAGTGACTCTGGCATCAATACGGAGCTTTCTTTTCTAAAGTGTTAGGTTCTGGTTCAAGACATCTTCAAATGACAACAGGATGCAGCATGCGATTACCCAACCAAGAATATGTCATTTTAATAATGTTATTATAACGTTCTGGTTAGGTCTGCTTTGGTTCTTGTAATGTTATTTTGATGACACCCAAAAACGTCTTTAGAACCTAACATTGCGACGTTGCACTGTAACGTTGTTGTGACGTTCTTGTAATGTTCTTTCACTTATAATAACGTTATTATAACATTCTTTATTAGTAAGGTCACAACTTAACCAAAATAAAACGTTATTATGACATTCTTTTTTGATAAGTTGTAACTTCGCCTCAAATAACATTATTGTTATGTGACAATTGGATAGGTTTCAGCCTAACTAAAGAAATATAGTCACATAACGTTCTTGTCAGCAGAACGTTCGCTGCTTGCCTGGGTATCCCCTTTTCACGCTAGACTGTTAAGCTAGACTGTTATTCCTTTAGCAAGGGCAGATATACAGGATTTCCGAAGGGGGTGGGGGGTGGGGGGGGGGGCTCTGCATATCTATAGGTGAAATACTAAAATGGCATGCATTCTCATGCACACGTGCAACATTTCCCCCTCTTTTTGTAGATTAGGGGTCCATCAAAAGTGGTTGGGGTGGGGGCGGGGGGGCAGGACCCCCTGGACCACCCTTCTGGATCTGCCCTTGTTTAGGATGTCATTTCGGTTGCTTAGCCAATGATAAATATACACTTATCTTCGGTCGAGTTTAAAGTTCATCTTAGAAAAAATTTTCGGTTTCGATTGCAGATGCTCCCTTTCTAAAAAGCAATAGGATAGAAATACTCCGTTAGCTATCGTCTTTTGTAATTTCCCTGCTCTCTCAGCTTGAACCGCAGATAACACTCATAGATAATTTAGCTATTTTAGGTTAAGCATATTAAGAACCGTCCAACCAAAACCTATTTCAATGTCTGACCTCTAAATGTTCTATACTCATAGAGCAAACGGGAGGAAGGAGTGAAGACAGGTTTCTACCCAGATAAGCCAGGACATTACAGATGTATTTTCCAACCATACTTATTTGGTCGGTCTTGTCTTGCTAAATTGTATACCTTACAAATGAAGCATGTAATAGTGACGTATCTTTTAGTGAAGTAACATAACCAGAATGTTAAAATTATAGGCACATTGGTAGGTTCCAGAGACAACATCTACTTCATCCGAAGGGCGGATTAGGTTGTGCAGGGCTCAAAGGCCTTATACTA
Source organism: Lepidonotus clava (assembly GCA_936440205.1). Lineage (NCBI taxonomy): Eukaryota > Metazoa > Annelida > Polychaeta > Phyllodocida > Polynoidae > Lepidonotus > Lepidonotus clava. The sequence continues at coordinate 6,115,323 of OW387148.1, forward strand.
CTCCCGGTCCATAGGTCTATTGTTCTCTTAGTAGATTTGTGAGCGTAACATACAGTTTTTGAGTAACCTCCAGATGAGGGAATGCAGAAATGGCCTGAAGAATATGTGTCCATGTCCACAATTTTGAATTTATGGAAATAGTGATTTGGCACAGCCCAGGCTCGAACCATAGACCTTTCAATTTCAAGTCCCACATGCTAATCTCTACCCTGCTAAGTGGCGACATAAAAGAAGCATTCTGCAACCATACTTTTTTTGGTGAGTCTGTTACTTAATAAGGTGGCACGTAACCGTGATATAATTGATGGTGAAGTTGAACCCTTACAGAATCAGAACATTATCATAATATAATTTGATGGTGAGGTTAAGACCAAACAATAACAGAACGTTACAAGAACATTCTGTTTGTGTTGAAAAACGTTAAATCATTTATGTGACTTGGCTGGGAACTTTCAGGTATTACCTGGTCTTCAAAGAGTGCCAATCTTGGTACCTCACGGCACATCTATGACAAATAATATCTAAGTGGTATAGTACATTCCAATCAGTAGCTCTATAGAGAGTTCAATACGGGCATAATGTCAGTTTGTGAAAGGTATATTTCATATCCCAGGCAAGCAGCAACGTAACAAGCACATTCTGCAACTGTACTTTTTTGGTTAGTCTGTAACCTGACCAATTCTCACGTAACAGTTACATTATTCTGACAGGGGTGTCAGTCCACTAGCAGTATCTTAGTTAGCCTTAGCTGTAAAGCAAGGATCAGGGCTAAGATTGACTCTCTGAATATCTGGGCAGAGAATGAAGAGATGATGTCATAGGTATGAGTAAATAGACATGCAGTGTACCCTCAGCCCTCAGAACGAATACGTTAGCCAATCAGGCAAGTCCGAATAGTGTAACACATATTACATGCATTTGGATTAATATAAACTATCCTTTCATGCAAGTGTTCTTTGTCATCCATGAATTATAAACTTTGTTCTAGGATGACTTACAGTTGAAATGAGAAGGAAGACTGCGATACAAGGCCAGCATACCGGAATCATGAATACGGAACACTTATAATTGTGAGACTAATGATTAACAGTAAGATAAAACCCTATTGTTCAACATTATTTTAGGTAAAGTTGAGACTTACTAAAAAATATTGTTATAATAACATCATATTTTAGTGAAGTTGAGACCTTACTAATAAAGAATGTTACAATAACGTTATTATAATGTGAAACAACATTGCAAAAATGTCACAATAACGTCACAGTACAACATTGCAAAGGTTCTAAAGGCATTTTTGTGTGCCATCAAAATAGCATAATAAGAACCAATGCAGAACTAAACAGAACATTAACGTTATAGTAACGTCATATTCTTTCTTGAGATCCTATACTTTCATTATTGACTAATACCCTTTACAGCAAGCCTCAAAATGCAATTATAGTAAGAGTTAAGTACAAGCATACTGCATATTTTGAGGCCCAGGGTGCTATCTGTATCTGTAGGAATACCTTGTGTATATGAGATGTGGAACCAATGAAAAAAACGATCATAGCAACAGAGTGGCATTGGGGAAAAAGGGGGAAATGTGACTGCCCCAATGCCCTGTACTGTGGGTGCTAAGATTGTAGTGATACAATTGCAAGCCATCCTCGGGGTCTGTGCTGTCGCAGGTGTGTCATGCTCACTTCCCCCATTTGAGACTAGCCCTTCAAAAGGGGAAGTATTTATAAGTACCCTGCTCTGGGTAAAACAAGAATCACTATATACACAATCACAATGGAAGGGTCTGTCCTGAAAGAAATGGTTCATCTTCAATTGGTTGATTTATCTTATTCAAAGAATCTTTAACAAAAAGTGAGACCTGAATATGTCGCACAAACTTGGCCAGTCAAAGCTGATTGCACGGTGTTTATCTTCGGATCTCTTTTTTGCAAAGTTATTTTGTTGAGAACATATAAATAACGTTTGCAAAAACTAAAAACATCTAAGAACCCCCATTTCGTCATATGCCCTGCTAAAAGATCTTATATGAGATATGGAATACAGGGACGGATTTAGAGGGGGTGCATGGGGCGTGCGCCCCCCCCCCCTTTTTTTTGGGGGGGGGGGGACCAAATTTAGATTTGGTTTAATGTAAAATTCAAGACCTTGGAGGGGTGGCAGGGACCCTTAATAATATGTGCGACTCCCCCCCCCCCCCCTTCCACAATACCTGGATCCGCCCCTGGAATAAAACAAACAAAAGTTATCGCAATATAGTGGCGTTGAAGAAAAAGGGTGAAAAGTGTGCTGCCCCATTGCCATGTACTCCGGCTGCCAAGTGTGTGGTGACACGAGCCGTTGGCGGGTCTTTTGTTGTTGTGGTTATGTCTTGGTAAATCATGCCATAATAAGGGAGGACTTATAAGTTCCTGCTCTAGCTTGCCAGCCCCAGATACAATGTTTAGCTAACAGTACCTATGTGTTATTTAGGTACTATTTATTATATATGATATATAATATGATACTATAGGCAATGAGAACTGAATCAGAATATTATTCTGATTCAGGTATTATTACCTATATGTTATTTAGGTAATGTATAATATATATACATCAAAATTGTATTTCTTTTCTACATTTTTAAACATAAATAACTTAATTTTCCCAAAAGTTACAGCTTGGCATCTGGCAGATTTGAATTCAGGAGATACTGAATCAAGAAAAAACAAGAATTGTATAGACACAAAGTCGAAGTATACCTCTCCCGCCCATAGATTTCAATCTTTTTATATATATATATATATATATATATATATATATATATATATATATATATATATATATATAGGAGCATAACCAATATGTTTTGGTAAACATTTTCGCTAATAATTATGTGGTAAGACCTGTTTCATTGGTGTGGTGCCCTACTGGCCTAATACCCCCTTTGCACTTGATAGAGAGGATTCTTTGACTGTTAACCGCAATACTCATTCAGAGGCCTAGTCTGAAAGACACGTTATAAGCGGACCGGAACAGTGTATATGGTATCCTGTGGGCCAAGACTAAAAGTGTTGGGATCAAGTCGTCTATATAGGAAGCATCAATGCGCACACTCGTGAAAAGGGGTTATGACTGGAGATTTCCTTTGTTAATTAGAATGCTTAACACTGGTTAATGCAAAATTAATGAAAGACTTCCTATCACTCCGCAGGCATAATGCATAGTTCCTATAAAAGAATATTATAGGAAAACAAAGAGAGGTAATGCATAGTTCCTATAAAAGAAGATAACAGTATAATGCACAAGCTAATAACAGTGGTCAACGGTTACGACTAAAAAGAGATGTAACCATTGAATGATGCTATCAGAAATATTCACAAAATACCTTGCTCGCTTGGAATATATCTGACAACGTTAAACGTCATCAGGAGTCGTCGAAAAATAATCAGAAATCGTTGAAAACGACCAGAAATAGCCAGATGTAACCATTGAACAACACTTTCAGAATCATATACAAAATATGCCGATTGCTTGGAAAATAATATTATATGAAATATACATGCAGTGGCAGATCCAGGAAAACTATTATTCAATTATTATCCAATTCACCTATACGGAAGATCACATGTCTGTGAGTACGGTTTCACGATTTACTGTGACGTGGTTCTTGAATAGAATAAAAAGATAACACACACAAAATAAAAAAAAAGTGTAAATGCTGAACCCCCTATTAGAAATCTTAATGTGCCACGGTATATTATATACATTCATATTATAGACATAATAAATCTTCAAACTTTGAGTATTTGCACAGCATATAGATCTAATTGTGCATCTTCTGCTGTTGCATCCTTTGTATGCACGGCTACCTAGCATCACGTAGGTATGCAAGGATGATACCGTATACGGCCCTGTCATTCTTAGAACCAGTACAATCACAAAGACGATATTGGGAAACCATCCAATGTCTCCCTTCTACCCGTGGAGGAATTATGAACACATGAAGGGAGAGGAAAAATGGTTACGCTTTTTAGCCTCTTCGCGGTAAAAGTAAGGCCAGACGTGGAGTATAGGTAGTTAGTGTGAACGCTTGTGGAAACGGTGCAAATAAATACACACAAATAACGATACCTCGTTAAATGAAATTACATTTGCAGGTAACGTGCCAGAAAGTCGAAATTGGTGGGTGAGGTGTCAATTTCAGACAAGAGGCGAAATCGTAGCAGGAAATCTGCTACGGTTTTATGGTTCACAGCCTTTCTCTGATCTAATCTTCTGCAACGAAAATAGGACTCATTTAGCTGTACATGTGATAGGATATATATATATGTAGTACAGACTCAGGCGGTGTTTCAAACTGGTCACAACTTTAAGTTAAGATATTTTGACTTTTTCATGGTTAAGTTTCAGACTTATGTTCTTTATGTCCTGTTGTTATCTATATATTATTACAGTAAAGATTCTTGATTTCTTAAAGCATCTTATCTTAAATTTGGTGAGATGTGAGAAACGCATTTACGATTATGCAATAAGAAATCTTTTGAAAGGGCAGGACAATGCTGAAAATGAAGGGGTTGGAATCCAGATACAGAGCAAGGGTGGATACAGGATTTAAGAAAGTGGGGGGGGGGGGGGGGGGGTCCGCTTATTAGATAAGTATTGAAATGGTGCGCATTCCCATGCACACACAACGTTTTTTTGTCTTTGGCAAGTTTAAACCCCCCAGCTAAAAAGGGGGGGCAGGACCCCCAGGAACCCCCAGGAACCCCCTCCCCCCGGGTTCTGCCCCTGCAGCCACCAACCCCTTTGCTCTGGTACCGAGTTTGGTAGGTGCACGCCTGTGGTTGACGTTAGGAGAGGTGCCAAACTCAACCCGGCCGAGCGTGAAACAGGGAAAACCAACACGTACCAAGAGCAGGGGTACACAGGGGCGGATCAAGGGGAGGGGGGAGGGGTGGTCCTGGGAGTCCTGACTTCCCCCCTTCCCCTTGATCCTAAAACTTAATAATTGACAGAGAGAAAAAAAAGTTGCTCATGTACATGCGAATGCACGGAATTTTAGTAATTAACCTATATATATATATATATATATATATATATATATATATATATATATATATATATATGCAGACCCCTCCCCCCGTATTTTCTTAAACCCTAGGCCTGTATCCTCCCCTGATACATAGGCCTATACCTGGGATTACACTACACGGCTTGGACTGCGACTTGGGGGCATTATGATGATATTACAGAAAAATTCGCATACACAAGTTGTACAAAATAATTATCAAAAATAGGAAATTTGGAGTATTTTACAGTTGTTTAACAAAACATGGTGTCTCTAATATGTGTATTTTCTCTGCGACATTGTCACATCGCAGTTCATGTCGTGGAGTGTAATAATTATGGCCTTATAGTTTAGAATTGGAGGGGAGGCATCGATCCCATAAAGGCAAAGTACTAAAACATCACACAGTGGTGTGTACGTGAGCCATGTTATTTCCCCTTGTCAAGTGTAAGTCCTCACAACCACACCAAAAAAAAAAGAAAAAAAGAAAGAAAAAAAAAAGGGGGGGGGGAATCGGGACCTCAAAAACGCCCCCCCCCCCTCCCACCTCTGGATCTCCTCATGCCAAGGTGTTCTCCCTCATTTCATGGTCGCTGCCAACACACCATTCCTTGGTCCACAATGAGCGTATGGCACTCACTCTTTTTTCGGTCAAACTTTGGTATAATTTGAGTAATTATCTCTTCACCCACTTGGGGTGTGAGGTGGAAACTATAATGAACTCCGGTTACCTCCTATCCTGTGAGCCTTACCAGAGGTATAGGCCTACGTGTCAAACGGATATAAGATCTCAAAACTCTCATGGTTCTAAGAACTAATAATTTGGGGAGTATTTCCACAGATGTCTAACGGATAATACTAACCAAGCAATATATCAGTTCAAATGATACAACATAGAAACTGACAATTCTGATAAACGGCGTTATATCTTCTAACAAAAAAGAAAAAAATCACGGCGTGATATCACCTTAGTCGCGCCTGACTTAACTACAGTTATGTCATACTATTGCCAAATCTATTATATAAAATACACTAATATAATAATTGGTGATCAATTTATAAATAAGATATGTACATAGTGTATTACATAATAGAGTTTATGGTAATTAGACAGCTGGCACTCCCTCTGCCCCTGCCCCTCTTGGTCACTTGTCATTACCCAGGCAAGCATGTGGCGTTTTTATAATGTTGCAGCAACGTTCTGTTTGGTTCTGTACTGGTTCTTGTTACGTTATTTTGATGGCTTCCAATAATGTTGCTGCAACGTACTGTTGTGACATGGCACTGCGACATTATCACAACATTCTGGTTACATTCTTCAACCTAATCTGGACGTTCTTATAACGTTCTGTTTTGGTTTCGTCCTAACCTCACCAAAAAATAACATTGTAATAACATTCTGATTCGGTGAGGTTTCAACCTCACCATCAATAACGTGATTGTTATGTGCCATCTTAGTAAGTAACAGACTGACTAAAAAAGTATGGTTGCAGAATGTTCCTGTTACGTCGCAGCTTGGCTGGGTAGGTTACTGACCAGAGGCCCCCTATTTTTGCCCAAATATGAAATTTTCTAATGTAAAATTTTAGGGCCTGGAGAGCCTGGGCAAACAGTTTGCTGTAGCACCCCCACCCCTATTTTTGAATCCTGGGTCCCCCCCTGGCACCACAGTTTACACGTGAGTTGTTATAAGATTTGCTCATTGTAACTCACAACCAGTTCTATGGTAAGTGTATAGTCCACTTCTAGGGGGGGGGGGGGCGCAAACAACTCCGGCACCCCCCCCCCCCCCCCCACTAAATCCGTCACTGACTCTGATAATCTCCTCAAACCTTGGAAGTCAGTCACCCTAAACAGGTTGTCCTCGGAAAGCAACCGTGCAGAACTGAAACCCATTTACTTAGTCAAGGGTTAACCAGGGGCTTTCAAATCATGAGGGCGTAACGTCCCAGGAAATATGACTTCTAAACGATAGAATATGAACATATATATGAGCAAGAGGGAATGTGAGCCGACTGCTGGATAGCATTACTTGGTGAAAGGACAGTCGCAGAGGGCCAGGCACAAGCGTACAGAAAGGTAAGTCCATAATACTGATGTGTTCGCGGGTTACTGGCCGTCACAGCCATAAAACTGCATCAGAGACCTTGTTTGTATATATAGGATATATCGAGACTGGATAGTCAGGGATAAACCTGTTATACACTACTGGCCTGCCACCTAGGTGCTGGTTGGATTGGATTTGGATTGACCATTAGTGGTAAAAATGACCTGTGAGGTGCCACCTGCCATTCTAAAAATGCACTGGTAATGATCAGACCCTGGTCATGGTTGACCAGGTTGGCTCCAACCAGCCACTAGGGGAATGAGCACATAGGCCCAAAGAAAAGCTTTCCAGTCTCTATTTATCCTATATATACATAAAAGGTCTCTGACTACATGTACGTGTAATGTGAAGTTGACGCCTGATGGGCAGGTATATATGTTAGCGCTGTCCGCGGTCTGATGATCTGAAAGAGTTCTTAGAAAATATCTAAAGGTTCCAAGGAAGTTTAAAGCCAGACTCTAGTAAGTCTGAAATGGTTACTCACGCATCTGAAGGGTTTCTAGTGAAAGAGGGGGAGGGGGGTGGTTCGTACTGACAATTTGGACAAAAGTAGGTATATTATTGTAATGTAAGTCTCCCCCTCCCCGCCTATACATGTTATATCCCGGCCATAGAGTGATGTAACTGTCATGTTCCAGAAGTGCAGATCCAGGTATAGGCCCAGCCAGAGTGTGATGTAATGGTCACGTTATGCAACCATACATTTTGGGTTAGTCTGTTACTTACAAAAATAATATGTAACCATTACGTTCTTTTTCTGAGAGGTTGAGACCTAGCCCCAAAAGAATGTTATCATAACGTTCTAATGAAGTAATGTTAAGACCAAATCCAAACAGAGCGTTATAGTGACATTCCGATTAGGTGAGGTTGAGACCTCACTTAAAAAGAACATTATTGTAATTTCCTCACCAGGGGAGGTCCCAACTTTACCTAAACAGAATGTTATTGTGATGTTCTCTTCTAGTTAGGTCTCAACCACACCTAGACAGAATGTTATTGTGACATTCTTATCAAGTCTCAGCCTCATAAATAATGTTACAAGAATGTTATTAGAACGTCACAATGTAACGTCACATCAGTGGGTTGCAGCAACGTCATTAGGAGTCATCAAAAGAATGTTGCTGAAAAGTTACAATATAACATAACAGAGACCAATCCAGAACGTTGCTGCAACGTTTTTATAATGTCATACTGCCGGCTGGGCGGTCTAGGTGGTCCTGACACCCCTCCCTGTTTGGTGGAGAACTAAACAATCAAAAGAGGGGAAAATGCACATCGATCTGGTACTTAGCCTTTATGCTGATCCCCTCCTTTAAAATCATGTGTCCGCCCCTGGATTCTGAGACATTCTAATAATGCTCTGTGATGTTATTAGACATCCTGCAACATCAAACGCAGGCCTGGGATATCATTAAAAAGCTTTGGTAATCCTGATGTTTAGGTTGTAGATCTAGATCTGTGGTTCGATGCAATATTTTCCGAAAAGATATAAGTCACTTATGGTCATATTGTGCGCAAAGCGTAAGTAATCGTGCATATTTTGAAATAAAACACCTTCTCTTGCTAACAATACTGGCACGAAAATATCCGAAATGAAGTCCTGACACTTGCATACCTTTTTTTGGATCGGTGCCCTGCTGTCCCAACTGAACCCCGCCTCTTCCCTTCACCGCTCTTTACCCTGACACTGCTTGTGCTACCCATACACGGGTAGTCCACTGTGGGTAGCCCTGCTGGAACCTGCGCACCCTAGCCAAGTGTAATGACTTTCACTTTCATTTTGGTTCTTGTTATGTGTTTTTCTCTGGCTTCCAAAGATGTTGCTGCAACGTCGTGCTGTGATGCTCCAATGCTCTGCTTGTATTCCTAAACAAACGCAAAAATGTTATCACTTATGATAATCTTAAGGCATTGAAAATTAGAACAATGCCTGGAATTGTACAGCATCAGGACAGAATATGCTTCTATATTGTTCTTAAAGACAGAGGTTTGGGATATATTTGAGGGCTTGCAGAAATGAAACCTCCGTTTCATGTACGTGTATGCGCTAGACAATTAATTTTATGAGATGTTGCCCATCAGCTATGCTCCCACTAACACACTGATATATATATATATATATATATATATATATATATATACGTTGTCTGTATACCATGGAATACTAGCATGTTTTTCTGGCTCCCTTTCAAGCGAATGTGAGCTTGGTCTGAAGGTGCACCCTAGTAAGGGCTGCTCTGTCTTTTGTTCTGGATTATTCTTAGATATGTTCTTTGTTGTGTGTTGTATTTCCTGTAGGTTCACAGTTAATGGCTAGTTATCTGAAGCAATTTTGTCATTGTCGATTTGAGTTGGTGTGTTATTGAGACTTCCCTCTACGGTCTTGAACCATCTTTTTTTTATTGGAATAACTTCCGCATTTTGGAAATCATGGTTCCACCCATCAGGGGTGGATACATGATTTCGGAAATTGGCGGAGGGTTTGCCTAAAAAATATAATTATATATATATATAAATATAAATGTAAATATATATATATATATATATATGCATGCATACATGCATGCATGCATGCATGCATGCATACATACATACATACATACATACATACATACATACATACGCATAATATGCATATGTGCATGTATGTATGTGTATATTTGTATATTATACAAATATACACATATATACACACATGTACACATCTATATACACAAATACACACACACACACACACACACACACACACACACACACACATATATATATATATATATATATATACATACATATATATATATACATAGATAATATATCATATATATATATTTATAACCTAAGTACGTCACGCATTGATACACACAGAGTGACGTTTTCTCTTTTTGTCAAGTTGAACTGAAGGGGGATGGGGGGACCATCTGGATCCCCTTCCTGGATCCACCCACTGGCTCTCCTTTAATTACCGCCCTCCCTCTGAATACCCTCCTGGTTTTACCCCTACTCCCTCCTAGTCACCTTTTTACACCTGCTGGTGCAGTCTCTGTTTCTTATCCACACTACTTCTTGGCAACTACTTCACCTCTTTTTCAAGCCTCCCCCCTGCTGCCTCATGCCCAGTTTACACAGTATGATAGGTAACCTTGCGGTGATAATTATGATACTATTAGAAGAAAACTGGCGCAGAAATTTTGAAATAAAACGTTAACCCTATCTAAGTAAATGTACTGTCTGAAATTATGTTGGGACTGCCATAAGGCTGTTGGCGTCCGTAGGAGACTTGTTGAGATGAGGGTGTTTTGCACCTGTGCCACTGGAGCTGCGAAATGCCTGTGATATGACCATATTGCCAGAAAGGTACAGATCACTCTGATATGGGTGATGTTGGTGATGTCGCAGTATTGTAAATGGGATGTAGCAGCTTGCTGCATTATGGGGATCGTGTGATTTCTTTTTCATCGAAACCCCTCATAAGGTGAATATTTATTTGGCATGTTTGATAATGTCGCAGGTTTTAGTTATGAATGACTGCATGTCTCACACTGTGATATGTCAATCAATGTCACAGCCCTGAAGAGATGGTTATGTATATGTACTATTATATATGCGATATCTTTGTTTTCATCTCATATGTGTAAACGGCTGGATGCCTGCGATACGTACGCTGCAATACAGCTGTGACTTCTATGGGTGTGGGAGAAGGAGTGTAATCGCAACACGCGATATCTTTTGTATCTCCAATTGGAAACTGTGATATGAAGGAGATGTCGCAGTGAAAACATCGCCAGGTATAAAAAGAACAACATTATAGTGACGACTACGAGGTTTTACACCTGTACAATTTGGGCTCTGATATAGCTATCCCTGCCAAGCTGTGACGTAACAGAAACGTCCTGCAACTATAGTCAGTCTGGTACTTACTAAGATGGCACGTAACAAGTATGTTATTTATGTTTAGGTCGAAACCTCACCAAATCAGAATGCTATTAAAACATTATTTTTGGGTGAGGTTAGGACAGAACCAAAACAGAACGTTATAAGAACATTCTGGTAAAGTCGAATAATGTAACCAGAATGTTATAATAATGTCACAGTGCAACATCGAAGCAGTACGTTGCAGCAATGTTGTTGGGAGCCATCAAAATAACGTAACAATAACCAATACAGAACCGAACAGAACATTGCTGCAACGGTATAATAACGTCACATGCTTGCCTGGGATACTATGAAGACATCAGAAGCAAGTCACAGACCACTGCGATCTCGGTTTTAAATCCAAAGTGGGTAAATAGGATGTCGCAGTGTGCTGGTGAGATGGTGCGATAACCTTTTTCTTATTGCAGCCACCTTATCTTGGTTCACATTGCAAAGTATCAGGTCACGGGGCTTGTATGTGAATGACAGCATGGGGTCTACAATAATAACAGTGACGTCACAACCAGGAAGGGATGGTAATATTTGATATAATATACATAATACGGTATATCCTAGTTTTCATCTCATGTGTACAAATGCCTGGAAGTCTGTGATACGCTGTAATGTGACTGACTTTGAGCCGGTGAGTGGGGGTGCAGTATACCCAAGCCAGAATATGACGTTACAATAACGTTATTATAACATTCTTTATTAGTTAGGTCACAACTCGACCAAAATATAACATTATCAGAACGTTCCATTTTGATAAGTTATAACTTTACCTAAAATAATGTTATTGTTAGTGACATATGGATAGGTTTCAGATTAACTAAAAAAGCACAGTCGCAAAACGTTCTTGTTACGTCGCTACTTGCCTCAGGACAATCAGATGGCAACATGCATTATGATGGCGATATCGCAGTGAAGACATTGCAAAGGTGTAAAAACCTCTACTTTCAAAAGCATTTAAGTGGTGAGTGTGAACGTCTCTGTTCCATTCTACCACTAGGTATCACGGAGAGTTTTCAGGGAGTTAACACAGAGCCATGTGGTTATAACCAAGTGATAGGGCTTAAAAAAGAATAGCATATCTATTTTGATCTCCTGAATTGGTTGATTCCTTGATTTTCTATGATTTTTTTTGTATTAAAGATTTTAGTACTTTTTCGAATTATGCAATATAGAGCATGAATTTCATGCAACTTTTTACACTGATAAAATCAAAATCTGAAAATTTTACACATACTGGTATATACTTCAAGTTCTGAACTTTCCCACTATATGTGTGATGAACCCCCATATAGCATGGTGAAAATGCAAGGAGAATCAGAAAAGTCATCATAATCAAAGATTTTGGCCAATTTGTCAAGGCCCGACAAATCACAAAATATGACTCTAACAAACTGCAACATTTGAACATGTTCCCAATATTTGTCATTATTGCACTATATACCATTGAACTCCTCTTGAATCAAGTTTTCCAACAGTATAAGTCTTGTCATGCTCAGACTCAGAGTGTGTTCATGAGTGATGCCTGAACATAGCCATTTTTTAGGAGATTTTGACTTTTTTTAGCTGAAAAAACACACTCTCATGATACCTAATTTTATACAACAAAAAATCAAAATCTGAGAATTTTACACATACTGGGGGGTACACCAAGACCTGAAGTGTCTCACTGTATATATGATAAAGCCCCTAATATCATGGTGAAAATGCAAGGACAATGCAAAGTCATCATACATAATATGACCCTGTGACCAAAGGTGACAAATCACAAAATTTGACTCCGACAAACTACCACATTTGAGCATGTTCCCAAAGTTTGTCATTATTGTACTGTATACCATTGAACTCCTCTTGAATCAAGCTTTCCAACAGTATAAAGTTTGTCATGCTCAGACTGAGCATAAGTCCATGAGAGTTGACAGAACATGGCTCTTTTTGAGTGTTTTTAGACATTTTTCAGGGGTAAAAGCTCACTCTCCGGGATACCTACTACCACCATCCTCCACACCTCCACACCTCCACACCTCCACACCTCCACACCACTTACACTATTACTCTTCTTCCTCCTAGCCAACCTGCTCCTCCACACACGCCACTCATTACTCCCCACTCATTGAGTCCTCCTACCCCACCTGTTGGCCTACCCCCCCCCCCCCGCCCCCCCACCCCACCCCACCCCGACATGCCTGCTGTCACACCTCCTGCCCTCCCCGTGTCTCTTCCTCTACGCCCTGCCCCCTCCAATTCTCCTACACCCTCCCTCAACCCTCCCCTCAACGCCTATGATCAGCTACCCCCCTCCTCTCCTTCACACTCCCTCCTCCCGCCCCTCCCCTCCTCCCTTGTTCCACCCCCTTTCTCCTACACCTTCCCTCCCCCCTCCCTCCCAGCCTCTCAAAACCTATACCCTTCCCTTCCCCCTTCCCTCCCACCTCCCCTCCCAGCCTATCTTAACCTATACTCCTCCCTTTCCCCTCCCCTTCCAACCACACTACCCCCTGCCCTCCTCCCTCTTTCCTCCCCGTCCCCTCCCCTCCCCTCCCTACCCCCCTCAGGCCCAGTGGTTTCCAAGTTGTTACCAAAGGGGACAGAACAGTTGTTCTATAGACCCCGGCAAGAGTCCAACTTCTCGCGGAGCTTGCTCACACAGATATAAGGTAAGACACTTCATTTCCCTGGTTATATTAAGATAAATTTGTACTGAAATGTGTCCAAATGATGTTTGGATATGGACAGTGAGGTATGTGAGCGATATCTCAAGTTTATTCAGTGCCTGGACTGATTACAAACATTCTTACCAGCTTTAGTCTTTTTCAGAGCAGATATCAATCTTTCCATATAAAAGTCGAATCCTTTTTGTCCACGTCCTCGGCCTTCCAGACTAAATGTACTGAACCACATTTCCCACTCTAATTATACCCATTACAGACTAGCTTATAATGACAGGTATTATTCAACTGGCCTCAATTAGGGGAACTTCCCAAACGCTTCTTCTGTTACAACGTATACTAGCGTTTTAATATCTTCTTCAAAAGAGTAAAATTGTAAAAACAATTCGATCCATACGACATTTGGATACGACTACCTTTTGTATTTAAATTCAGTTTTGGATATGTAAAAGTAAAAAATTTGAGTGACGCGCACGTTACACAGGTAGCCTATATATATATATATATATATATATATATATATATATATATATATATACTCTGTATGTGGGTTGGAATAACATTTTGAAGATTCGACAGTGTATATATATATATAAGCATAACGAAGAATGCTTTAGGGTCACGAATCATCCTGTTAAGTCAGGAGGTTTGCAAAACAATCACATGGGGCATTTAAAAGAATCGATTACTTCATATTATCTTTATATATATATATATATATATAAAATATGTATATATATATAATATGTATATACGCATAAGAGTGGGAACATACAGCATTTCAAAATGAATTTGAAAAAAGTGTTTCAAACATATGTAAAATTGATTTAATAATGCTGCAATTTCAATGGCTAATTCACTATCTATTTATGTGTGATTTATTTTCACTATGCACTGATTTTCATGTATTGTCAGGAAGACCAGGGTATGCCCTGATGATGATTTTGCTAATAATAATGATAAAAATAAAATAAGGGCGTGGGACGGTTTAGTGGGTAACCTCCTCGCCTCGCACGTGCCTAGACCGGGTTCTAGCCTACCTGCAGCAATTCCTCCCCTTGCCCTTGTTCTCACCCCCATAGATGCGATCACAGTATTTTTTATAATCCAAAAACATTGAGTTCGTCATAATAGGCCCTATAACTGAAAAAAAGCCTACAACTAGCATTACACTTAAGACTAGGGAGTTTCCGATCCTTCAAGGAATGACGCAACGTAAAAGTAACGTATCTTATTGGTTAGCTTCAATAATGAATTCCAAAAATATTTGACTATAAGCATGCTACTGTGCCCTAACCATGAATAGCCAGTCAATCATGATTACCAGATTTTGCAGTTAACCCCTTAAATATGATTTAGGTAGATTTGAGATGTATACGTTGACGTATTGAGATGCTAGTATTAGTAAAGAAACCTTACTATCCGTTAGTTAATGTTATCCCCAGTCTTCTCTAAAATTGTCGGGATTATAATATTGGATATGTGGTTTACACGACCTCGTACCGATTATGTTAGTGCATTACGTTAGCATAATCCGTTTTTTTCCTGGTCTCTGATTGGTCAGATTGGGGACGCCATGCACCACACCATAATGCCATTCATGGGCGGATCTTGTGTGTTTGTATGGGGAGGGGCAGGGGGCAGGTAGTCCTATCCCCCCTCCCCTTTTGAAACTTGCCAAGTTAAAAAAATATAAATAAATTGTGCGCATGCGTACAAATGTGGGACATCTTACTACTCAACTTATCTCCAGGCCCCTCGTCTGGGAAATCCCGTACCCGCCCCCTGCATTCCGATGCTGTCATTAACAATATTATTATCAATCTTTTCTGTTACCAAAATATTCATTATTCGCGAACAACCATCAGTGGTGTTAAGGGTATTTACACAATCAGGCACGATCCCCATAACAGTATGGGCCTTATGGTGATATCCTAAAGTTGTCCTAATATTCAAAATCCTCGATCCGCCAGTGATAGAGTCTAAATCACTAATCTCCTAATTTCCTCTTTTAATTACCTTGATACAACTTCGCACTCACTGGTGACTATCATAATGTGTAAGCCCAGTTTCATGAAATGGGACATCATACGAGTATATGTATGTGGTATAACGTCTTAAAACACATTTCCACTACACCACGGTCGGTTACCTCGTACATTGGCCTATAAGTAAAGGGAGGCCACGAACACACCTCTTCCCCACTTAAAACATTGAGCATGTTTTTTTGGATAGGTTTACTTACATGCACATACATAAAGGGGCGTTGACGCAGGCTGTCAACATATCCTTACAATGATCATAGTCCCCAAAGTCAATGGCGTAAGTGTATGACGCGTACGTACCATTATTGCCCTGTGTAGACCCTTTTTGCCTTGAGGATATCATTGTCTTGGGACTGTCCTAAGGCTTATTGTAACTTAATTATCGGGGGTATTTTCCCACGAGAATGAACATTTCTGACACGTTTCAAATTTTCTGGAAAAAGCTCAGGTCAATGAGCTTATAACAAGATGATTTAGTTTATTATAGTAATGTGTATTGTCTTAAGATTCTGTGTTGGTCTGTGTAACAGAAAGGGTTAGGGCACTGTAAGGCATTCTTAGGATAACCTTAGGCTTACCATTTCTTTAAAGAGGCATTTACACAGCCTTTCAAGATGTCTCGCTAGTCTCCCCTTATGGGCATATATGTAGCCCATCCACCCACTTTTTCCAAATAAATTAAACAAATTCTGACAAAATGACTAGTTGGAATCCTCTCAACTTTACTCAGAAGCCTGACAGACAGACACACACGCACACGCACGCACACACACACACACACACACACACACACACACACACACACACACACACGCACGCACGCACGCACGCACGCACGCACGCACACACACACTACATATATATGCACTTGATTGACCGACCCGTAAACATCAGCTCACGCCACTTTGTGACAGTCGGCCTAAAAGTAAATTGTTCCAAAACAATCTCTTACATCTGTTTGCAAAAAATAAGACAGACAATTAAAAAAAACGATTTTATTTTAAATTGCACCAAAAAAGATGAAAAAAAAGTTGCGCCACCATCCACACCCCGATTAACCATATTATTTAATCATATAATCATGGCCTTGGTCACGGTCACTGCCTCTTTAAACTTGTTTTTGTACTCAACATTTACCTCCCACCCTGAGACTTAATGCAAAGATTAACCTGCTGTTAGAAAACACCGAGCAAACAAACTGAGTCTATTGTATGACAATAAAGCGTAACCTTTTATAGAATATGGGTGTATATGCGTTTAGATGTACGTGTATATGTCATATTCCTGTCAACAGAGATAGATGGGTATGTTTGTATTAGATATTAGTACACACAAACGTTTTATATACATCCATAGTAATCTGATGTACATACATGTATGTTTATATACAGTGTATCCCCAAAGTTTCTGAAACAGCGGAAAAATTGCCCGACTTTTAAAGAGATTACGTCGGACATTTAAATACTATACAGGACATGTCATAATCATATATATATATATATATATATAGCTATATATATGATCATATATATATATATATATAAATAATAATAATTCAGCAAAAATAATGATAAAAGGTATGATTTAATAAGGAAAGCGTATAAACATTTTGTCGGACATAGTGTCGAGATACACTTTATATATATTAACATAAATAAATACATACATATTATATATGACTATTGTTATCTGTGTGTAAATTACACCGATAGAAAGACACCAGCATAATAACACTTAAGGCTTAAAGGAATCGCGTTTTCTAAGGTAAATGTTTGGTGTAATAGAGTAGAAATAACCACACCCATCCCCCCATCCCCCTACCTTGTGGCCTGTACACGTAAGCCTTTACATAAATACGTCGGCTTATTTAAGAGATCTAAGTATCTTTTAACGGCGTACTTCCCTGAAGCGGGTCAAGGTTGGGTTAAAAGTTTAAGGGCACCTTTCACACTAGGTGTATCTTAAATGCCTTTCTCACATCTCACAAAATTTGAGATGAGATGTTTTTAATTATCAATGATCTTAACTCTAAACATATATTGATAACAACAGGAACATAGGATCAAAAAGTCAGAAAAATCAACCATGAATTAGGGGGAGTTTCACACTGGTCGTAACTTTAAGATAAAATCTTTAGTTAAGATATTTAGAATTTTTCATAGTTGAGTTTTAGACTTTTTGATCTTATGTTCCTGTTGTTATCTATATATTTTTAGAATTAAGATTATTGATAATTAAAAATGTCTTATCTTATAACATTTTGTGAGATGTGAGAAATGCATTTAAGATACACCTAGTGTGAAACGCACCCATAGTCTAGATATATTAACTTAAGATACAATCTTAAAGTTGTGACCAGTCTGAAACTCCCCCTTAAGTCATGAACCAATCATGGAACCGTATCGAGGATTCACGGAGCCGTATCGGGGATACCTGCAGCCGTCCATATCTGTTTTTAAGTACATATATATACACTGCCATAGTCGAATACCTTTTCTTTTTCACAGTTTGTTCGTTCTCTTAATAAGTCCCCGTAACTATAGGTAAAAATGAGAGTGCTCCGACTTACCACCAACTGTTTCCGATATGGCACGGTTCACACAGCCCCTACAGCCACATGTTTGCCTATCATTGCCAAGGTTACTCTGGAGATCCAGGACAGAAGTGTAGAAAATACATGTATAAATCTAAGCATGGTTTAGAATGATAAGAATGGTCTCAGAAGAAGAAAGCAGCGAATTTCAGGAAAAAGTAGCGTAAACCCTTCAGAAGAACATATAATACACATTTATAAAGAGTGTCGGGACTAAAGGCCATATTCCACTATACGGTGTTGTGCTAGCGGTGGGCACTTTACTAGCGGTGTTCACCCCCACCGCAAGTAAAAACAAGCACCGCAAGGTGGAATACAGGGACTTACTTGCGGTGGTCCTTGTGGTGGTCCTTGCGTTGGGTCCACGGCAAAGGTTTTGATATTATTTTATATGAATTAAATTTTTGTGTGTGACTTTTTTATGTTTTTTTTATGATTTTTATGATTTTTTTATGATTTTATATTTATATCCTACAATTATTTTATAGAGTTTTCTTTTGAGTGCTTGCGGTGGCAGAAACGAACATGTTGGTTTCCTCACCGCAAATAGCTTGCGGTGGCAGCCTTGCCCACCGCAAGTACCACCCCACCGCATAGTGGAATATGGCCTTTAGGGGGACTTTTACACTGGTCGTAACTTTAGGATCGTATCTTTAATTAAGATATTTAGAAATTTTCATGGTTGAGTTTCAGACTTTGTGATCTTATGTTCCTATTGCGTTCTATAT
Source organism: Lepidonotus clava (assembly GCA_936440205.1). Taxonomy (NCBI): domain Eukaryota; kingdom Metazoa; phylum Annelida; class Polychaeta; order Phyllodocida; family Polynoidae; genus Lepidonotus; species Lepidonotus clava. The sequence goes on from OW387148.1 coordinate 6,134,436, forward strand.
ATTTTTAGAGTTAAGATTATTGATGATTAAAAACCTCCTATCTTAAATTAGTGAGAAACGCATTTAAGATGCACCTAGTGAGAAACGCACCCTATGAAAAGACTGTCGGGACCCTCAAGCTGGTGATCCACGTTGCGACATTTTCCAAACCGGCAAAAAAACTAGTAGCAAACCGATTTTAGGACCGACGTTTTTTTGTCGGTTTAGAATCGGTTTGGTAATTAAAACATTTGCTCCTGAAATCGCTCCAAAATCGCTCCAAAATCGCTCCAAAATCGCTCCAAAATCGCTCCAAAATCGCTCCCATACCCATGATCCATGGGAAAGTTGAAAACCAATTGTTCCCTTGTAATCTAGACTATAAATCAATAGAAATACTATGTTAAAAAATCGGTTGGTTTATTTATCACAATTCTGCAAATATTTTTACTTTCATGTCTAAATATATTCAATACGTCTGGAAATTTGTAATATATTATCTATATGATCAAAAAAAGAAAAATTGAAAAATACACGTCGAAAATCAATAGGAATTATATCATGTGAATAGATATTCATTTAGATATATTTTGATGACATTTTGATTCAAAAATACCCCAAAATAAATGGAATAACATTGAAAATACATAGACATAACAAAATCGGCCCAGAATCGGTCCAAAAATATTAAACAGGTTTAATAACTTTGTCGGATCATCGTCGGTTTGAAATCGGTTGGAATAATTCACCATCACAAATGTCGGTTGGAAATCGGTTGGAAAAAATCGGTTGACATGATCCACGTTGCGATATTTTGATAAAGTGGACCGATATTGGACCGATATTGGACCGATTTTGGACCGATTTTGGACCGATATTGGACATGAAAATATTTTGTCAATCGGTTGAAAATCGGTTCTATTTTGTCGCAACGTGGATCACCAGCTTCAGGTAATGCCTGGTTTACACTGTCCGTCGACCTGTGACAATAACATTTTCGCGGGTTTCTGCGACGAAAACATCAACCAGGGCGAATGGGGCTTAAGCGTTAGTTTTGACGACCTTTGTAAACCCCGCTAAAGACCTTGTGCCAACGTACTCACGTGACCACATTTTGGTGATCACCACGTGGTAATCAGGACCATATGGCTACAGAATTCAGCGGCGGATCCAGGCGGGGAGGCCGGACGGGCCTTGCCCCCCCCCCCCCCCCCCCCACTCGCCTTCCATCTTAAATCTTGTTTGACGGGCCCCCCTCCCCCTGTGCATTCATGTTTGTGGGGGGGACCCTCTAGCAATACCTGGATCCGCCTCCTGGAATTAATACAAATAAATCAATTCAAAGCACTAATAGCTGATAACTATTATTCAATGGGACTAATTGTAACATTGAAGTATATCTAAAATACTTTAAACTTTAGAAAACAGAGGCCATTAATTGGTCACCATTATGCCTGCCAGCTATTTTGATCAGTTATGCCGTCACCTGCACAACAACATAGGACATCAGAGCCCGGTTTACACAGGCCGTCAACATTATATGTGTTACGAAGATTCGCTTATTAGATTAGTCCTACTATCAGTAGAAGAAATAGGTCAATATTGTCGAGAATGATAACTATTGTCGTAAGGAAATTTCAAATGTATCAGAAATCTTTGCCAAGAGGCTCAATACTCTTGTCAGTTTTGCTGAAGGCATAGGGCAACCTTTAGACGGCCTTCAGACTAGTTTTACTCGCCCAATCGATTCAGGAATGACAAAACAATGTTTTCTGCCCCGTTGTTTTGTCCTTTTGGAGAACATCGTCTCGTGGATCATTGCGATCGGCTAAAGACCCATTCGCTGTGCCCGATAATTAACAAAGAGGCTCGACAAGAATTGGCACATAAAACATTTAATAAAACAACACAGGACACATACACAACATAAAAGTATAATTTGAGTTGATAAAAGTCAGTGAGGTCAGTGGTCAGTGTACAATAAAAATGTCTGTGTAACGAGGTTTAGAGGCCTGTAAGAGAGTTGTATGTTACACAGGGAGTGGAGGGTGGGGAAACGCTGCTCCCTGATATAGGTCCAGTGCCGGTGATCTCTTGAGTTCTGACTGACCAGGTGGGGCCGGTAGCAGGGCCCTTGTCCAGGTATAATTAGACAGGCCATTGAGTAGGGTGAGGGCACTGGTCTCGCCTCAGTAAATTATCGCCAATTTGCCAATTAGCCCCCAATTCGGGGGAAGATGCGATTAATTTATCGCATGGACAAAACGATAATCTTAGCGCCAATAACATGACCGCAACCAAAATTAAGTATAGCTAACATTCATACTGACAAAAAGGGGCCGTTGCAATTGCAAACAATCAATTTCTCAAGTACTTCTTCCCTAAAATCGTCTGGAATTCATCCGAATGGATCCAACATGCTGAATCCTTTCAGTCGCAGATCTGTCGTTTGCATGATCATTTGCATCAGGAGATCACACGACCATTAAGCCCATCCCAATATATATCAACATCAAATTTTACCATGAAATTACGTAGCAGTTTCTTCCCAAATTAATCCCTAAAGATAGTAGTGAAAGACTAAATGAAACATGGTGATTTGGTTGACAAATTGCTCCTAAAATTTGTAAAATGCTGATCTATATATTGGCCTTTTTTCCATAGGAACCAATGTTAAAGCTTTCAACCTTACCTATAATGTCCAACCATATTTTGCCCTAAAATGCAGCATTTTGATGGGCTGGCAAACCTGCAAATCTGCCAATTGGTAAAATTTAAGAAATCATAATGTTTTATCAGTACTTGGGTATTTAGAAAAACATAATTCTAGGTTATTTCAGTAAACCCAACTCTAGGAGACAAAGATTACTTATACAGTAATTTTGTCCAACCCTTGTCCAACCCTCAGATATACCCAATGTGGGATGGGCTTATTGTCAGAAGAGATCGCATACACCGCGTCGAGCAGGGCAAATGGGGGTTTAGAGTGTTTTCCATGGTTAATGTAGCACGGTGACGTGAAATATTACCCTTTCAGGCCACTTTTCAATTCGGAATGTGCCTTAATATCGTCAGTACTGTGAGTGCGTTTCACATCAGTGAATCATACGTGCGTCTCTCACATCTTAAACTTTAAGATAGGACGATTTGTACAGTATTTACTCTTAAAGCCGTATTGCACTATGCGTTGGGTCCTGCTCCATGTTTGCATTGGCTCCTTGTGCTCAACGCGTCTGATTCACATCATTTTACAACCAGGTCCGAAATCCCAATGTGAACTAGTTTCCTGACGTGACCCAACACGAATCCCGACGCGAATCATGTTTTCTATCTTAGTAACATAAAGTAAGCAAGCATACGAAAATAAACTATGGGCTTGATTAATGTTTGAAAGATAGCGCATGCAATTTTTGTATGCGATTCTTGTACCAAACATGAGAAAAATACAAATCTAGTTCCCAACGCGAATGCCAGCTCGAACGTGTCACCTAACGTGAATGCTAACGCAAACCTTTTTTTACTACATGTATATTGCGTCCAGATTCATGTTTGTTATTTGCGTCAGCAAAAACGCGCATGAAAAGACCCCAACACATACCGACCGACGCATAGTGTAATGCGGCCTTTCACCTTACTTTCTGAATAACTAGCACCATAACATGGGATGGGAAGTCTGAAACACCACCATCTCAAAGTCAAAATATCTTGTTTTAAAAATCAGATTTTAGAGTTAAGACCAGGGTTAAACAGCCTCTTATATGTGTTTTATCCCCCCCCCTTTTTTGTGTGAAAAAAAACAACAAACTATTATATATTTACCGCCAAGTATAACTATTTATATATCTACCGCCATCGAAAGACACGAACCCGATGTTTCAAGGTGATCTGCTGACATAACGATTACGTGAAAGGAGCATTTTAAAATGGTGGCTAATTAGGGTCAAGGCAATTAACTTTTCATAAAATTCTTTCTGTAAATTAGACATCCGGAGGCGTAGCCCTTATAGTTTGACAATTACATAGTTAATTATAGTCAAGGAGATGCGGCCTATTCGATGGGTGGAAGTAATGAATCTTCTTTTTTTTCCTCATTTTTCAAAAGCAAATCTTTAAGAGAATAGATCTCTGGTCTTCCAAATGCTTTAATGGCGAGTTTCACACTAGAACAATAATGTAAATGCGTTTCTCACATCTCAAAAATTAAGATAAGATGTTTCTAACACTCAATAATCTTAACTCTACATAATATATACATAACAACAGGTAAGCATAAGATCGTAAGTCTGAAACACATCATGAAAAAGTCATAATTTCTTAACTGAAAATATGATCTTACAGTTACGACTGGTGTGAAAACACCCCCAATGCAAGAATATTTCCCTTCCCATCATGCGTACACTATGAACTTTGGCAGCAATTTCTCTATCCATTTGAGGAAGTAAACTCACTTGAGTTATGATTGATTCTCTCTTCATTTCTACAAAATCTGTTCATGTAGGCCTATGTGTGGCGTTGTAACGTTATTAAAGTATTTGGATTCAACCCCCATTGAACAGCATAGCCCGCAGGAGGCTCAACTCACATTAAAGGAAATTAATGCTAGGTTACGGATATTAAACTGAAATAGCTTTCCTTCCTCGGTCTATTTCCTTATACCGAATGCTATACCGCAAGATGCCAGATTATAGACCTTTCTACATTTTTCTCTTCATTGATGCATTAAAACCCACTTCTGCAGAAAACTGAGGTGTTGGTGTCGGGTCAACATTCAGATCATTTTGGATACCACTGCATAAAAAAATGAATACGCACACAATTTCTGTGCACTGTGCACAGCAATGTAAAAGTGTACGCAAGCCTGCGACAGGTAATTAAGTGTAAGTGCCTTCCAGTTACTTCATGGCCAAGTGTTAAGGCTATGGTATCGCTGGGAAGGTTATTCTCTAAGGAAACATTGGTTCGAACCATTTTAAAATCGGTTAATAAATTATAAATTTATCACCAAAACATAAGCAGATTTTCTAATACCCCATCCTCAACTGCTCCTGAGCACCCTGGACGTAATTTTTTTTCTCGTGCTCTTTGCGTAGAAACTCGAAGTGCAATCATGAAACTTACGTACATTTTTGTGGAATGGCACCCACTGATTTATCCGTAGCATACGTACACATAAAAATCAGGGGGCCATTCCACAAAAAGGTACGAACATTTATTATTCATGTTTCGTTCCAGAAACAAAAATGTCATGTCTGTGTACTGTAAATAGGTATGCAAAAGTGTGTGTACATCCCTAAAAGCCCACAGCTATTGCAGTGTTTGTAACTCATTTTTAATATTTAAATATTCTTTTCATCATGAAGTCTTAAAGCTACGAAAGTGTATGAGGTATTATTAAATTGCTTATTTTCTAAGAAATCCTTTGGTGAAAACCAGAGTAGAATCAGTTAAGAACTTATGGAGCTATCGAAGAAAAACTGAAAATTATCATAAAACCCATCTTTCGTCATTTGTAAACATTTTCGTACGTACAGTGTATGTAACAAGCTACTTTTGAAATTACGTACACATTTTTTTACTCACTCATATTGCGAGCCAATTCAAAGTTAGAGGGAACCAAAAGCAATATTGTGTCAAAATATGACACAATTTTGCAAATTCAAATAACTATGAAAATACATTCTAAGAGTCTAACTTTACACTGAAAACACAGAGTTGTCAAAAGTGGTGCCAAAAACGACAACCCAAGGTTGTCACAGGCTGTGTCTGTGTCTGTTAGACAAAAAATCTTATTTGTGAATATTTTCATGTTGTATATATCATAGTCATTATAATGGCCTCCTATTATGTTATTACTAGTTATTAGGTATGGCCATTACACATAGGAGGCCTATGAGTTGTATGGTTTTGACACCATTCACTTACAACACTGGTTTGATATAGACAGAGGCCATGACAACCTTGGGCTGTCATTTTAGGCACCATTCACTGACAACCCTAGGGTAGTCAGGCAGGACTTTTAACTTCTCATTTTCTTCTGTGACAACCCTATGACAACCCGATCTTCATTTTTGCTTCTCTGACGACCTTTTTTGCCCAAAGTAGTCGGGAGAAAATAACTACCTTTGGGTTGTAATCCAGCCTCAAAATTCATAATGACAACCCTCTGACCACCCCAAAATTGTCAAAGGATTGTCACAAGGTCGTCACATAGCATTGATGGCCTGAAATGAGCCCTGTGATGACCCAAAAGTCACCTATGAGAGCCCAAAAGTGACAACCCTTTGACAACTTTGCAATGGCTCTCTGACGACTTTGTGTTTTCAGTGTAAGCATGGTACAGTGTAAAGCATGATATCTAGCTATAACTTCACTTAAATTCCATTATACTCATGCCATGTATGCCTGAAAACAGCAAATTTTGTAAACAATCCAATTTTGGTGGGTCACCAAAATTGACCTGAGATGAGTTATAATGTATTTTAATGTAGTTTAAGTGTGTATTCACAGTTTATATTTTACCACAGGCCTAGGCTATGGCCATAGAATATATTTCAATAGTTAACAGAATGTGCAAAATTTTGATCCTACATTGCTTTTGGCTCCCTTTAATCATGATACTTGCAAACACTTTTTGTGGAATAGCACCCTGTTCACACAGTTCGTCAAAGGATTTATATCACTGTAGCAATTTTTGGTAATATAAGTAGGAGTGTGTTACGTAGTGTGCAGATATTTTTTCTATTTTCTTCTGCACTTATAAAAGCACTGAACCATAAAATATTTGTTAGGTTGTTAAAAAAAACAACAACAAAAATACCTTTTACGCATTGTGATTTTGTACATAATTTTCCTGCAATTGTGTATTCCCTGTCACCTGTCAAATCAAAACCTGCAATTATTTTTGGCACTCCCATATAGTTTATTGTAAGTGCAAGTATTGAACTATGAGGTAACTTGATACACATAAACACAGGGGTGTTTCATACTATAGCTGTAGCTCTAAGATATTTTTTTGCGAATAAGGTATTTAGACTTTAAGATAGTGTTGTTTCAGACTTATTATGTTTCTTGTGTTAGATAAGAAGGGTTTGACAGCCAGCTGCAGTTCTCTTTACCATACTTACTATATAGGTTTACAAGGGCATGAGTTATAAAATTAAATTATATCTAAGCTAGGTGATAAATCTAGTGCATCTAATTGGAGGCCAATTACACAGACGTCACTTGTTTCAAAATCACAGGGTTTTGCAACATTGTGAGGCTAGTCTGTCAAGCGCATGATATTTAATTGGCCTAGAGGGAGGTGGATGTGGGAAGATAGAGATTGGCGGGTTGTTAAAACGTGGTTCACAAAGTGCAATAGCTATTCTTATGAGAATTTTGTCAAGTTTACACAGGTTGTTTGAAACATGTCCTTAGGACATAACACAATCGTATGCTTTAAGATAGTGGACTGTCAACAAAAATTGAATGTGAATGTAAATAATTTTTGTAAGCGTATAGGTGATAATTATCATAAGATGTAGTGGTTCTGAAGGGTCTACACAGCCTGATGATTGTCTCAAGCAAAAGGGGGGTTTACAGAGGCCGATAAAATCCTAACGATAGGACCCTAAAGGGGGGTTTACACAGACCGATAAAATCCTTAGGATAGCTCCCCGACAGTCATTATCGTAAGCATTACGATAGTTCCGATAGTCTTAGGATAGTTCCGACGATGTTATCGGCCTGTGTAAACCCATTTCATCGTAAGGAATCATTGTCTTAAGACTATCCTAAGCCTTAGGATAACTAATCGGGAGTACTTTCTTATGAGAATGAAAATTTCAGACGTGTTTGAAATTTTTGTGAAAATCCTTAGGACAAAAGGCTTACGACAGTGAAATTTGGCTTAGGATAGTGAAATATTTTGTCCTAAGAACCTTTATTGGTCTGTGTAAACCCCTCTACCTTTTTTCAAAGCACATGTTCCTATACAAATCTATTAGATACTTTCTTTATCGTAAGCCTTCTGTTAATTCTCATGGATTCATTATCCTAAGGATACTGTCGGGCTATGTAAACCCTTCAGAACAAAATCTCATAGGATAAATGCTACCAATAGCCTTAAAAAATAATTTACATAAACAATTAGTCTTCCCGATTTTCTCATTAACCTAAGGTTATCCTAAGGGAATTTTCGTAACGACCCGTTGACGGCCTGTGTAAACCGGGCTTTAGGTAAACCTTACGATATTCCCGACGGCCTTACGATAATCCCGACGAAGTTATCGGCCTGTGTAAACCCATATTATCGTAAGAAAATCATTGTCTTAAGGCTGTCGAAAGCCTTACGATGATTTATCAGGAGTTATTCCTTAAGATAATGAAAATTTCAGACATGTTTGACATTTTTTAAAAAATCCTTAGGATAATGACCTTACGATAATGGAATTCAGCTTACGATAATGAAGTGTTTTATCTTAAGAACCATTGTCGGCCTGTGTAAACCCCCCCTTTCTTATGTTGAAGGGCACATTCTTATACAAATCTATTAGAACTTCCATTATCATAAGGTTTCTGTCAATTTTTGTGAGTAAACTTTTTGCTTATTATCTTGAGGATATTGTCGGGCTGTGTAAACCCTTCAGAATAAAAAACCTTAGGATAATTGTTACCGATAGCCTTAAAAAATTATTTACATACGCAATTATACTTCCCGATTTTGCCATTATTCTAAGGGTTACGATAATTGATTGTCGTAAGGACACATTGACGGGTTGTGTAAACCGGGCTTAAAGGGGGGTTTACACAGGCCGTCAAAATCCTTATGATAGGTCCCCGACAAGGACTTAGGACAGCCCCAACAATATACCTAAGCCCTACGATAGTCCCGAAGATGTTGTTGGTCTTTGTAAACACATTTTATCTTAAGGAAATTATTATCTTAAGCCCGTCCGAAGGCTTAGGATAACTTATCGAGAGTACTAACTTACAATAATGAAAATCTCAGACGTGCTTGACATTTTTAGGAAAAAGCTTAGGTCAAAAGGCTTAGGACAATGGAATTTGGCTTAGGATGAAGAAATTTCTTTGGTTTCCCACAGTATGTCTAAATTTCTTTTTCAATTTTTGACAATGTGCAAATGGTTTTATTTTTGGCATCTCACACCCCTTTCACACTTGACAGCAATTCCCATTCCTCAAATCTAATTTTCTGTCCCGAGTTATTGTCTAATATCTTGACGTTTTGCATTTGTTTCGTTCGACACACACTTAGAAGATATAATCGAACTAAAATAAACAAGACGTGGCAACTTCAAAATGTACATGCAAGGACACGGAACCCTAAACCCAGAATACCGATGCACATTCTAGAATATGTGATTTGTTCCAGACACACTACCGGAACCGCACCGATGAGCATTGAAGACCTTTTATTGAACATTTTCAGCGGAAGTCTTAAAGGGGTATGAAATAGGTATATTACATGATTTAAGGCATCCTCTAGATAAGCAGAAAGGGAACTTTGGGAAGGAAGTCTTGGTAGGCATTACAGGGGCGGATCAAAGGGGTGTCCAGGGGGTTCTGACCCCTTTCCCCTTTTGGTGGGGACTTGAACTTGCCAACGAGAGAAAGGTGTTGCGTGTTTGCGCAGACATGCGCAAATACATGTCATTTTGGTACTTGGACCCCTTCCTTTTTGAAAGCCTATATCTGCCTCTGCATTAGCAAAGGGCCTATGACATGGCCTAAAACCCCATGCCCACTAGGTGGTTTTACCGTCGGCCGGCGACAGCATGAGTATCAAATTCCCTGCCCAATCGCCAGGCATTTCGCAATGGGTGTAATGTACATTCTGGGTGATGGGATCAGCAGGGAAATCAGTGAGGAAAATAGCCAGAAAATATAAAACTTGCTTGATATGACAATCCCTGGCAACGACAATGCCAATTCTCCCGGTCGCTCGTCGCCGGTAAAATCGCCTAGTGGATATGGGGCTTAAGAACACCTCCCTCATCCAACCTTCACACAGCGGTGCGTCTGTGACATATAACCAGTATATATACATTGTCACCTTGACCCATTACAAAGTAATTCACTACATGCACACATCCGCCATCTTGGTATATCCCAGGGAATTCCGTACCTCAAAACGAGGCTAACTGCACTGCATGTTCCGGACCAATACTAAGTCTACCTGCGATAATAGGGCAGGAATTGATTTAACATGTAATCAATACTGAATAAATACTTTTTTTCTGATTTGAAATTGAAGACCAATCAATAATGAACAAATGATAAGAACAGCCAAACAAATCCTTGGATTTTTAAGAAGATAAACTTGATTTTGTTACATTAGATTATGAAGGAAAATGGCATGCATAGTATGAAGCCACAACACAGAGTGTTTTATTCTTGTATTCTCACAATGATAGCAAACAAATATATTCTGTTTTCTTAGAAATATTCCTGTGACTCATAACAGTCACATAAGCTATGTGTTATTCGCGAATTTTTCACACATACATGTGTTATTGGCTATTTTTACTGTGGCATTCACACCTGTCAGAAAACTCCGCCTCGTTTTGAGGTGTGTGCGACGGTGGCGCCCCAGCCCCGTGCATGTAGTGAATAGAAAAACAGAGTCTCAGTTTATGACAGTTTATGAAAAAGCCAAATACCCCCCGGGGGAAGGTGTCTGGCCTCAGTGCTCTTGTACCTTTGGGGGTCTGTGGCCCGTTGCACAATGATTTTCGTAACAAAGAAAATAAAAAAACAACGAAACATTTCGTTGTAACTTTTATCTTAACGATGAACGTTTTGACACTTTTTTTTTCTATATTTAGAATGCCCTCAAAGAGCTGTAACTTTTTCTGATTTTTTTCTAATTTTTTCCCTTTTTATAACAGTTTACAGATTTAAATTTCATTCATTAGAACCAGAGATATTGCATTTTCGTTACAACGAAACATTTCGTTATCAAGCAAAAGTTCGTTGTGCTTTCGTTGTTTGATCCTCACAACGAAAATCCATTGTGCAACGGGCCACTGAGGTTTTAAGATAAAAGTTATAACTGACACAACTCTGTAGGCAAGCGAAGATATGTAATTCATGACGTTATGGCATGAACACCGCGATTGTGGCACCCCCTATGCAAGTCCGTACAAACCTTAATAAAGCCCCGTCGCTTTTGCCATTTTTGTGATGATGTCATCGCCATTTGTTTACATTTAGAAATAGATAAAACAAAAAAAAGATGTCACCTGTTTATAATGTAACTTGATTTTATTTTTAAATTCTATTTTACTTTCAATATTCCTTAGCTCCTAGGAATGGAAAGCCACATTTTAGCACCCCTATAAAAGGGTGACTTCTTTGCTCTAACCTCAGGCTCATTACTACGTTCTTTTTATGGGATGTCTTACTATTCCCCGAAAATCATGTAACTGTTACATAACATCATGAGTGGTATAGACTGACCAAAATGGTACGCTCGCATAATGTTTTTTTTACCTCGCTTCTTGCCTGCTTTATGATTATCAGACCGTGTAAACCCTGTAGGACCAGGTCGTCTTATGTTGATTATTACCGATATCCTACGAAATGAGTTGCATGCTTGTTCATTTCTTCCCAATTCTCCCTACCACAGATAGCTGAATTCTAACATTTTAAGCACCTGCAGGTTAATTTTGACTAATTTTGTCGACAAAGTCCTTGGAAAAAACTAAAGAAAATAAACAAATTATTGTCATAAATCCCTCTATATTGAATCATTTTTCAAATGACTTAGAAACTATTTACTGTACATGGAAACAGATTAACATTTTTCATGATAAACTACACATAACTATAGGCTTCATGGAAATTCCAATAGTAAAACCTTGTGGTTTGTCGACATATTACCCAGCATGCACTCTAATTAAAGCTAACCTGCAGGTAAAAGTCAAGAAATTGGCTATCCCTGGTAGGGTGAATTTCTCCATTATCATAGGGCTTAGGATAATGTCTTGTAAAAAATATAAACACGTTGTAAACCGGGCTTAAGTGATACCCCAACCGTCAGTCCCGTGTAGGAGAAGCGTCCATTGAATAGATTTATTGAGACGATGGTTATCCAAGCAATACATGTATATTACAAAGAGAGGGAGAACAGTAGAACTAGGCCGCGAGTATCAGTCCTGTCACGCCCTTTCCTCCAGTGGAGCGGAACCACTCCACACCGGGTCATGGCGTCACCTTGTTGTATTGAGGTGTGGATCTTCTTTAGATATTTTTTTTGGTATTTATTATCTACTTTCACTTACATATTTATGTTCTTCCAAGTATATATATATGTATACATTTGAGAAATAATGTCTGCATACATAATTATAATATAAATTGTATAGCAACACATAATTTGAGAGTCGTCCCTTTGGAATAGAATTCTTACATAAATGTTACCCCCGCCACTTAATGAGGCACAAATCGCTATTTACAGTCCTGAGAAAATGGTTCTGGGACACTTATCCCCTAGGACACTTACCCCCAGGACACTTACAACCCAGACACTTACCCCCTAGGACACTTACCCCCAGGACACTTATCCCCTAGGACACTTACCCCCAGGACACTTACAACCCGGACACTTACCCCCTAGGACACTTACCCCATAGGACACTTACCCCTAGGACACTTACCCCCTAGGGCACTTACCCCCTAGGACACTTACCCCCTAGGACACTTATCCCCTGGACACTTACCCCCTAGGACACTTACCCCCTGGGCACTTACCCCCAGGACACTTACCCCCTGGACACTTACCCCCTAGGACACTTACCCCTGGACACTTACCCCCTGGACACTTGACACTTACCCCCTAGGACACTTACCCCCTGGACACTTACCCCCTAGGACACTTACCCGCTAGGACACTTATCCCCTAGGACACTTATCCCCAGGACACTTACAACCCGGACACTTACCCCCTAGGACACTTACCCCCTAGGACACTTATCCCTAGGACACTTACCCCCTAGGACACTTACCCCCTAGGACACTTACCCCCTGGACACTTATCCCCCATGGACACTTACCCCCTAGGACACTTACCCCCTGGACACTTACCCCTGGATACTTACCCCCTGGACACTTACCCCCCAGAAACTCACCCCCTAGGACACTTACCCCCTGGACACTTATCCCCTGGACACTTACCCCCTAGGACACTTACCCCCTAGGACACTTACCCCCCGGACACTTATACCCCCTAGGACACTTACCCCCAACCACAAGTACTTCGATGGCTCAGGACTTCCCTCAGAATCCTGAAACATCTCAAGGCTACTCAGACCCATTCATCCCTTTTCCCCCAAGTCAAAGCAAACAACAGGCCAGGCGTTTACACTGCCGTGCATTTTGGAGTGATTGGGCTTGATCTTAGAGCGTATTAATGGTATGCATTACTTTTCATACATGCATTGTGGGTGTGTTTTCCATATAGGGTATGCGGAGGCTATCTGGAATTCCATATTTGGAAAAACGCATAGCCTCTGCATACTTCATATGGGAAAAACGCACCGGCAATCCATGTATTGAAATGCCCCTTTCAGCGTTACCAGAGAGAATTATACTATAGTATACTATAATTATATGTAGTATAATTCTCTCTGGCGTTACTTTCCTTCCCATCGCTAGTTTCAAATCGTTGCCCTAACCTGATAATGTCCTTGTTTCAGGGTCGGTGCTGACGTCAGGGAAGTAGCGGGAGAGATACTCCAACATGGCGGCCTCACAGACCGCCCTGGTTGTCATGGTGACATTATCTGCACTCCTCCTGGGCACAGGGGCACAGGGTAAGAAACACGTCTAGTAATCTCTGCTTTATACCCAAGCATAGGCCCTATATGCAACATCACTCATTAATACTATAAGATTGCAGCAACATTCTGTTTATATCTGCTTTGGTTCTTGTTACACTATTTTTATGGTGTTCTGGTACATGTGTCTGTACGTACTTAGTACGTACGTACTTAATGGAAGGCCCCACGTCATGTGATGAACATGTAAGAACAAGGGCGCGTTTCACACTAGATGTTTCTTAAACGCGTTTCTGAAAACACGATCTTAGAATTATGACCCGTGTGAAACGCCCCCTAAGTCTGCAGTGAACATGTAAGAACTAAGGGTGCGTTTCACACTAGGGAATCATAAATGTGTTTCTCATATCTTAAGTTTTAAGATAAGATGTTTTTGCAATCAATGATCTTAACTTGATATTTTATACAACAGGGAAATAAGATCGTGAGTCTGGAATACAATGATAAAAGTGCAAAAATATGGTACTTTTGAATAAGATCTTAGAGTTACGACCAGTGTGAAACGTCTGTGGCAAACATGTAAGAATAAAATTAGACATAGAATGTTGTTTTCTTTCAGTCTCCCAAACAATTACTGTCAATGGCAAGAATTTCTTTATCGAGTTCGAATCTGGCAGCGCTAGGGAATGGGATGCGGCCCGGTCAACCTGCCAGTCCACCACAGGCAGCACCCTGGCAGTCTTTGATTCAGCCTATGAGTATGAAGAGTTTATCGACAAACTTTTGACGGCAATAGGCACCAGCAACCTGTACAACGGGTGAGTACTCGGCAAGGCTGTATCTATCTATTCACAGTGTTATAACAGGCCCGTAACCAGCTTTTCTTAAAGGGGGGTTCATTTTTTGAGTAGTAGTTTTTTTTCAGGGAGGGTTCATTTTTTGACTTACATATTTTTTTAGGATTTAGTGTCATATTTAACATTAAGAATAAGAGAATGATTCCTCCATGGGGGGGGGGGGGTTCGTATGAACCTCCCGACCCCCCCCCCTGGCTCTGGGCCTGTAGGGTGTTCCATTGTTATCTTAAGACAGCTGTCATATCTTATATTTTGTCACAAAATGATCCTAGGATATTTTGGTTCCAATGTCATCCTTCCTTTGTACTAAGATAAGAATCTCATTTGCTAAGATAAGAAGGTCTCTAAATCCAGTCTAATATTTACCCCTAAGTTAGCTCTCCTATCGCATTTTAAGATATTATAACACTGAAATTGCCACCTTGGAATCAACATATCTTAGGACTTAAGAGTGAATCCTGGGATCACATTGGAATGCCCCCCTGTATAACTAGAACTTAAACTTCTCGTAGGTGGCATTCCACAAAAAGCTGCCAATTGTGTGTGCTTTTCACACTTAGTAGCAAAATCAAAAGTGCGTTTCACACATCTTACATTTGACAATAGGTTGATTTGCACAGTCAGTTCTCTTTACTATACTCACCATATAACCAACACCATTATGTCTGAAACATCGCCAGCTCATAAGTCAATGTGTCTTTCGGGCCTGTCATCATTTAGTATGTAGTTATGAGATTAAATTGACATTATACACACTTTTCCTTGCTAACACTATTTGCGCACTAATTCAAAGTAAAATGATGCACTAGCAGTTTTGTGTGTGGAACGGCCCTTAGATATCAAAGTTAAGGCCAAATTGAAACACCCCCTATGCTAGGTGGAAAAACGTTCACAAAAAAAGAATGCATGCACCTACAACTTTTCAATGCCTCAAACATTTGAGGGTCCTTCTCTTCTCTGTCGCCCTCTCCATGTTCATCTCTTTCCCACCAAACTACACACACACACACACACACACACACACACACACACACACACACACACACACACACACACAAATATATGCATTCAAAAACTTGAACTTTTGAGTCCTTTTGTAATTACGTAAACAAAAGGGGGGAATGTAATTACGTAATTATGGCTTATTTATTATCAAAAAATGTTTACAAGCACTCACTACAAAAGCCCAACAATCCCAACCGCCAGGAACATTTATAATCCGTTATAATGTTACCTCATCTAAATATAAATAATAAATTTTGATCAATTTAAATAAGTTTGGAAATAGGGGTGTTTCACACTGGTCATAAATTTAAAATCACATTTTTAAATCTCACATCTTAAATTTGACTTTTTCATGATTGAGTTTCAGATTTACGATCTATGTTCCTGTTATTAACTATATAGTTTACAGTTGAGATTATTAGCTGTAAGAAACATCTTATCTTAAATTTTGTGAAGTGAGAAATGCATTTACGATTGTCCTTTTGTCAAACGCACCCTAATTTCTGATTTAATTCCGTTCCACTCTCAATTATAGGAAGTATTGGCTTGGAATCCAAAAAGCCGCTGGAAGCAGTTATGTGACGGGAGCTGAGGAAGGGAAGCCGGTCGGCTTCTCTAACTTCTACAAGCACTCATTCTCCATTGGGGACCCTGGATGTATCAGTTTGGACTTTTTACGCGACCCTGGGGCAAGTGACTTCTCACAGTTCGCCAATTCCAATTGGTTCATAGAAGACTGTGACGGGACCCTAGATGGCTATATCTGTATGGATACTGCAGGTGATTGTCTTTCCAACAAAAGGATTTTTATTCCTGTTCATTTCCAACTGTCATCTTTCTTTTATGACATTGACTCCAATACCTGAATCCAAATCACTGTTGACAAGAAGTTCTTCCATTTCTTTTACACAAAAGCTCTTCTGCTTGTATTAAGGAATACTATCACATATTGTAACAGGTGAAAACAAAGTAAAACTACACAAATAAATTAAACAAAAACCTTATTTAAGGTGTGGCATAACTATAGCTTTTGGTGGCATAATCACTTTGCAACTAGAAACTACAAGAATAAAACCTAGGCTTCTGAATGTCATAACGTCATATAGTTTACTGTACAGTTCAGTTTATAGAACCCCATCTATCCTACATTGCAGAACCTGAATGTACGGACCCTGAAGACCGATGTAATGGTCCGACCACAGGTAAGGACTTTTTTTTTTTGATTATTGAAACATCTCTTTAAATACAAGAAGTTCTTCCGTTGTATATTGGTGGACTTACTCACCACGTTCTTTTAGAACTTCCATCCTAGTTAAAAGGAACACAAGTACCACTGCATGCATCATGGAATATAGAGAATGCAAGTAAAACGCAAGTAAAATACAAGTAAACCCTATATTTCACTGTGCGTTCCTAGCATACTTGCGTTTTGCTTGTGTTTCACATGCGTTTCACTTGTGTTCCCCTGCGTTCCTTGCTGAACGCAAGTTCAAAAACGCATCGTGGAATACAGCCTTTACACTATTACCTTTGTATGTCTGTCACTCTGGCGATTCAGAGAAGACCGGTCTGTACCGATGTTTTGCCACAATAAGTAAAAGTCATGAAAGAAAATGTTGATGATCGTATTAATGAACAAGTGTGAGTATATATACAAAGAATAATTGGTATCATGCTGAAAACAACACAATTTCTCAGATACATCTTGATAACTAAATAACCACCTTTATCCTATTTTGAAAAATACATATATTATCTGATTTTTGTACAGATTCAGTGAGTACATTCTATAGTGTGACCCCTCTATAAAAAGGGCTCTTTTGGACCCTTTCCCTACTGGAAGATTCAGTCTTAAAACTAAGTTTCCCAGTACTCTGTAATAGTTTCCCACTATCTTTTTTCTTCCATATTCTTTACATCTTTACTCAATTTATACATTATTTTCAACAACATCATGCCCACCCTTTACAGGTTTGATATCCAGGCCCACAAAACAATATAGAAATTAGACATATGCCCCTATATGATACTATTGTTAACAGTTTCCCGATCAAACCCCTAATAGTAGAGCAGCCAAACTCAAAAAGAGCCTTATTTAAAGCAACCCACAACCAATCCAGCTACAAAAATTGTCACAAATTCATGAAAATGTATAAGCATCTAACACACTCATAGGTGATTCTAAAATGCCCTCCATCAGTCCATGTTCTTTTATGTACCATTAGACACATTGTGATGGAGAAAAATGGTTTCAAAGTTTTGGGTTTGTTTTGGTTTGCTCAATGACTAAAATACTTCTGGGAAATACCCCATGTGACACCCAAGAAATGATGATGTCATTGACAAAGTACTGACAGAAGATACTCATTTTAAGAGAAGGGGGTAGTGGGTTAGATTCTGTAAATATGGTTTACATAACTTTTATAGTTTGGAAGACCTTCTCCTTCCCACAAATACAGCATATTCCAGAAATAATCTATTAAAGTGAATAAAACATTTTAATTATACATTACTAAAGAAAGAGGGCCACTCAAGTGCACTGATTCATGAGTACTCCCCTGCCATCAATGGACTGGTCCTGAGTTAATTGCAGTGTCACTGAACCGGAACTAGGTCAAGTGAAATGGAGCCTGGACCTATGGCTACACACACACTAGATGAATTGCTGGCATATTAGAGATGCATCTCATTCTAATAACATACTTTATTAGAGAAATTTCTTCCACAACCTTATTGGTATTGTAGACAAATTAATTAGTAATCCTATGGTATCAATCTACTAGAAAACTTGGAGAGAACACTGTTTGAAATAAATACAAAGTATATATAGTGTGAACTGGATTAAAGTGGTTGGTGGGGGGAAATCCTATCATAGTGATGTCATCACTTTCTGTTGTAAACAACTGAGAAGTTGTGTGGGCCCACAATAATAGAAGGAAGACAATAACATTAACTGTTTTAATGAAGTTTTAGCCAGATTTCACAGTTTATACTTTTCCAAGGGCTTCAACTATGCCCCTACAATGTATTTCAACAGTTAATGGAACTTGCAATATTTTTTCACACTAAGAGAAAACATTGGTTGTGGGTTGCTTTAAGGAAAACCCCCAACCCGAGGTATAACAAAGCATGTCATATATCATTGGATGGGTAAATATCTGAACTTCATGGCCTGATAGTTTGTACTAAAAAAAGTGTGTTCCGGAATACAGTTAATGACTGGTTTCCATGGCAACCAACCAAAATCAGGTAATTCTGAAATTAACAGTATTTTTTACATATCTTCCTTAATTTTCAAGGTAGAAGCACAAGTGAAATATCAAAATTAAGCATTCCTAGAGTTCTATGGGATAGAAGGCTGAAATTGGTTGTCTTGGTTGCTGGGTTGCCGTGGTTACCAAAAAAAAAGACCATAATTACAGTTTCTCCTCTCTTCTTGTTACCATAGCAACCGCAAATATGGGATTATTAAGGCACAATATATCTCATCTCAAGAGTACATATCCCTTCTACATGGAAACGAGTGTTTTTTGTCAAAACAATGACATAGAATGCAGTAAATGACTGGTTTCCATGGAAACAACTCAAAATTCATGTTATGTCAAATTTAACTGTATTTGGGCAGTATCTCTCTTAATATACAAGATAGAAACACAAATGATATGGCAAATTGAAGCACTCTGAGAGTTACAATGGATAAGAAACTGAAATTGGTTGTTTCTGTTACTTGGTTGCCATGGTGACCCAAAATAACCTCAAAAATGACCATTTTTTTCACTTTCCCTCCCATTCCCGTTACCATGGCAACCAAGAACATAGATTTTAAGATATAACAGAGTACAATCTATCTTATCTGAAGTGTAGTAGTCTACTATGTGTAGATTTGGGGTTTGTACTGAAATATCTTGAGCATAGAATATAATAAATGACTAGTTTCCATGGCAAACACCTCAAAAAATTAAAGGTTTCTTAAAATAAAGACTAAAATGGCCATATTTTCCTTAATAATCAAGATAGAAGCACAAGTGAAACGTCAAATTAAAGCACTCTGAGCTATTAAAAAGTATATTGAAATTGGTTGTCTTGGATAGTCAGTTGCCAAGGTTACCACAAATGACCTCAGAATTTACCATAAATTCGGGTTTCCCTGCTGTTTCTGATACCATATAACAACCATAAATTTAAGGTATAACCAACCACCAACTATTGCATCGTAGGGGTAAATATAACACAGACTTTGTCACCTGTCAAAGTGGCGCTTACCCCAATTATTACCTCTAAATCCCTCATAGTAGACTGCTCTTGCTCAGTGGGCACCAGGCTTAAGACATTCCAGTTATGATGAAATTTCGTGAATGTTTTTTGGTCTGCCCCCAAGATTGGGACCCTGACATCACCACCACCACTAAATAAAGATCATTTAGAATAACAAGTTCCTCCTCTTCAATATAACAGACCGTGACCCAGATGACAAGGTGTGCCTGTGGAGCCCCTACCCATACAAGGTCTTCACCTACCTTATGGGGTACAAGATGTGTGCTGCTGGGGGCGGTCACTACCCGGACCTGCTCGACCCCTCGGACATCACCAGACTAGAGAAGTAAGTATAAAGCCCTAATTGCGCATATTACACTATGCATTGGCTGGCTCACGTTTGGGCCATTTCTAAATCAGGATTCGAGAGTGAAGTACTTTAAAGTTTTGGTGGTAGTACTTTCTAATTGTGGATGTTGTTTAGGGGAGTAATGAAGAGTTGAAGACGGGAGTAGAGTTGAGATGATGTTGTATTCTTTCTTCAGTCACAGGTTAGAGCATGGCCTCAGGCCCAAAATCATGAAAACTTACATGTACATAGCTCTGTGTCTCCAGCCGCACTGCCCAAGTGGAACATTCAAAGTTCCCTCTGCAGAACCTCCAGGGCCCTGATTGGTTGGTCAGGCTCCAGGTGGAAGGTGGCTCCACCTGGACCCTGTAAGGGTAGTTAGACACTACTTTAAGGGTGTACTTTTAGTACTTGTTGATTTTGAATATGATGTGAATAATTTTATACTAGTTCTTACATAATTATATTTAGAAATAATATTTTAGAGTATAGATATGTCATGCCAATTTTGAGGTATGACAAGACCCTATAGATACCTTCACCATATTGCCATGCCCTCTCCGAAACCTGTGAATAAAAGATCTGCTATTGCTGCGGGTAGCAGTAATGCTTGACTGTAGATGCTAGAGCCAATTTTTATGCTGTCAGTAAACATATTCAACAATTCCCATATGATAGATAAAATTGAGAAAATCAGACCATGGCCACTGTTATAGCCGCAGTTTGCACACACCAAATATCCCAATTTATGTGTCAGCTAAAGCCCTGAATTTTAAAAAGGTGGGAGCGTGCTAATAGAAAGAGGAGGGGCGCATCCCCAATTCTTCAGATTTTTACTTTAAAAAAATCTAAATTTGGCAAGAAAAAAAAAAAGAAAAAAAAAAAGAAACACAAAACAACAATGATTACAAAAAAAGAAGGGGTTGCGTGCCCCCGTGGCCCCCCCCCCCCTCTAAAGCCAATATGCTGACCCCCTACCTTTTGGAAAGCCTCTATCTGCCCCTGTGTATGTGTAAAATGTACCTCAGATTGAGTCCTTCTCGTCCTTAGCATGGGCCTGGTCAACCCGAGCCAGTCGTGGAACCAGTACTGGTTGGGGCTGCTGCAGAAACCTGGCCAGGGTGTTCCCCGCTGGAGCAACAACTACATAAACGACGTACCCAACGTGGAGGACCCCGCGCACTACGGCAGCTCCCTGAACAGCGTGCTCTACGGCAGTCTCTACAACGCCAAGGCCCAGACCTTCAACCTGTTCCAGATAGCCCCCTTTGTGGACTTTGTTAACGCCGGCCTAGACGACGGGAACAGACTGAACAGGGAGGCCTTCGTCATCTGTGAAGCCACACAAGGTGAGCTGGTTGACTGCTCAGGGACGAATCCGGGGGGGGGGGGGGGGGGGGTTCTCGGGGTCCTGACAATCATCAGGGGCTACTGGGGGCCTATTCTTCCCCGGAACCCCCACGGGGTGCATGACACGAGTGATTTGGCTAATGAAACCGCTGTTTTCCAGCTAAGTTCTGCCTGGCCTACAGTCCTGATGTGGCCAATGCTGACAAGACCTCCCCCTGTTGTGATGAGGTGGTGTACACGTGTAAGCCGGGCTATGTGTTCGTCGATGGCGAGGTGACCAAGAAGTTTGACTGCTCGTGTGACCTGCAGGCGGTCAAGTACCTGGATGTCAAGGACTGTATCGGTGAGGCTTTTTTTTTTTTTTTTTTTTTTTTCTAATAGTACCTTTCAAAAGTGACTGTGCCTTGTGTCCTCATTGAGATGTAGAATTTATTTTTGGTTCCTAGAATTCTAAATTTTGGTTTAGAAAGATCCCTACTTTTGCGTGTATATACAAATTAGCATTATGATCAGTGAGTATGGTCTTTTGTGGGTCATAGAAAAGTTTTCCAAATTGCTGATTCTAAATGTAAATAGATCGAAAAAAATGGCCCAGTTCGCAAGAAATCTCAATCTAAAAATTGCATGATATGCGATATTATGCGATGCATATATCATATGTATGGGGAAATTAGGGGCTGTCCATGAATGATGTCATGCAGTAGGGGGGGAGGCGGGGTTCATGTCTCCATGACCAAAAATGACAAGGGGGGAAGGGGGGTCATGTGGTGCATGACATCATGTTGCGAAGAATTTCAATTTCAAGAATTTCAGAGACAATTTTAGGTTAGGTCGGGACAATGAAGGCTGATTTTTTCATGTCAATTTAAAATCAAAGATTTTTCCATGGGATGGTCAGGTTTCTAGGCAGAAAAATGAATTCTTTTTTATATCATTTCTCTGATATGGGGGGGGGGGGGGAGGGGTTCCGCTTGATTATGACGTCATTTCTAGAGGCGGGTCAAGGGCTGCATGACAAAACAATACAAGGAGGGGTGGGGGGGTTAAAAAAGGTCAAAAATAGCATGACGTCATCTATGGACGGCCCCTTAATCACAATGTGTGGCAGAGGATTTATATTACTCTCCTGGTTTGAATATCTATATGCTAACATAATAATGATAACCATGTGCTTTTCCCTGCAGTCAAAGACCCGTGCTGGGACGGCTCCGTGACCTGCGGCCTCCATAGTGTGTGCACCTTCACCAACGAGATCCAGAGGCCCTATAAGTGTAAATGTAAGCCGGGCTACGAGAAGGGCAGCGACGGCCAGTGCAGAGGTAAATGGGGGTTTAAACACAAAGCATTATATTTATGATAAAAGTGTTGAATCTACATCAAAACCCAACGCAGGAGTGTTGTTGACTTGATTTATTAATCAAACGTTAAAGTTATGGCGAATCAACTAGTTTCGGCGTGTAACTGCCTTCATCATGATTAGAATATATACTACCTCAGAATCAGTCTGGTATATCAATAAATAATGGTGTGATATATATATATATATACCCGTGTCGGGTACCCGTTCGCATTGGGTTACATTGCCCAATGAGACGGATTCGCGTTAGGGCCGTATTAAGAGCATATCACACTACGCGTTTTATTTGGTCCCGATGCAATGCGACGCAAATTATATCATACTACACATTTGTCATGCGTTAGGGGTCGTGTTGGGTCGCATTGGCACACACTTTTTTTTTTACAAACATGTCAGTAAAATAACATGAACCAGACGAGTTGGGCAACGCAACCCAACGCGAACGTGACTCAAGACGTAGTGTAATATGGCCTTTAATAAACAAATGGTCAAATGTAGTTGTCCTCGAGCTCGAGCCCCAAGACCCAAAATAACGGCTGTTGATCTTTCTATTTTTTTTATTCACTTAGTTTTGAAACTGAAGCGTATTATAAACGTGGAACATGTGGAACGGAGTCGGAGTGCAGTCTTTAAGAAGCTTTGGAAACATACAACATCATTAATTTGAGACTTCATCTGAGGTAGTACACAAGGTCATATTACAGTATGCATCAGCTGGCTCGCGTTGGGGCTGTTTCATTCGCGTTTTTGCCAATGTTTGAACTCGAATCTTGATGCCCAATTATATATTATATATAAAAAAAGGTTTGCGTTGGGAACTAGACCCCAAAGAGCATAGTATAGTATACTTTGCATTGGGTCTGACTTGAAGTGTATAATATGACCTTTACATTGCGTTCTACTTTTAATTGGGTGCACAGTTATAATTACAGGTAGCCAATTTGTTAACCTGCAATTAGATTCCACGAACGCCATTTGGCACATGTCGTGATACGCATCTAATTGCCTTTCCTCCTAATACGTGGTGTAACTAAATGTCATTTTTGATCACGCATGGCCTAGATTTTAAAGGAAAGACTTCGTATTTCAAAGTAAATGTGAATGTGTTGTTCACCTTATTGAATTACAATTCACAGGAACAGATCCAGATTTATCAGAAGGGTTGATGCACCCTTATGTAAAACTATGAGGCGTTCCCTCAGGGGGCTCGAATTTAACATTAAATTTAAAAAGATAGCCCCCTATACCGCCCCTTGTAGTTATAACATAGCATCAGGACTTTCACAATAGGATTACCGTTGTGAATAAATTTATTTAAATATTGTTTGAAATAAAATATTCACTTGAGGAATTCTATTTAGGCTACATGCCGGATAGGGTAGGGCCTTTGATTGGGCAGATGTATATGTTCATAGGTTACTTACCGACCTAGCCCTTTCCTCACCTAAAATTTAACTGAGAATTGCTTATGTAATATCGCCGGAGCATACGCTAAATTAGAAGTGACAGTCATCAAAATGAAAGGGGTAAACTCTGTAGGGTAGCTGTCACATATCACATACTATTTGATCGAACTAATCAGGATATGGACTTGTTCCCCTAACTTTCTAGGCAAGTGGAGGATCCAAGGGTGTGTGTGTGTGGTGGGGGGGTGGGGGGTGGTCCAGGGGGCCCTGATACCCCCTCCCTGTTTTTTGAGTGGGGACTTCAACTTGCAAAAAAAAAAAAAAGATAAAAAAAAAAAAATAAAAATAGCACACCTTTTTTGTATACTTGTGTTAATTTCATTTATGAGGTGTACAAGGTTAAATCAACATGTTTCAATCAATCACAATCTTCATCAGGATCTTTCCCCAATTTTGTATCCTCCCCTGAATTTACATATAGGTTTTCTCAATTCATTAACCCTTTTATCACTGAATATGTCATTCTGCAGTTAATGATTACTGAGATGTTTGCCAAAATATGAAAATTAGTCTTAAATTTGCCTAAATCTCAAATTTTCTACAGATTCAACTGGTAGAATTCATTTTTTTTGTAATTTGGATGAAAACATTCCAAATGTCGACACTGTGCCAGCGGTACAAACTGGACTTCTTTGGTTAATAGCGGGCTATATTTGATTTACTGGTTCCCATGGCAACTAGCATTCAGTGAAATATTTTTTTTTTAAACATTTTATTTTATCCTGGACGGATTTCAAACTTAACGTCTGTTGTTCCGCTCCACCGAGACACAGTGGTTACATCTCATGGTGGTCTGAGTGATGGCTAAATCTTTAGTTTTTTTTTCGGTCTGTACAATATTTATGGGGTGATAATTGGTGCAGGTATGGGATGAGATGGAATGTGCAGTGGGAAACATCTTCAAATTGTTAACGGAGTGTACGTAACTTGGATATAATAATCAGGTTTGCACTAGTAATGACAGTTCGCCCAAAGATAGATCCTTATAGATAGGCAGTCACGGCCTATGGTTTCACCAGTTTTCCCTTTATGGGAAGGTCAAGTCAACTTGGCCATCCGACAACATTTGTTTCAGTTTCACTTTGAATATTGCTATATATTTTTTGTTTTAAATGTTCTGGTCGTTCTTGCCGCAGACATCAACGAGTGTTACGGGGGCACCAACCCGTGCACGTCCTACTACAGCACGTGCATCAACACCCCAGGCTCCTACACCTGTCAGTGCACCAAGGGCTACGGCTGGGACGGCACCGGAAAGTGCTCAGGTACCTATACACCTTTCTCATGAGTCTGCGCAGTGTATTAGAGAGAAACCCCGTGAGTGTACAGCTTGTATAACTATATCAATTTATGGTCTAACTCCATCTGACCTCCTCTATAGCATCCATCTGTTTCAAAATCAACGTTGGAGTTCACGTCCTATAGTTTTGACAGACAGCCTTGTTTCTTTTTTTTTTAATTTCTTTTTATTCAAGAATCCAATCTTACATGAAAAAGGAGATGAGACAATGTACAGGCAATGTACAGGCGATGGCCACGTACATTGTCTCATCTCATTAACGCTGTGTATCCAGGGAAGAACTTATTTTATGTAAGAATGGATTCTTGAATGATAAAAAAATCTATCCCCCGTTTCAACTATAACTTTCATAATAAGAAGTTTAATTCCTCCCACACCAGTAAGCTAATAGAATTGTGAATCTAAAGCTTACACGCAGTCCAGCCTAGATCATGGCGAATGCTTGGTGATATGTTGACCAAGCATAAAGCTAAATTATAAGAATATAAATTCTCACACTTATTTGTAACCAGATTATATATGGTTTCACATAATAGAATCTAGCATTGAGAGTTATTGAATTTGTATCATACATATTAATATGGTTGGTAAGAAGATATCTTTATATTTATATTTTCTATAGTTTTTCTCATGTTTTTGTCAACAAAATTTATCAACATTACCTGCAGGTGCCAATAAAATGTTGTTAATCAGATAATCTGTGGTAGGAGGAATTATGAAACAATAGAACATCTTTGTTACAATGCAACTATCATATAGAAGTCTTATCGCTTTATTCTCTTTGCATATGTAGTTTAGTGCGCATGCCTTGACCTGTGTTTAGGAGATTCATCATGTCTGAACAATTTGATGATGCATGTCTATAAAAGATACCTCTTTATCTTTGCAGTTATTGAGACAATTAGTACCATGACAATGACTCTTTACTTCTCCGTCATTATGGATTACTCTGCCGATATGAATAACCCTAGCTCAGCCATTTACGGCAGTTTGAAGTCTGCTTTAGACAATGTAAGTACATGAACTTATCACAACCCAAAGCTTATACCCGCATTCTAGTATGCACCCTTTATCAAAATTTTGTTTTTAAATAGTTTTTATTAGTGATTCACTTAAGGGTTGCCCCTGGTTTTCAGTGATATTACAATGAGTATAAATTGTAGTACATGAAGATTTTAAGTGTGAATTATAACTATGTACATCAAGATCAATACATCAATACCTACATTTTCCTCTATATTCCCTCCTTCTTGATATTATGTCACACAGATTGGACCTAACATAGTTGAATGTATCAGCAATATGTATGGATATACTGTCATTGTGTGCACTTCATTCAACATATCTATGTAATGATAATGATAAAAAGAACAACTACATCCTATGACTATGATACCTTGTAACACCTGAGAGAACAAACGTGTCTAAAGCCCCATACCCACTAGGACATTTTTTGCTGAATCGGCGTTGGCGTTGGCATACCCTTCTAAGTACTTGTCAGTGGACTCTGATAAACAACCCATAAGGCCCATTCGCCCTGGCTGACGCGGTGCATACGATCTGTTACGACAATTGTCGTTTGCAATTCTGGTGCACACGATGATTCAAACGACAGGTCTGCAACCGATCAGATCTAACATGTTGGATCAAATCGTTTGAAATCCAGACGATTCAGGGCCACAAGCACTTGAAAAAATTATCGTTTGCAATCGTTAGGTGCCCCTTCTCTCAGGGCGAATGCCATTTCTTGAATTTCGCTTGCATTAGATAATTTTATCGGCACTGGGAGAATAGTCTTCTGCATACGATAAGTTTGTCGTTGCACCAAACGATAAAAAGATCGGCCAGGGCGAATGGGGCTTTTCCCACACAGCATCGGCAGTCCCGTCAGCATATGTGTCGGCGCCGACTGCCGACGAGTATGCCGATGCGTACACCGATCCTTATTAAGCATGTTTGATAAATTTACGCCGACGAGTGCACCGACGAGTACACCGACAAGTACGCCGACAAGTACGCCGACGCTGATTGCCGTCGGCCGACCCAAAATCGCCTAGTGGGTATGGCCCTTAAAGATGACCAAAATAAATCATCCAAAAAAAAGTAGGTTTATTGATGTATACACAGATTCAGAGGGGTGGGATTTTGCTTTTCCGAACGTTTGCAGAATCCATTGTTTTATGTTTAGTACTTTTATATTTTCAGCTCATGCTTGCCGTCTATGGACCCAGAGTCAGAGTTGAAAGCTTCGTAGTCACGTAAGACTTTGGACAATATTCCTAAAGTGATGGCTAATTTTATGACGGTCATATTTGTAAACTGAGAGAGACATGACCAATATTTTCTCAAACATGTAATATACACCTTTTTTTGAAAGTCAAGTGACATAAGACTTTTATAATGTTACTTTATATAATTTCTATCATTGACCCCCAATACATATTAAATAAATATACTTTATCGCTGTCTTGTCATTACTAAGAAACTCAAAAGCAGTGTATTACTTTGAAAATAAAGACACACCTTTGTGAAGGGAAACTCAGGCCCACAGTAAAGTGTGAAACCTGGCTTACACATTATGGAAATACTACTCCCTTACCCTTTTTGGTTAATGCTGACCCACACGAATTACGCTCTATAGACTGCAAACTCTACATCATTGATAAGATAATTATATATATACATACATACATACATACATACATACATACATACATACATACATACATACATACATACATATATATACATATATGTAAAAGAGATTCCTGGGGTGACCCATAATAATTCAAAACAAACACATGAAACATATTGGGGGATGATGTAGTGGGTTAGGTTTTTACCTCTCACATGGCTGGACCAGGTTCGAGTCTGGGCCTTGCCTGCTACACCACCTTGCCTTGCTGTTGTCTCCACTCCCATAGATTCAATCACCAGTACTTCGTAACATCCAAAAGCTGTGAGTTGGTCCTGATATAGCTGAAAAATTGCTGAAAGGACATTAAACTCCAACAATAATCATCATGAAACTTATCAATAATCAATTTGACCATTTCAGAGCCGACGGTCTGGGTAGAATCAAGATCCAGGTGGTTCTATACCTGTACACTACAGTACAGATCGGTGAGCTGAGCGGCCTGGCCTGGAGCTTCCACCAGTACATCCTGTCAGGTACCCATGTCTTCACGGTCGGTACCAACACCTACGCCTATACCGGCGGGGTCTACCTCACTGCTCCCAGTCTAGGACAGGACATTCGTAAGTACTATAGATGTATACTGTAATAAGTTGGTTCAGCAGGGCACTAACACCTACCCCTACTAGGCACCAACACCTACCCCTACTAGTCTAGGACAGGACATCTGTAAGTACTAGAGATATATAATATAATAAGTGGGTTCAGGGGGCACCAACACCTACGCCTTAACCGGCGGAGTCTACCTCACTGCTCCCAGTCTAAGACAGGACATCCATAAGTAATAAAGATATTATACTATAATAAGTGGGTTCAGGGGGGCACCAACACCTACGCCTACACCGGTGGGGTCTACCTCACTGCTCCAAGTCTAAGAAAGGACATACGTAAGTACTATAGATGTATACTATAATAAGCGGGTTCAGAGGGGCGCCAACACCTACGCCTACACTGGCGGGGTCTACCTGACAGCCCCCAGTCTCAGACAGGAAATCTCTAAGTACTATAGATATATACTATAATAAGTGGGTTCAGCGGGACACCAACACCTACGCCTACACCAGCGGGGTCTACCTCACTGCTCAAAGTCTGGAACAGGACATCCGTAAGTACGATATAAGTCTAGGACAGGACATCTGCAAGTACTATAGATATATACTTTAATAAGTGGGTTCAGGGGGGCACCAACATCTACGCCTACACTGGCGGGGTCTACCTGACAGCCCCTAGTCTCAGACAGGAAATCTCTAAGTACTATAGATATATACTATAATAAGTGGGTTCAGCGGGACACCAACACCTACGCCTACACCAGCGGGGTCTACCTCACTGCTCAAAGTCTGGAACAGGACATCCGTAAGTACGATATAAGTCTAGGACAGGACATCTGCAAGTACTATAGATATATACTATAATAAGTGGGTTAAGGGGGGCACCAACACCTACGCCTACTCCGGCGGAGTCTACCTCACTGCTCCCAGTCTAGGACAGGACATTTGTAAGTACTATAGATATATACTATAATAAGTGGGTTCAGGGGGGCACCAACACCTACACCTACTCCGGTGGAGTCTACCTCACTGCTCCCAGTCTAGGACAGGACATTTGTAAGTACTATAGATATATACTATAATAAGTGGGTTAAGGGGGGCACCAACACCTACGCCTACACCGGCGGAGTCTACCTCACTGCCCCCAGTCTAGGACAGGACATCTGTAAGTACTATGAATATATATATATATATATGAATATATATATATATATATATATATATATATATACATACTATAATAAGTGGGTTCAGCAGGGCACCAACACCTACACCTACACTGGCAGAGTCTACCTCAATGCTCCCAGTCTAGGACAGGATATCCGTAAGTACTATATAATTCTAGGACAGGACATCTGAAAGTACTATAGATATATACTATAATAAGTTGGTTCAGGGGGGGGGGCACCAACACCTACGCCTACACCAGTGGGGTCTACCTCACTGCTCCAAATCAGAGACAGGACATTCGTAAGTACTATGAATATTTACTATGCCAAGTGGGTTCAGGGGGGTACCCACACCTACGCCTACTAGGCACCAACACCTACTCCAACACCTACCCCTTCTAGTCTAGGACAGGACATCTGTAGTACTATAGTACTATAGATATTATATACTATAGTACTATAGATATTATATACTATAATAAGTGGGTTCAGGGGGGCACCAACACCTACGCCTACACCGGTGGGGTCTACCTCACTGCTCCAAGTCTAAGACAGGACATTCATAAGTACTATGAATATTTACTATAATAAGTGGGTTCAGGGGGGCACCCACACCTATGCCTACACCGGCGGAATCTACCTCACTGCCCCCAGTCTAGGACAGGACATCAGTAAGTACTATAAATATATATGCTATGATAAGTAGGTTCAGGGGGCACCAACACCTACGCCTACAGCAGCGGGGTCTACCTGACTGCTTAAAGTCTAGGACAGGACATTTGTAAGCACTTTTTATATGATACACTATAATAAGTGGGTTCAGGGGTTCATAGCTCCAAGTCTAGGACAGGACATCTGTAAGGACTTTAATTATGCTTAGTATATAAAAATTGGGTTCAGGGAGACACCAATGCTTACCCCTACACCAATGGAGTTGGTCCTACCTCGGTGCTCCCAGTCTGGGACAGGACATGAATAAATACTTCAGGGTAGCAGCAACTCTACATCAATGGTTCTAAACAAGTGCATTCAGGCCTGTATAGGCCTACAGCGTCACCCCTTCCACCCCACCCCCAACCCCACTTTTCTTTTTAAAATCCATTTGTTCGTCTAAAATTTATTGAAGAAATCCTGAAAACGTATAAAAAAAATACTGAAAAGTTCCCCTTTTTAGATAGGAATTATAGGAATCATGACCCAAAGTTCCACTTAAGGAACCTCGCCACCCCCTAACAGCAAATTCTATATACGGGCCTGATAAAAGCACCTAGTGGCAATACTTTAAAGCACATGGCTCTATGCATATTGCTGTATCTCTAGACATGATAATACTTGCATTTTCACTTCTATTTTCAGCTATTCAAAGTCTGTGTTCCCTGTATGAAAACACCAACTATTGCAACGGCTCCCCCTGTCGGCCTGAGAGGGACTACCCTGTCTGTGTGTGAGTACCAACCTGGGTAGCGGTCCATAGAAATTTGGCAATAACTATCACGAGTCAAGGCATGTCCTTAAATAATTCACGATACGCAAAAAATTATTTCCAAGGCCTCACTTCAGTATCGTGAGACGATATCAAAATATCGCAGTCTTGAAATTATATTTTTTCACAAAGAGGAATATATCAAAATATATGTATGTAAACAAGGAAGGATGTTGTATAGTTTAAGTTTGATTAAAAAAGAAATTGAAAAATAAAATCAATATAGCCATTTCATTTTGGTATTGTATCGTATTCTAAAGATGGTTATCGCAAAATTTCTATGGTTAATACAATGTGACAATATCTTGACGATAGCCTCAGGATAATGACCAAAAATAAGAAAAATGCATTATTGTGAGGAAATTGCAACAAATTTCAAATGTGTCTGAATGTTTGCCATTGAGTCCAATCCTCCTGGCAACTTTATATAATGCTTAGGGTGACCTTAAGGCAACCTTAAGTCAAGCTTATGACACCCTTATGATAATAATTTCTTAAGGCATATTTAGTTTACTCAGCCTGAGAATCACAAAAAGTTCTTCAAGTACAAAATTACCTTTTCAAATAATCAAAACCATATAATATGCATATTCATATATCACTGTTAGTAATAAGGTTGCTATAGTTGATACCACACTCACATATTACCATTACTTAAAAGGTTACTATAGCCAATACCATATCCATTTAGTATCACTACACATGTACTTATCAGGTTCCTATAGCTAATAGCATATTCATATATGACTGTTACATTTATGGTTCCTATAGCCAATACCCTATTCATATATTACCACTTCCTTTATGGTTCCTATAGCCAATACCATATATTACCATATATTATAATTATATCATGAGGTTACTATGTCCAATACCATATTCATATTTTACTATCATTTATAAGGTCTCTTCCATCACTGCCATATTCATATACTTCCACTACTGATAAGGTACCTATATTTAATACCTTATATTCATATACCACCATTACTAATAAGGTTCCAACTCTTGCCTCCAGTTGTCAGGACGGCTACACGGGCGTTAACTGTGCGGAACATAAAAAGCCCCTGGAGCCCCTCTCCCCGGTGGAGATTGGTCTGGTCTCGGCCGTAGCCCTGCTCTCCCTGCTCGTCATCTGTATCCTGTGCTTTGTATGCTGTATCTGGTGCGGCCCCCGCTGGAGGGGGGGACGCAGGTTCACCCGCGGGCCCCCAGAGGAGAAGTATGCTCCAGGGTAAGTCAGCCATTCCATGTGTTTTTATGACACTGTCGTACCACATAAAACAGTGAACGATGGTTTTGTAAAATCACGCACTGTTTGCAGAAATCCAGAATTAATTTTTTCCCACTATCTATATAGTATCGTAGCTATTGGTGGGGACTCCCTCAATCAGTCATGTCTTTAGTTATTTTATTCTTTTTGTTCTTAATGACTGGTTACACAATGTCATGTTCAGCTGTTGAAGGGCATCGTCCTGGTTGGGTCAGGCAGTTTGAGAATCCAGAAGTGGGTTACATAACCACTACCTGAGCCAATCAACCCTCACCCCTTCACATTTGGACCTCCACTATCACCTGTAAGTGGGCAGATCTAAGTGTGTGAGTGATCGGTCACTCAGTACTGGTTGCATAGCAGTGCATGCAGGGACCCAGTACTAGTAGTAGCAGCCCCTTTCCTAAACCCCTCCCTGAGTTGTGTGTGACAGGAGTGATGGTGGTAGTCACTACTCATAGCCCATATAGCCTTCTGGTTGTGGGAAGGCCTTCAGTTTATTGAGGGACGACCATTGCTCATGCATGAGCGAAACTTTGTAGCTCATTTGCTTCTTGTTTATAGAATTTTTCACATATTTCTCTTTTTCTTTTTCTTGTAGACGATGTTAATGATAACGTTTTTATAACGTGAAAAAATGTTACAAGAATGTCACAAGAACATCACAGTGCAACGTTGCAATGTTAGGTTTTAAAGATATTTTTGGATGCCATCAAAATAATGTAACAAGAACCAAAGCAGAACTAAACAGAACATTATAATAACCTCATTTTCTTGCTTGGGTTACTGACTCACTGAATACTGTTTTGCTGTTTCAGGCCCTACATGGTGAAGCCCCAGTACGGGTATGCCCAGCAGGCCGCCTTCCGTCGACCCTTCAAACTCTTTAGCGCCTACTGATCAGCGGCTAGCTGTGGCCCGTTGCACAATAGAATTTCATTGTGAGGATCAAGTTAAAATATCTAAGCAAAAAGTTTCGTTGTTAAGATTTTACAAAAACGTAAAATCTCTGGTTCTAATGAATGAAATTGAATTCTGTCAATTTATGTAAAAAGGGGGAAAAATAGAGAAAATTCAGTAAAAGTTACAACTCTCTGGGGGCATTCTAAATATAGAAAAAAATTGTTGCAAAACGATCTTTGTTACGAAAAATATTATTTTCGTTAATAATATTATTTTCGTTGCTACAAAACCCAACGGGCCACTGGTGTCCTGTGGCCCATCGCATAAACAAATGCTCGCAACAGCAAGCAGTTTAGTTTTTCTCTCGCTGTTTTATCTTATCCGCTGTTTTATCTTATCCGTGTTTCCATCATCTGCCAATCGTCCCTGTTGCGATGGTTTTACACACACTTTGAAGTTAATTCAATTGATTGATAGATACATTTCCGCCACTTACCTATTATATATTTTATAAGATGGACACTGCTATCATTTGCTGAAAACAGAATGTCCCACTGGGACATCAAAAAAAGGGGTGGTCAAACCATCCCTGTAAGGATGAAAGGTGGATTCACTCACAGTTCAACAATGTGAGGTCTTTTTATGTGTGCCAATCGTCGCTACAGCGAGACCCGTTATGCGACGGGGCACGGAGGGCCCTATTACACTACACGACATGAGCTGTAATGTAAAAGTGATATAATGATGGAATGACTGTATATTGTCACTGTTGCATTAGTGTAATAACACAGGTTATGCTGGCTGTGACATTAAAGTTGTACATTATGATTTGATCATAGTAAAGACATAGGAATAAATGTAGGCAGTAATATAGACCACAGCATTTATTCAACATGTTTGTTGTGACGGAGTCTCAAATGCCTTGAATTTCTGTCCATATTGTATGTCTCATGTTGTTGAGGACAGTTCTTCCACTAGACAAAACCCTTGAAAACATCATTGTGTAGTGTAATACCCTAAATAGTGTGATTAGACTATATGTTAATGCTGTGATATCCGCATTCAAGGGTTAGACAGACTGGCATGTACTCCTGTGATACCAAATAATGTCTTGTGCTATATGTTCCTCATAGTGTAGGCAGTTTTTATCGTGTAGTGTAATAAGTGCTTGACATACACATAGTCATTATTGCAATTATAGGGATTATAGTGCTAATAATGTAACAGCTTTTCTGTTCCTTGATCCCGGTGACAGTTATTTCATCTCGCTTACTTTCTATGTTATATTTTCATGGTTTAATACCCATGTAGGTATAGGACGGCCAGAGGGCCGACCAAAAACATCCACGATTTCTCGGAGGGGTTATTTTGTACTCGTGAGAAGAAAAATTCGCCAAAAAAACATCCGCGACAACTTTTGGACATAAAAGTTTATTGGAAAATCATACTAAATTTATTTGCATAATATATTTATTTACATAGAATACTTCTTAAAATCTGTTAGAAGGACATTGGATCACTTTAATTGTTGAAAAAAGTATTTCAGTGTAACGAGAATTTAAATACTCACGAGAGCAAATTTTGTGACTGTGGGTAATTTAACTTCTCGTGGCACAGAATTCTTGTGGATGTTTTTTTTTGGTCAGCCCCCCAGGTATTTTTTGGTTCCTCATAATATATCACAATAAGTTCATATACTATCGCTTCTATTCCATTAAGTTATTGCCAGCAACTCATGACATTCTCCAGTAACTTGACCAGAGACCATACATCCTATATATAATTTGAAAGAGAATCATGGGCCCCTTCCTATATAAATCAAGACTTTAATAATATTAATCATTTAATAATTAATCAATTAATCATTTTACTACTGGCAGTTCATAATATCAGATGTAAGTGTGGTTAAGGGAATACTATAACCTTTATAGAGATTTAAACAATTTAAGGGGCAGACACATGCAGGAATTTGGAAAAGGTAAAATAAAAAAAAGGGGGTGGAGGGGGAGTCTCTGCATATGGGTTAAGTACTACAATGCAGTGTATTTGCATGAACACTCGTGACATTTTTTCCCTCTGTTAAGTTTAAGTCCCCACCACAAGGGGATAATCTGGAACCCCTTGAAACCCCCTCACTACCACCACTACCACCAATCCGCCTCTCGTTTTAATACCGTACACCAAAAGAAGCCCACCTACCCTAACCTTCAGTGACAACCTGAACTGTATAATATATAATATTATTTGATATATCAATAACACACAAACCTTATGGCTAATGGGATAAGTGTAAACCTCGCACCGGTTAAAGACGTTATAACTAACTCGTCAACATACCTTCCCTATACCTTCTCATCAAAAATGGTGGCTTATCAAATGACATGGCAGATTTCAATCGTAAACCTAAGCCAAGACCTTAGCCTGCTTTTTATAGCTGTGCGATGCAGCCGAAGAATCAGTGGTTGTCGCACCTCACACGGTTAGGAATCATACGACTGGGAATACTGGTTTTGGAGAGATTGTATCTTATTCAAGAAATTTACCCCTTAGATTGGAAGGTATTCATATTTCTCATCATCAGTAAACGTTGTTCACGAACTGACCAATTGTTCCTGGTCTTACAGTTCCTAATTGTTACACCATGTCATGTAGTGTTTGAACATCTTGAGTTCCAATTGATACAGACGTATCTGCTATTGCATCAGGGAAACAACGGAAACAAGTAAGCAATATCAGCAGCTCGGTGAAGATTATGTTAGAAACCCAGGACAAGACTCGCTATCTAGTATATCTGGTGAATGTAATAACACTATCTAGCACCTCGGCTGGTAAAGTGAATGTATTTGTAGGGAAATATTTATCACAGCAAAAGAGTTATAGGTTTCTATAGATTACATAAACTAAATTGAAGCCATATAAAGAAATAAAAAAGAAAACAGAAAATTTATCGTATCATTCTATTAACAACACCATCAGAGAATATTGTTAACTATTCATGTATTTTTCATTTAATATATTTCTTTTCATATACATACACTTTTAATAAATTTGAAATTAAAATATTGTTTCCTTCTTTATTTCTTACCAGGATGTATAAACCCGTCTCAGCATTATTAATAAAGGTCAAAGTACAAAACAGTAATGGTTAAAAGTGGTGAATCAAACCAGAACCTTTCTCTCAAACCGGCTATAGGCGGGGTCATGTATTTGACTTAATTTGTTTTACAATTGTTATATACACGAAGTTGCATGTGTAAGATACACCGTCCATGTGGCAGCTTCCAAAGTTTTACTTCCATATACTACTCTGATGAATATATCGATGCGAATTTAAGAGTCTAGAAATCCTAGTACCAAATCATATGGAATGCTTGAAGCAGAGTCCACGTAATCTTTAATTCATTTTCTTTAAATTTCACGATACGATTATTGGCAATTCCTAATCATCGTATTGCTGCCGACAGCGAGTCAGTCTCATCACAAGATTTGTATGTATGATAAGCCCATCCCAGTTTACATAAACATTAAATATTACCATGAAATATTTTCAAAATTGTCTATGTGCTTATTCCCCAAGCTCCCAAAATTTGTAAAATAGTTTTATATATTGGGATTTTTCCCATAGGAACTAATGTTAACGTCTGTCAGCCCAACCAATATTGTCCAACCCTATTTCGCACCACAATACAGTCCTTTGATTGCCTTGCCAACCTGGAAATTTGTCAATTGATACAATTTAAGAAATAATAACGTTTTAGGCTACCTTTGGATAGAGAAAAATGTAATTCTGGCTTATTTCAGTAACCCCAAATCCGAAAGAAAGGATGATGTATATCGTTATTTTGTCTGACTCTTGTCCAACCCTGGGATAAAACCCAAAATGGGATGGGCTTATTACGCGTACGACACTGCAGATGGCGCCATATTTCCGTCCTGAGACCTATAGTTTATGAACATCCACCAAGCCCCCTTCGCCCTATCCTACGAGGTTTCCTGCGATCTGAGAACCCTGTGAAAGTTTCATTCAGGATATTAGCTATGCCAGACTACTATATATATATATAGTATAAAGCCTCAAATGACGTCACGGGGTCGACGTCACATATGGTACAATGGCATTATATAGACCCACAAACTAAGATACACATGAAATACTATTATTATTTTCTACGTCTTAATTATCAGATATACCGTACCATGGATTGTTCAGTGTATTGAACAAGTATTTGTTAATTTCTATTTTATGATTAGCTTTAATTTCACTATAACGTCATTTATGGAAAAGATGCCTCAATACATCTGGCGTTGTGAAAGCGTTTGACCCCAGCTCTCAGCGACAGGGTTCCTAGCCAAATTGTTCACATGTTGAATATGATTTTATAGCTTATCCGTACGATTTAAAATGGGATTTCTTGCTAAAATAATCGCATCAGATTGCAGTGAATCTTCTTTCTCAGTGTAAATTCTGATTGTTTGATTTGTCTGTGATAATTTTCTCATCGATGAGATTATTTTTCTTGCATGGGATTATTTCCCCCCTGCTCCCAACGACAAAAGAATTGATCAGGGCGAATAGGGCTTGAC
Source organism: Lepidonotus clava (assembly GCA_936440205.1). NCBI lineage: Eukaryota > Metazoa > Annelida > Polychaeta > Phyllodocida > Polynoidae > Lepidonotus > Lepidonotus clava. The sequence goes on from OW387148.1 coordinate 6,172,792, forward strand.
TTTAATTTTATGAACTGCCCCTAGGCCTTCTCTACCTAGCAGGCCTGTCCGCTACTACTGAGCCACAGAGCAGCTTACAAACAGAGGTATGGCAGGACCGTTGTCGGCGAAAGGCCACGATTTCCTTTGTTACCGTTTTCTGGTGCGGATCCAAGGGGATGAGGTGGGGGGGGGGTAGGTTGCCCTGATTACGCCCTGTCCCTTTTGTATAGGACTTATACACTTGGCAAAGAAGAAAAAGAAACATCGGGTGTGTATAATAATGTGCAATATTTTAGTATGCATATGCATGTGTGTAACAATGTGCAGTGTTTAGTTATTTAGCCTATATAATATAACATATGCGTACCCCTCTTTCTGAAAACCTATATCTGCCCCTGGCTTTACAATTAGTCAAACCATTAAGCCCTTGTGTCAGACGTCTATATAATAATTAGCCAGTTAGGATAGTTTCAGTTCAGGATAATTACTGCTAAACTATTACTGCGTACAAAGGGGGAGCTTCCCCCTTGACATAATTCTGCGATCACGTTTAACAAGATGCACCAACCTATGATCAAACCCAACTAGAATTTATGTTTATTTTCTGCTCACTTTTATAAAATTGCATAAATGTTCAGAAGTGACACAAAACTATTCAGCAAAACCTCTAATTGCAATAAGTAGCAAACCCTGATACATTTACTATTTTCTTGTTGGTTCAAAACAGCAAGGAGGGGTTGGAATGCGCATGCGCGTGCACACACACACACACACACAAACACACACACACACACACGACATACATACATGTATACATAAACACATACGGCACACACACACACGACATACATACATACGTACATACATACCCTACCTACCTATATACCTATATACCTACCTACCTACCTACCTACCTCCCTACCTCCATACATAATACCTACCTACCTACCTACCTACCTACATCCATCCATCCATCCATCCATCAATCCATCCATCCATCCATCCATCCATCCATACATACATACATACATACAACATGCACACACACGACCTACCTACCTACATGTACATACATACATACATACACACATGACATACTTACACACACACACACACACACACACACACACACACACACACACACACACACACACATATAGTGGCCCTGGCCTTATGGTATCCGGGACGGGGCGGAGGGCGTTGTCCTTTCGTCACGCAGCGAACCACGTATCGGGGTGAGGATGTGCCAAGTAGCCTCCTCCCCCCCCCCTCCCCCACGGGACATCCTCTCTCTCACCCCAGCCCCTCCATTGCCTACCAGTGTAACTACGTATACCATGGCCATACAGACCAGGGACCTCCCGTAATGCTCACGCACATCTTTTCTAAAAGTTTTAGAAACCCACACTACCAAAAAAAACCCTTTAAGACAAAAATGTACTGGAAAGTAAGCATATTTTGAATTTTCCCCCTCCCCCCAGCTATGACATCACTCTTGATACGTACTTACTAAAGAGCCCCTTTTCTTTTGGATCATATCAAATAGTATTGGTTTCAATACATTTGTTCCACACTGGTCGTAACTCTGAGATTGTATTTTCAGTTAAGATATTATGACTTATTCATTATGTTTCAGGCTTACGGTCTTATGATTTCCTGTTATCTATATATTATGTAGCGAAAGGATTATTGACTGTTAGAACCATCTCATCTTAATTTGTGAGATGTGAGAAACGCATTTACAATTGTTCTAGTGTGAAACTCGCCCTAAGACATCCAAACGAAAGGGTTCACGTATGATACGTTCCAGTTAAGCTTCTCAGTCTATGGACCAAGGATGTGCACGTTATGGGGAAGCATTTAGAAATATGAGAATATTGCAATTGTCTGATAGTAATGGTTGTATACAGTACCTATACGGCTCTACAATGGGCGTTGTCATACGAGGGGCTGTTTCACAGTGGTCTTAACTCTAAGGGCCGGTTTTTCAAATAAGATACTTTGCCTGTGAGATGGCGATATTTTGTAGACTTCCAATCTTCTGTTCCTTCTGTGAGTTATAAAGTAAGTACATTCAAGAGTAATGACTGTGAAAATTAGTTTATCTTAAAATTTAAGATGGGAGAAACTCATGTATAATTTCGTTATAATATATCTTGTGGAAAGGCTTATTTGGCTCCAACCTGTAGGCCGTACAACGTGTTGGCCGTCCTCCAGAGTTATGAATAGGACGGCCTATACACGGAACGCCCAGTATATGGAGCATGAGATAACCCGCTTCTAATACTTAGATTGTGGGTCAATTACTAGTTATTAACATAGACATACGTGTATCTCTATAAGTAAAGTTGTTGTGTAACACTTAACTCGACGAGCACAACTATTGTGTTATTTATTATCAGCAGATTGACAGTGAACATCTATAGTGCAATAATATAAGGAGAACCGCAGGGGTCGTCAGATGGTGCCTGCGCGACCCATAGGGGCAGAGGTACATGTATACAATCCCCATGGAGCGTACAGGCAACCGAGGACGACGTTCTTCTATATCTTATCACCCAAACAAAATTCGAATTAATCTTGCAAACTATGAGAATGAGGAGGTGTGTGTGTCATAGTACGTACCGCTTCTTGGCCGTGCGGATGATAAAACTGATGGGTTTCCAACTCCCAGCCGACTGCCATACTTTTCTCATTGAAGATAACCAAATTTGTTTTATCTTATTACTAATGATAAACGAAACAAGTACGATTCTTTGATCCACCTACAAAAACGCACGGTTAATTCAGAATAGTTACTTATTCCTAAACCAATTCGTATTACTTAGCTTATCTATCTAACATAATATCATATATTATTTGTTTTAAATGATGGGCTATGGATTGATGAATTTGTAGATTTATTAATCCTGCCTATCATATTGTTTAAAATTGTATAGTTTGATATACCTATGCAAACTGGGGATCCTAAGATTGTAGGGCAAAATATCTTAACTAAAAGTACGATCTTAAAATTATGACCAGTGTGAAACTCCCCCCCCCTGTCGTGATGTGATTGTCATTTGAGAACTTTATTCACAATCAAGGCATCATGAGGTGGCGCTGTCCTTGTGTCATAAATTTGAACTAATTCTTATGGAGTATTTATATAGAGTAAACCTATATGAAGCAAAGTGACCCAGTTAATACCAAAAGTCTCAAAGATAAGCGAAGCGTAAGAGTGTGCAGGGTCATGGGAAAGGTGTACATAATCAACCTTTTCCGGCATTCCCGTTTATAATAAAGATCCTAAAATTAATCATTCAAATCTGTCCCTCATTTTGATAAATAGTTAAATTCATGACCGATTGAGATCCTAATTATCTTCTCATATATAATTGTCTAAATTATGAAAAAAAAATACTGATGGTGTCTTTACAGTGTATTCTGCATAAATTGATATTCGTTTGAGTACTTTGCCATGGTTTTACTGCAAGGCGGATTGACCCCACGTTTTAACTGTTTAACCAAGATATTATCAAAAATAATTTATAACCAGGGTATGTCCTGAAATAGGTCTGGAATTCATTTCGCTTGGAAGATCAAGCTCGCTTGAAAGCTATGAGGAAATAAAAATTAAAAAGGAAACAAAAGGAAAAAAGATTGTCTAGTCCATAACATCCTTTATAATGTAACTGTGTACACCACTCTCAGTGCCTTATACACCCTTCTCATCACCCTGCGTAGAGGCGTCCAGTCACAGGGGCAGGGAGAGCTTACATAGGGAAATAGAGGGAATGCCATGGCCTGCAATTTTAAGTAGATTTTATCTTTCTTTTTAAGTATCTTTTGGGCATGCTGCCAGCCTGGGCTTTGAATATAAGGTGTGTTATCATAAATACTGACGTATAAAGTTGGTTTTATTCGGCATATTTGAATATTTTGTGCGAAAACATCATTATAAAGTGAAATTTTTAACCTTTACACGGTATGAGTACCTCTTCAGTAGAATTTCAGTGACCCATTGGTTACCCAGACCAAGTAATTAATTACCAATTGTAGCCAATTAGCGCCTGTAGATACGGGCTCAATATAGGCAGAGACCTTCTATATATATATATATATATATATATATATATATATATATATATGATATATTATCCTATATATACATACAAGGTCTCTGATATAGGATGGGCTTTTGGTCATTCCCGCCGCCTTACCAACGGATAGGTGGCAGCAAACTCAAGAAAGATGTATAGTTACACAGTATGACAGTGATTTAGAGCTAATTGCGTGTGTCTCTACATGTACCCCCCCCCCCCTGGCCCTGTTCCAACCCCCTCTGAGAACAGGACGAAGGGGCCCGCCTGGCCTGGCACCTGTGACGATTCGTGACCAGGACAGATATATGCTTACGTCTTAGAGAGCGGCTGATCAGCTAATTACACCCCTCCTACGGTCACCCCCTCCCTAAACTCGCCAGTCCCCAGGGAGAGTAATACACGATTTGTAAAGGGTGTCCGCTTAAAACAGGCTAAGTTTTGAAACGTTGCGCATTCGCACACCTACTAAGTGCTTATCCCGTGCTTTTTTTCTCGTAGAGACGCATACCAAGAGGGGGGCTGAACCCCTGTATCCCCCTCTCTGAATGAATGAGTACATTCATGTAAAAATACAAGGCATAGTTTGGCCCAGTTGGATGGGGGATCTAAACCTTTTGAAAATATGCATAAATACTTAATTCAAAGCCCCTTAATATGCCCTTTTCCCTCGAAAATGAATTGAGTGAATCATGAACAGAATAGAAGCACTGTTACAAGTCTTCATTAGGCACGCGAGCCAATGCTTAATGTGTATTAATGAGTTAACCTTGTAACCATGTATGCAACCGAATGTAACCTACTAATTGGGAAGACGATGCCATGTGAAATGATTTATGTGAAATCTTGGGGCGCGAGACCTTGATTATTTCCACTGAGTGGTGCATGACGTCAACGTTCCGTAACGTCAATTCATTGGTAACACAGATTTGTTGTAACATTACTATAAATATCAGGTTGCAATGATTTGAATTCAGTTGCTCCCACACCACCGACTTGTACACAGTGTTATTTTCAAATTTTATGCTTATTGTTATAGGAGGATTTAATAAATATTTTTCATATTTACCTATGTCCAAACTTATTAAACATGAAAATAAGGCCCGTTTTCAGGCAGTGTCACACTGTTCAACCCGCCCATCCACCCCCTTGTGGGTAACATCATTTATGGACAGCCCCTAATCACTTGTTACTTGTTATTCCTATATTTTAGCTTATTATTAATCACAATTAACGTAGCGGTAAATATAAAAAAATAGGTAATCAAGAAAACCACATAGAGCTATGGTACAGGATACAATGGTTGCCCCATGCCAATTGGTTGTACATACCTGTGTCATTGAGGACCTCCCCCACCCCCCACCCATGACCACACTCGGCTGAACCTTCTCACGATACGCCCAGTGCTGGCCAGCTCACCCCTATACTGAATACCAGGTGAGGGGCCCACCTGTGACCCCCTATGGTATATGTGTGAACACAAAAAATACTACCAAAATACGTACAGGGACCATTAAACGGAGGGAAAGTGTTGTATAGTTATAAGAGAACAGATTAGATAAAATGTCACCTATAGGACTATAGCTACATCATATGAGATAGTCTTGTGAACATTTGAACGCACTTCTGTATACATACATACTTAACCTATACTTACAAACATGCATAATATAGTTAGCTATGCATGTATATATATATATATATATATATATATATATATATATATATATATATATGGTTTTGCAGTGCATCACTGTATCCCCAACGGAGTTGGGTAAAAAAAGTTCGTTTCAGAACGATCGGTGCAAAAGACAGTTGGTTGTCATGGTGAATCGTATTGCTACGCACGGACGTGTCACACCCTGTAAAGTGGCACAGTAACCATGGGTGTACCAAAGCCTGAAATCTGAGGGGGTTTCAGGTAAATTCGAGGGGGTTCCATTCACACCTGAGCGGGTTGTTGCCAATTATTTTGATTAAAAAATTTCTATTTTACCTTTCATTATACATTTTGAGAAGTCTGAGGGGTTCCAGACACCCTCGGAACCCCTCTGGGTACACCACTGGTAACATCTTACTTTATTCTCGGGTATAAGTGATAGTAAACCGCCTTGGAGACGGCGTTTATGCTATATAACCTCCGAGGCGTTAGCCTCGGAGGTTATATAGCATAAACGCCGTCTCCAAGGCGGTTTACAAGCTTATACTACGTCCACTTGATGATCACAAGATCCGAAAATCAATAATAATTGATAAGACAAGTAAAGAAAAAAGCTAAATAACAATTATCTATGATACTGATAGAGATTAATATAAACACTGTAGTGTACCATAGGCCTATGTGATAAAACCAGACTGTCTGGTTACATGAGCAGCCAAGTCCTTATTAGCTCAGTGGAATAACACCTGCATTGTCTGTGAGAGGTCACTGGTTCGATCCCCACATGGGATTTCTCCTTTTTTCGTTTTTCTTTGGTCATTCTGATGTCAAACATAGAATTTTGATTTTTTTTTCATCTCCAAGGCAGATTACGAGCTTATACTACATCCCATAACCAAGAAAATATTATAATTTCATTGAAATGTAATATTCAGACGTACAAATTATACATTACATTATATTTACACACAGAGGGACACACAGACTGATTGATATAATTTTTTGCTTTTTTTTTTAACCCAGCCTGCCAATCTCGATAGTATAGTGGTTAGGATCACCGACTTACATGCATAAGGTCTCGAGATTGATCCCTGCCCGGGGCCAGGTATACCATGAACTACCTTTTTTTCTTTATTTTCAGATTCACCCTGCTTTCGACTTATGTTCCTTTTATTCAATTATTTAATGTTTAGGCTTTTGAATTTTTAATGTTAAAAAAAGAAAATAATTTTCAGACTTGCTAACCATAATAATCAAGTCAATATTGGAGGGGGGGGCAGATATATATATATGCATTGTCACAGCACCTGCCTCAGTAGGGTAGTGGTTAGCCTTTGAGACTTTCAATCCCAAAGTTGGTGGTTCGAATCCACACTAGGCCCCCTATACTAAAACTTTTCAAAAAATTAAATTGGGCATACATAAAATCAAAGAGTTGTGGTTATTTCTCAATAAACCTCCTCCGGAGGTTATCTGGATAACCTCCTCCGGAGGTTTACCAAATAAACCTCCCCTGGAGGTTTACCTGGGCCAAAGTTGTAGGTTACGCTCAGAAATCTCCGGGGAGAACAATAGTGGTACGGCCTGGGAATAGTATAATGGACATTAATCAAGTGATAAAATAAGAAGTGGTACAGTCTGCAGTTTTCGCCCTTGGGCCTAACCTCCACCAGTAGGTTGGTCCCACAAACTAAGTTTGCGGGATTACTACATAGTATGTGATCAGGTGAATCCGTCTTAATGAAAGCGACAGGGGATATAATTATAGATCCTCAAAGGCAAAACTGTCAAATATAAGTGATTAATACCTACTCATTGCAAATTACTATTGAATATGGCATCTGAAGTGGAGACAGACTTCACCAACGGAATACATCAGAGAGTACGTTACATTTTGCTTCCATATGCCACCACTAGATGTCCTTGTTTCAATTGAATTCTACTGCATTATGAGAACATAATAGAATAGACCTGTCCACTTTGCCAGCTAACCCACCACTTATTTCTATGATATCAATAGCTTTAGAAAAATGTTCACCATATTTGATTCACAGTAATGTTCCTAGTAGTATTACCCAAAATTGAACTTTATAAGCTTTTACTTTCAATATGATGTTAAATATGTAGCTGTAGGACTGGAAAGTAAAAATGGCATTTTCCCATAGGGAACAGTGTTAGAGCCCTTCAGCTTTGCCACCAATGTCCAACCCTAAAATCATAAAAACATACCTTATATTGGTTCACCTAACATGGAGGTAATTACCTAACTGAGAGAAAATAATAATTCATCCTCATTTATCAACACCTTATTGACTTAGAAAACAGAAGTACTAACTCATTCATTCAGATTTATGTCAGTGGCTGACTTTGCAAAAACTGCAATTATGTCCAACCTCTGTATCATGCCAGCCATACATCACAAAATGGACAGGTCTATTGACATTCTCCAACCAGGGACAGTGTCCTAGTTATACTTGCCTCCCTGCTGGGAAACTTTCTTCCTTCACTCCCCGTCCAGAGAGATGACTTGCAGCCAGAATATTTATGATTATGTTGCAGATTCGACAGTCTGCCTCTTGATAGCAATTCTCCCTACCACGAATTGCACATTTCCTTAGTTTTACCTACAGACTATCTTTAATCAAAGTGAATCCTAGGAAATATGTCGACACAAGGTATGCATAGTAAGATTCCCATTAATCATGGCATGACATGTTTAAACATCATGGAAAACTGTCATTGAGTATTCCCATTTTGGATATGTATGTTATTACTTTTGAAGATGGCTTGAAAATTCATTCATTTAAGACAGATATGTTGCAAGTATCTGTATATTTTGTTTATAGAAAGCCCTGTGTTTTCGTCGACAAAAATATGCCAAACTAGCCTGCAGGTGCTTAAGATACTGAAAATCTGATAGCCCAGCCAAGGATATGACGTTCTAGCAATGTTCTTGATTTGTTCTTATTACATTACACTGTTAGGTTACAGCGACGTTCTTTTGATGCCTCCAAATAAAGTCACCGCAACCAACTGTTGCAACATTACATTGTGATGTTCTAATAACATTCTTGTAACATTTTTTATGAGGCTGATATTTCATAAGAATGTCACAATAACATTCTGTTAAGGTGTGGTTGAGACCTCACTTAATGAGGATATCACCATAATGATCTGTTTAGGTCAGGTTGACACCCAACCTAATAAGATTGTCTCGGTAACATTCTGTTTAGGTAAGCTTAAAGGTACTTGGGCGTGTTCAACCTGATTTTTATTGACCAGTCAAATTTCTTAGATATTTTTTTTAAATCAAAGCTTATATCTATAGGAGTAAATAGAAACAGAAATTTTGATCTTTTACCGTTTGTGAAAGAAGTTACAGCCTAATTAATAAAATCACCTTTACCATTGGTTTCTATGTGAGATTAGTTATAGTGAATAAACTTAAGGATAGAGAAGGGTTATCGACGGCCTTTTCATTAAAATTGGAACAATTTCCTTAATAATGCTTATTTCTTGATGTACAATATATCAAATTAAAGGGCAGATTTTCTCTATCTAATGATATCCATAATTCTATAGTAAAGTGTAAAATAGAAAAAAAGGTTATTAAAGAGTGAATTTTTCACTTTTATTTTTTGAATGTCGATATCTTCATAAATAACCTATCCTTAGCTCTGAAACTTTACATGCAGTACAAGAACTTTAATGTAGAGGGAACTGAGTCTCACTTTTTTGTTATAGGTTCTGGTTTTTATTTTATTTGAAAAAACGGGTAATTTTTTAATACTTTTTATATATTTTTTTTCATCATTTTTCTCAAAAATTAACCAGGACACATACTATTTCTGAGACACAGTTCCCTGCATAAGAATGTTTTAAATGCACATTCAAAGTCTCAACTGAGTACTTAAAGAATTAGGTGAGATATCTACCTTCAAAAAATAAAAGTTAAAATAACAAATTTGTTTTCATGACACATTTACTTGGTCAAGTTTCAGCAAATCAATATAAAGTATGCATGACCATGTAGAGGGCATATTCAAGTTTAAATATCTAAACTATTGGCCAGATATTCCTAAAAATGAATCATGAAAAGACAAAATATGCTACTACCGCAAATTACACCATAATCCAATTTCTTCTGCCTGAAGTCCGCCATTTTGAAAGTAAACCGGAAGGGAGAAACTGCGCATGCGCGGAATCAGTTCTAGCTTCCGCCTTGCTCGAAAGTTACGAAATTTGAACAACATTCTCTCCTCTTCCCTGCTAAAAAAACCGACTTACACATCATGATTACTATGACAGTGTTCAGGGATGCCAGGACTTCGTTCCTCCAGGCATATGTCGACTCTAGGAACGACACGGAGGTGAAGATAACGGTGAAAGACCACCCAGGAGCAGGAATCCGGGGCGCCGTATCCTCGGCTTACGGCCACAGCGCATTCAACAAGTATGACAACTGCTTGATCTTCGCCGGGGTCTCGGACTTCCTACGCTGGGATATTACAACTCAGCGATATTGATTCCCTTTCTCTACACAGGAGGAGTGCGTGGATCACATGGCGTGTCTGGTAAATGAGGCGGACGTTGCTTACCACAAAGCCTACCCCTATGGCCTTTTAATGTTTTCTCAGATATCAGGACTCGACCTGCACCGTTTCCCATACTGCCAGGACGCTTGCTTTGAGCATCAACGGATTCTAAATGACTCCATACCTGAGATAAACAAAGAAATAGCTATCGTAAACACAAGAAACCACACTCCGACCTGTTGGACCTCGCGGCAGATGCACCGCCATCGCGGAAAACATCGGTATACCCATGACTATTCCTTGCTTAGCGACGGATTCCACCCCACCTGTCAGCTGCTGGATCTTTGGGCGCAGCAAATCGTGAATACAGCCTGGCATTGCTCGTGATCTTGTTTCCTTAACTAAAATGACTTTGAACTAACTGCTAATTTTGTTTTTTAGCCCCTAAACAGCTTTGTAGGGGGTTAAAATAGGACAGTTTTAAGTTATATCTAATCTGGACAGACATTCCTACTAAAACTGTAACCAACACTACGCCAGCCGGACAAACTTTTTCTTACCTTAGGTGCCTGATGAAAAGCCTATATCTCTTTGTTATTTAATTTTTCATGTTCTTTCATCAGTATGTAAATACAGGTGAAAACTGCGATCACATCATCCTTTTCATAACTCCCTGGCCATGCATGGAGTATCGTTCTGTGTAATGATTATTCTGAATAATATTTCTAGGAAGGGATATAGAGTGGTTTTTTGGAATGTTCGAAGCATTTGTAACAAGTTAGACCCTATCAGACTCATGATAGAATCGTCAAATTTCCACTATATTTGTATTAACGAGACGTGGTTACAAGAAAATGTTTCATCTGATTTCTTGAATATTCAGGGATATAGAATGTATAGGTCTGATAGAAAAACATTAAATAATCAAGGTTTTGTCAAAAGAGGAGGAGGGTTACTGGTGTACTGCAAAAACTCACTTGATAGTAGATTCTTAAACCCGGAAGAACTATGTATATCTAATAACCATATTGAATCTATGGTGATTCATTTAGCAGTTAAAGGCATGAGGCCACTATATATTATACATATTTATCGTCCGCCTGACGGTGATATGAACAACTTTCTTATTACATTACAACACATAGTGGATCTACTACCCAAAAGGGAACACTGTGAAATTGTATTGGGAGGAGATTTCAATGTGGACTTTGCCAAATCCAGACAAGAAAGCACGAAAAACCTTAAAAAATTTGCTAAAAATAATTCTTTTCAGCAACTAATAGATACCCCAACCAGACCCCTATATGGAATTAGTACTGTTGACCTAATCTTCACAAATAGCAGTAGAATGCAATATGCAAGCACACTTGACTGGAGTATTAGCGATCATTTACCCGTGTTGGTTAACCTGAAAAAAGAAAAGATACCCGCCCCTAAGTGTGAGTTTACTGGTAGGTCCTATCGTAAACTTAATGTGGAAGAATTTTTAAATTATATTGAGCAAAGTGACCTTCCGAATGTGATAATAAGAGATGATGTTAATACGGTTTCAGATGGTATTACAAAAATCATTCGGGATGCTTTAGACCTATATATACCTCTAAAAAGTTTTTCATTTAAACTTAGAAAAGCAGAATGGTTAACAAACGAGATATTATAATTTATGAAAGACCGGGACGCTGCATTACGTAGGGCCAGGGTATCGAAAACTGAGGAGGATAGGCGTACAGCTAGAACTCTGCGTAATATTACAAATTCAATGGTGAAAAAAGCCAGGTCCAACTTTATTAAATCTGAACTAACACGACACTACAAAAATCCAAAAAAATTCTGGAAAACTTTATCAAACCTGATCTCTCCGCAGAATAATGATATATTTAATCTACAGGGAGAAGATGGCGAGGTATTAGATGCAAAAGGTAGTGCAGAACTTATAAATAAATATTTTTCGGAAATAGGTACTGTTCTGGCAGAAAAGATACCCAACAATTTTAACCCTAATGATATTATAAACAATGTCGGTCCACAACCCGAGCAAGAATTTGAGCTAGAATATTTTACTGTCCAAGAGGTAACCAAATGGGTATCTCGTATCGATATTGCTAAATCTAGTGGTACTGATGGTATTTCAAGCTATATATGGAAAATTATTATGGAAAGGTTCACGCCTCTGTTTGTGACTATGTTCAATAAAATTATTGACCTGGGTACATATCCTGATAGCTGGAAGACGGCTACTGTTGTACCTATTCCAAAAAAAACTGATGTTAAAGAACCAAGTGATTTGAGACCTATATCTTTGCTTCCAATACTAGGAAAAGTTGTCGAACACCTAATACATACACAATTATTAAGCTTTTTGAACGAAAATAACTTAATTGATCAAAGACAGTTTGGTTTTAGACCGAATCACTCAACAGAGATGGCAACTTTTGCCCTCACAACTGATTTATATAGAATTCTAAATAATAATAACCATGCAATAGCTATATATTTCGACCTGAAAAAAGCATTCGACACTGTTTCTCATCAACATTTACTACAAAAACTGGAGGACATGCACTTTGGAAGAAATACCTTAAAATTATTCTCTAGCTACCTATCAAATAGAAGAATGTCTACCGTGGTCTCAAACACTAAGTCCTCCATACAAGATATATGCTATGGCGTTCCACAAGGTAGTGTGATCGGGCCACAGCTTTTCAGTATTTATTTTAATCAGATAGCCAACATTCCTGAGAGAATGAAAGTTATTATGTATGCCGATGACCTTGTACTCTATTCACACTGTAATACTGTAGATAATGAAACCTTTGATATTTTTAATCATGATGTGAACAGAGTAAAAAAGTGGTGTGACTTAAATAAGCTTACTATCAATGTATCCAAATCCAATGTCCAATTCTTTCCCCGAAATAAGCACTGTGATGTTAATATAATTAAGAATCAATTCGGTATTAATGTTGGAAACGAAAGGCTTGTATATGTAGATTATTTTAAGTACTTAGGGATTGATATCGACTCTAATTTAGATATGAAGGCGCATTTAAATAATATTCATAAATTAGCTGGTCACAAACTTTCACTCTTGAGGAGGATATGTCCATACATAACGATGAATGCTGCTTTGATGATTCTAAAATCAATGTTTATTGGTGTACTTGACTACGGTCTTATTTTCACTACTGTAGCGCCAAAGGTAAAACAAGAAGAGCTTCAAATTCTACAAAATAATGCCTTGAGATGCTGTTTGAATGTACAGGACCCACAAGAACACCATGTTTTAGATCTTCATTTAACTACTAATGTGAAGTTCATTAAAGATAGATTAATTTGTAAATTACTTGTATTGATTAAATCCTGTATACAGAAAGAAATCATACCTATTGTACATAGAGAGGCCAATATAAGAAATAATAATACGGTCACGATTGATCTGCCTGTACCAAGGACGCGTTTTTATAGAAAGACTCCTTTCTACTGGGGGTCATTGATTTGGAATACACTGCCAGTGCCAATAAGGCTTGAACAATCCAGTCAACGTTTTAAACAATGTATATATCAGGGTTTACTTGAAAGAACCATCCGCACAGATTTCCCGTTAGAATAATAGAATTTGGCTATTACCTTGTGATATTGTTAACTTTTCCCTAGCACAAACCCTACTATGTGATGTATATATATAATTTAACGTGCCATAAATCCACCTTGTCCTGTAAATGCTTAGTTAATATGAAAGCTAAAATATATAATCATTTGAATGTCTTACAAGAATTCTTATTTTTGAATGGCCTGTCATCTACCATTACCAATGTGATCTCATCATAAAGTATGTTTTATATTTCGACACAAAAGAAAACCTGGATACCACTGATTGTTAGTTAATTTCTTCCTGACCGAGCACTGGAGCCGGAGGAAGACCAGGCTTAGGCCTGAAATGGTTTCAGTATAAATAAAAATTGTTCAAAAAAAAAAAAAATAAAAATAACCCTTGTCTATCCTTAAAAATGTGAGTATTTGAGAACTATTTGCTTGGGTAATACTAGGAAACATTACTTGATTCAAAGAAAAATTATGTACATTGTATTTTTTTAAGTGTTAACATACCTAAGATAGCATTGAAGTTGGCTTAAAATCAGATTTTTTTTCTACTTCTTAATACACCTCCCAGGTGGTGCCCTGAACGCACCCCAGTACCTTTAAGATCTGATGTAATCAGAACATCACAATAACATTCTGTTTTGGTGAAGTTGAGACCTCCCCTGGTCAGGAGGTCACAACAATATTCTGTTTAAGTGAGGTCTGGACCTCATCTAATCAGAATATCACAATGACGTTCTATTTCAATTTCATCTTGACCTTACCTCACCAGAATGTTACGAGAACATACTGTTTTGGTTAGGTCTCAACCTCGGCTGGAGTTATACACACGGGCATAACAGCAGAAGGCCGCGCCTACAGATTTGCTTATATACGTGGGTGTAAGGTCGGCGAAAATAGATCAGCTTACACACGCGGACGTCGAGACCACGTATACAAGCACGGTAAAATACGCGGACATACCTAATTTTTTTTATCATTATATTATTTGTAAATTGGGGGCAGAGCCCCCAAACCCCCTTTTTCTTTTCTTATTTCTATGTTTTATTTAATTTCTGTACAAATAATTTGCTTGATATAGAATACACGCCACTATACCCTATGTCCACGTATATAAGCAGATCCATAGGCGCAGACTTTGTGTCCACGTGGATTAGAAATTCTACATACGCTAGGGTTGCGTGCGCGACTGTCGCGCATATAGCCAGTCCCCTCAAGCTCCCAGAAAAATGATTTAAGTTATGTGGCAATTTAGTAAGTAACAAACAAACCAAAAAAGTATGGTCGCATAACGTGACCTTGGCTAGGAGACTCCCTCAAACCCCAGGACCCAAAAACTCTTCAGACCCCAAATAAGCTGAAGGCCTCTGAATCCTGTTCAAACCCAAATTGTCTTGAGCACATACATACATCAGACCAGGAGTTTACAATATTAATCATTGTCAGAAGGTGCACCTTTTCTGGCCAGAGGGGGGGGGGAGTGGAGGGTTCCCCTACCCCTCCTCATACCCCACTGCCATGCATGTAGCAGCAGCACACGACGAGCGAACACCACAGTCCAGGGTGAGAAGGGACACCTTTCACAGCACGCATTCCAGTCTAACAACCATGACGTTTCACCACTTAATGTATTGTCTACTTTTCTGTTGTAATGAATTGTCGGAGTGTTATGTATACCCCAGAATACTAAGTGCTGTTGAGGATCCGTATACATTGATGCAAAGGAGTTTTCCGTAATTTTACCCCTAAAACCGTAAGAAAATGCAGAAATATGGTGGCATGATTTCAAACTTTACAAATTTGTAAAAACAAAATGTAAAATGGCATCATTTTTCCATAACTGTTAGGAATTCAATTGATTTGACATAAAGGTAGGATGTCTTATATCTTTGAAAAATATTTCTATCCTTATTTATAAAACTATATAGGGATTAAGCTCTGCTTGATATCATCCTATCATCTGTGGTACATCACATAATCTCCTCGCTGTTGCGAGGGTTGTCCACCACAGCGAGACCCCTACCTGTTCAAAAATTGAAACAATACAACCTGTTCCACCAAGGATGTCTCTGTTACGATGGTTCCTGCTGTTGATGTGTGGCGGTTTTATTGAACCGATTTTAATTCTGTAAACAGTTCTGAAAACTAACTATTAAGATATAAAATCCCTGAAATTTTCAGCCTGGAAAGATTATTAGAAATGGGTGAAAATTGATGCTGAATTTCTCGTATAACAGCGCGACTTTTACCAAACCATTGCTGTGGTTTGCACTGTTGCGAGACCTGCATAGAAGTCCTCGCTGTTGTGAGGGTTGACACAGTGGCCCGTTGCATAATGAGTTTCAGAACAATAATTGTTATTGTAGCAAGGAAACTTTTCCTTGTCAACTTTTAATGTCTTGGACCATTTTTCACCCTAGAAATAAACCCATTTAGAATACTGTAAATGAGTTGTATTTTTTACAGGATGTAGTCCTACAGTGTCCCTGCAAACATCAAGTTACAGAATTTAATTTTCTACAGTATAAAAAAGACAAAGGCATTTCTCAACAAACATATCTTAACAAAGATATTTTTGTGAGGAAACATTTTAAACTCATTGTGGTTACAAAAAGTCACTGTGCAATGGGTGAGGTTATATCGGTCTACTTTTAAAATTATTGAGCTATAGTGGGTTTTACTTATTAGATTTGTTATAGCTAGTATTTTGTCAGACTGCGTTATGTTATTAACTAGTCTTTTACTCGCATATGTAGTTGACGATGAACGAATAAAGATGTTGGTAAGAGTTAATGGGGAGAGTCTTCTTCATTATCTATCGTCGTAGCTAGCTCTTTGTTGATTTATTCAGATAGTTTGTCATCTAATCTTTAAATCATTTATAATTGGTAGAGACTCTAAGTATGGGGGCTCGTTTCCACACAAAGAACACTGACTTGGCAAGAGGTAAGTATATTATATCCATTGATAACATACTGAAGGAACAAACAAATAGTCGGTTCTGTCCATATGTTTCATGCCATCAATCTCATAATAAAGCAACATCAGTTACATTCCAACCAGGTATAGCTCTTGATAAGATTCCCCTTTCAAGGACCATTGATACCCAAACGGCCAGTGAGAGTGTCACCTCCCGTTCAACCAACACCGGAGATCATTGGTGGGATCTCTGTTGCATCCTAGTACTCCGTCCATAAGGCTAAGTCCTAAGTTGTCCTGATCCTTACTATTCACCTAATGTAACCATTGTTACTGTTACTATCAATACCTGTGTGATTCTGACTTGCGATTTAAGACTATTGCTCCCATCTCTGCATCTTGAAGGCTATGCTTGTCTGCTCACTCAACCTAAGTCTCATATCTTTATATAGCGTCAGCCAAAGGCAGTCATCACACTCAGGTATCCTAACTCTTATCTGATTCTCACTCATCACTCATACTATAACCCACAGGTATTTCTTATTATTAGTTCTATATCAAAACCATAATAAATAGGAAAAACTGTTGGTTCAATAATATCCTACTACTCTAAAGTCTCCTTCATTCGCATAACATTCCCTAACAGGCTTCTATTGCACTATATCCCATGAATACCTGTGCTCACCTGTCTAGGAACGAGCTAACTCAGTAACCACTATTTCTGTGTGGGGGTACCAACATCCACATTGGTTACTATGAATATCCACAACAACACGAGTGCTGCTCGGCGCTCTGTTACGATACTAGCTTCACCAAATCACAATGTCCTCCTGCCATACTTGAGATGTTTTATACAACTAAAAAACTAGTCGGTTGACGACTACAACTCGTGGTCCACAAAATATCAGAAATGTCGGATTTTTTCACCTAATTTGTCAGCGATTAGCGTATCTAGTCGTCTGGCAGCAAGGCACCAGTTGATGCACCTTCATCGGGGAACAGATTCAAACTCGTCGCCTCATGGAGGTCCAGTATCAGTCGTCGGCACTTAGAAATCAGAGATCCAGTATCAGTCATGGGCACTTAGAAATCAACTTAACCCTACTAATTGTCAGTGACTACTGGGAAAAAGCCACCGAAAACAGGGAAATATTCACCAATTATAAGCTACAAAACCACAGTGATTGTAAAGTAGTTGCACACCATCATGACACCACTCTATGGTAAGTTGCTGGCACTTTTATTTGGTCACTGAGCAACTAAAGGTGGATTTCCACAGGACGTCAAACCATGTCTGCTGCGGGCCATTCAATGTTAACCCTTTCCATCCTTGACAACCGACTCTGTGTTTTGAATGGGTTGGCCAATAAAACTGATTTTCTTTGTTGTCCTGTGGAAACCTGCCTTTAGTCACTGAGCCATTTTCCCTAATATCTATTGCCTCTTGGAGACAATTTTGATGAAAAATTGTAATCCAATATTCATATCAAGTGGGTCACAATCTCAATGCAGAGGCGGCGGTCACACACATATGATTGGTCTGGAAAAAAATTGGAGACAATGCTTAACTCTACTAATTGTCAGTGACTACTGGGAAATAGCCAGCTAATACTGGGAAACATTCAGCAGTATGCTACAAAACCACAGTGATTAGGGAAGTAGTTGAGCACCATCATGATACCATTGTAAGTTGCTGGCACTTTTATGTGGTCGCCAGGCAACTAAGCATGTGTCTAAAGTAGGGATTCCACGTGGCGCCGAATGAAGAAGATACATGTATATGGGCAACAGTGACAAAACACAGGAGAATTGCACAACTCCTATAATTTTATCTATGATATGACAATGCCATATATACATATAATATGTAGCTTTTTAAAATGGTTCATTCTTGTAAACACATTATTGGTTTAAATTGATATACTTTTATGCTATACATGACCACTAAGTTGTCACTAAAAAGTGTTGCGCAGAGGGAGCTTCAGAGAATTTTGCGCCAATAAAATAAATGGCCACTGATATATTAATAACTGGCATATGGGTCATTGTACCAGAAAATGTACAATTGCACATTTTTGGGGTTTCTGTGGTCTCATGAGGCACTGTATCTCTCAAATGCATTAGATATTAATGCAAGTGGTATCAATAGACAGAAAACACCACAAGCTTTAAGAATATGTTAGGTTTGATGCATTTCTTTTAGACATTATAGATGCTATGAGGTGTTAAAGCAAAAAAGAATGCTAAAAAGTAGTGTTTTTCAACAGTGATCATGATTCAAGTGAGTGCATCTTAGGATTTCCATTACAGAAGTTAGATATATTTGCCATAGATCAAATGTATGACAGTCCTGATGTACTCTAAAAAATATTGGATGTTTTGGATAAGATTGTTGTTTCACTCTGAACAAAATACATAACATAGCTATGAAAACAAACATCCGTGATCATTACTTCGAAATGCATTAATATGGGTTAAGAAAAGGTTTAGCAAAAAATGTATGGTACCTAAATGAAGACATAAGGTAAATAAACAATGCATTAAAAATGCTTTAGCTTTGCCTTACATGCTCATAAGAAAGGGCAAATTAATTGATTTTATACTGAGATTGATCACGAACGTTTGCATTACATCTTGTCCCATAGATTCTTTAATTCAATCACATTATTAATAATCAATCTGTTGCACGTGTATTAGGATATGTACTCAAGGAAAATAACAACAAATGTTTCTTATAATTAAATAATCGAATATCTTAAGGAGTAATAACTATTTATGCAAACGTTCGTGATTAAAACAAACATCCGTGACCACAACTGTGAGCCTAAAAATACAGAGTAATAATGCGTTTTATGGCATTTTCTGTGTTGGTCAGTGCTTCAACATTGCCATTAGATCTGATAGAAATAACTGCAGCAGAAAATATTTGCATTATCTTTCCTTTAATATTTTGGTCACGAACGTTTGTATCAATTTGTTTTATTGCCATAGATAATCTTTAACATATGTTGCCATTAATAAAATAACCATCACATAATTATAGTACAATTCTTGTTACAATTTATACAATTTCTTTTCAATAGATTAACTCATATTTTGTGTACATATTGTTCTTTATTTTGATCACGAACGTTTTTCCCTTCATTGGCTAAAATAGATAATTTCAGAATTGCAAAATACTTTAAATTCTATATCAGAAGATGGGTGTCCAATAGATCTTTCTTTTTGTGCATATTTTCATTGAGAATGAAAATCATCTTATTTTAATTATGGTCACGAACGTTTGTTTTGTATGCTCACTGGTATTCCTTGGCTTGCAGGGCCCCTCTCAAATAAAAAAAGGTAATTTTTATCATTAAAAAGTAATAGTATAATGTTAAGAAATAACTTGAAAAACAAAGATCATGATCAAAATTAACTTAGGACATGGTAAAGCAATACAACAAACGTTCGTGACCAAAAGAAACATTCTTGATCAAAATAAAATAATTAATTTTCAAACTTTTGGCAGTTTAACTCACTTGTTCATGGTGCATTCACATTTAATTGATTGTAAACGAAGACACACAAGAAAATACATTAAAATATGCCATATGCTACACATTTATGATCTAATAACAAACGTTCGTGACCAAAACAAATATTTTTCAAACCCTAAGCTCATATAAACAAAATATAATAATGGTACCAAATGACATTGCAATAAATAAAGATAGGTAGGGTTAGTTCACTGTACAGAGACATGCCTGGTTTTGACCATTTTTTGTTAAAAGGCATAAACTGAAAAGACGTTTATCATTTGAATTTATATAGTTTATTTCTTAAAAAATCACTGAATAAAAAGGTTTTGGATCTAAAACATAAAGTTTTATATGATAATAGTAAAACATATGAATAATATACACTGCACAGATAATGCAGGTACCTTGATTTATAGTAGTAAAATATGAATCATACTCTATTTTGGTCACGAACGTTTGTTTAGCAATAATTATATTTTCAGATGTTTGGGAAAACTGAAAACCTTATGATAAACCTGGTATAATTTGTTTTTTCTTAGACAAAAATATGTATTCTTCTGAAAGGAGAACATGCTTTTCATATGTGAAAGAATTTCGGAAATCAGGCATCTCAGACCCAATTGTACATTTCCCGGTACAATGACCCATATACAGTACAGACCCCAGTTTTGTTTTGTTTTGCTTTTTCGCAAAACTACCAGCAAAGTTTGCACAATCTTGTCACAAATTCAAACATTTTTTTTATATATAGAATTTTCACTCTCCTATATCGCGCATTGTGTGACAAAATGCGCACATTTGCGTGAATTTGCGAGCATTTGCACACGCCTGATACGCATTTGTCACCAGGTGGAATCCATGCTGTAAGTAGGGACCCCGCTTTTACCATGACCATGGTCATGGCCATGGTGAAACGCATGGGTGTGTCCGTTGTACGGTGTGGAGCGGGGGCCGAGGGGAGGCAGCCCCCCTCTCACATACACCCTGTGGCCACGCACGACCTCACACCCTATAGAAAATAAGTGGATATATTCATATTCTGGGTCAGTTTTATGTCCTTAAATTGATTCCCTCAGCAATATCTTAGTGGTATACTAGGATATCTATCCCCTAGAACTTTGTATAAGGTGCTAAATTTCCATCCAAATTCTTCCTGTGTCAACTAAACAAGAAAATATGCTGAGACAAGCAAGTCCTCTGTTAAAAAAAAATCAATAACATTTTTTCGGGACACAAATTTGGTTTCTTTACAGTAATCTGAAGTTACATAGATAGACAAAATAGTCAAAGTACTGTAAAGTAGCTTGGTAGTCTAAGGATTTTTGTAGATGGCAACATTTTCCGTTGAGTCAGGCTTTTGGGCTTCTTCCAAGCATAATTAAGTGGCAAGGTTGGGTGGGCTTGTCCTCAGCAGGGGAGGGGCCTTATCCTGGGATTTGCCTCAGATGCACCAGAGACGTCGGTAGGAGGACACGTACATCTCAGACATCGTCAGGAGGACACCTACGTCGCAGACCACGGAGACCCTACACAAGACGCGCCACAGGTAAGGGCTGCATGGAGTACCTGATCCTACTCGTTTTATATTTTCCTCCACCCAACTTGTATTTTTCTCCAAGTTTCTTTTGTCTTTTCATTGGACAAACCAAATATTGTATTTTTCAAATTGACTTCAATCCAAATTTACCTTCAAACAACACTCTACATTCATTCTGTAAAATAATGTGATAATTATGTGTAAGGTGGAGTTTCACACTGGTTGTAACTTAAAGTTCATATCTTTTTGTTAATATATTTAGAATTTTTCATGGTTGAGTTTCAGACGTTTTGCTCTTATGTTCCTATAATTATTGATATATTTTCAGAGTTAAGATTATCGATAATTAAAAACATCCCATCTTAAACTTTGTGAGATGTGAGAAACGCATTTGAGACACACCTAGTGTGAAACATGCCCTAAGTTAGGAACTTTCTAATGTGTAAAACATTTGAGACAGCTCAGGAATATGATGATTTCTCAAAACTGATGGAAAAACTTGTTGTTTTTAAAGTCTGTTAATTGCTCGCTGATTTGGATTATCGTTTGACGCAAAAAGATAAAACTTGATATTGGAGACTAATACTTAGAAATAACGATTAGTATTGCATACAAATCCCCATTGTTTTCTGAGCGGATCTATCTCACACATGTTACTTCAAAGGTTTAGAACAGTGTGCCTTTCACGAAACTTTGAGAGTGTTTCACACTGGTCGCAACTCAAAGATAACAATTATTTTCAGTTAAGATATTATGACTTTTCATGATTTTGTTTCAGACTTACATCTCATGTTTTCCTGTTGTTATCTATATAGTATGTATAGTAATGAATATTGACTGTAAGAAACATCTTATCTTTCATTTTGAAATGTGAGTAACTCATTTACAGTTGTCTAAGTGTGAAACTCGCCCTTGATCATTTTAACTAAAATTACAGCCGCAAAGGACACACTTTCGATGGGAATATATAAACTACTTTTATGTTGCATGTATTCTCACTATAAAAAAGCCTGTTTCTCCTCACATGTCAACGGTTATCTGCACGATCAACATGAAGTATTAGGTCTTTCCTACCCCCAGCTTTTAGCGGAGACTCCAGGAAAACTCACACAAAGAAAAGAAACGTTCCGCATGTGCACTTGAATGCTCAAACATTTACGCCTATATATATGCCCCCCCCCCCCTGCCTTTGTAATGACAAGCAAGGCTATCCTAGCGGAGAAGGGGGTGAGCCACAACACAATATACTCCTAAAAGTTGCAGCATCTAGGATATGTTTTCTTTATTCAAACTATTTCTGGTTCCTCAAACAAGATCGGAATTCAATGCATTTCAAAACATAGCTTCGTCATTTAAGTCATACGTTGATAACATCCATCGATTGCAAGTCACCAACTTTAAAGGTGTGTGAGTGTGGGGTGGGGGGTGGGGGTACCCATTGGGCGACTAAACGAAATTCTGGTCATCTCTACTAGTTCTGGTCCAACCAGAACTTGTCCAAAACGACCAGAATCAGTGTTCCCATCAGCAATAATTATTTGACCAGTCCTTACCAGATATTAGCATGCGACGTCATTTCGCGAGTAAATTTCATTTTTTCAAGAGCCCTCCACAATATATATTAGTGGAGTGTGTGTAGTCACCAGAGTGGCCTCCATGTGCTCGCATGTGGCGGAACGGTGTTGCTTGTAAGGAGTGTTCGCCATTAGAGGTCGGGAATGGCCACATAAACTAAATGTCCTGTTGATTACATGTACAAGCAATGGTCAATTCTCCCTACTACAGATAGCCGAATTGCAGTATGTAAAACACCTGCAGGCTAATTTGGATTTATTTTGTTGACAAAAACAAAGCAATAACTATAGAAATTTAAGAAATAATTGTTATGTAATAGAAGATAACGAATGAATTTTCAAACAACATAGGAATATGAAATACCTGAATACAAATTGAGAAAGACTGATCATTATTTTTTTCTCGATATATCACCCAGCATTTACCTGCTCTTAGCTACCTGCGGGTAAATCTAGAGAATTTGGCCATCCGTGGTTGGCAGAATTGCGACACCCTACAGAGGATACCATGCATTGAGGGACTAGACTAAATTCTGGTCGTTTCAGCCAGTTCTGGTGGCTAAGTTCTAGTCAAAAACGATAAAAACTTGTCAAGCAATTTACCATTTTTTCGGTAGATTCTGGTCGCATAGCTCAATGGGATCACAATCTCCCGTCGTTTTTAAAACCATTTCATGGTCGCCTAAATGACCAGAGTTTAAGTTGGATTGCTCAATACATACTCCCCATAATGGCCGGTTTACGCGGGGCCTTAACGTGCCCTTATGATACTTCTCTCACATGAACCTTACTATGGGGAATAGACGTTGTGCATATAATGTCACACCTCTCCAAATGGGGCCGGGCGCTATCTTGGTGAGCAATTTATAAATCTTACAGTGAACATTTCACAAATATATAAGAGCTATTTTGGGCTAATATATCTACAATAATTGATGATATCGTAATGAACAGCTTTTATCATATGAAATGCAAGATTTCTAGATTTTTGTAACAGCCACGTGATGATAAATGCACATGGTGATCACAAAAAAGTGGACAAGGTCTAAAATAAGCCCGTTGATATTGTCGCAAGGATATTGCAAAACATTTGAACATGTCAAAAATAGTCACATTTGAGTCCAATACTCCTGCCAATTTTACAGAAGGTTTAGGAGAGCCATAAACAACCCTACAACATCATTATATCATTGTGTAAACGCCCCTTGACATGGTGATCGATGCTGTGTGCTTTTCTCCCATCCGCAGAGTTTTCCCTGCTTATTGCCGGTGTACTGGCCAGTGATCAGAGGAGGGCTTCTCAACCACAGGACAGACATTTATTAAGGGTTCACAACCCCGCCCCCCCCCCCCCCATCCTGACAAACCACCTTTTAAAATATCTTAATCCCCCATACTAAAATGGCGAGGAATAAGGGGATTTAATTGGAATATAAAGAAGTGATTCATGCTAGCCCTTGAGTATTTTAGAAAGGTTATGCCCTTAGTTGAAGATGTATAAAACCTTGATTTTTCTCCCAAATACCTTTAGCAGATGCAAACCCGACTGATAATATAAAGTAAAATCCTGGGTTAGGAATTTTAAATTAAATATGTCCGTGTGTGTGTCTAGGATTCAGACCCGTTTTGAATGGCTTAAGTCTTGGTAAAACATAAAAATGATTATTGTTGATTGTTTAAAGTATGAAGACACACCACAATGAAATTAACTTTACTTGTGTATTTCAGACAGTGAGAACAGACCCAGAGATGGGCGTGGTGGTCATGAGGGGCCTGCTGTCACTGCTGGTCCTCTGCTCCCTCAGCCAACAGGACGTTAAAGTTAACCTTACTTGTGCGTTTCAGAGGGTGAGAACAGACCCAGAGATGGGTGTGGTGGCTGGTACTGCTGGTCCTCTGCACCCTCAGCCAACATGACGTTAAAGTTAACCTTACTTGTGTGTTTCAGACAGCGAGAACAGACCCAAAGATGGTGGTCATGAGGGGCCTGCTGGCACTGCTGGTCCTCTGCTCCCTCAGCCAACATGACGTGAAATTTAACCTTACTTGTGTGTTTCAGACAGCGAGAACAGACCCAGAGATGGGCGTGGTGGTCATGAGGGGCCTGCTGTCACTGCTGGTCCTCTGCTCCCTCAGCCAACAGGACGTTAAAGTTAACCTTACTTGTGTGTTTCAGATGGTGAGAACAGACCCAGAGATGGGTGTGGTGGCTGGTACTGCTGGTCCTCTGCTCCCTCAGCCAACATGACGTTAAAGTTAACCTTACTTGTGTGTTTCAGACAGTGAGAACAGACCCAGAGATGGTGGTCATGAGGGGCCTGCTGGCACTGCTGGTCCTCTGCTCCCTCAGTCAAGAGGGGTATGGACAAACAAATACTCTAAGTAAGTAGATGGGTGTGGTGGTCATGAGGGGCCTGCTGGCACTGCTGGTCCTCTGCTCCCTCAGCCAACATGACGTTAAAGTTAACCTTACTTGTGTGTTTCAGACAGTGAGAACAGACCCAGAGATGGTGGTCATGAGGGGCCTGCTGGCACTGCTGGTCCTCTGCTCCCTCAGCCAACATGACGTTAAAGTTAACCTTACTTGTGTGTTTGAGACAGTGAGAACAGACCCAGAGATGGTGCTCATGAGGGGCCTGCTGGCACTGCTGGTCCTCTACTCCCTCAGCCAACATGACGTTAAAGTTAACCTTACTTGTGTGTTTCAGACAGTGAGAACAGACCCAGAGATGGTGGTCATGAGGGGCCTGCTGGCACTGCTGGTCCTCTGCTCCCTCAGCCAACATGACGTTAAAGTTAACCTTACTTGTGTGTTTCAGACAGTGAGAACAGACCCAGAGATGGGCATAGTGGTCATGAGGGGCCTGCTGGCACTGCTGGTCCTCTACTCCCTCAGCCAACATGACGTTAAAGTTAACCTTACTTGTGTGTTTCAGATGGTGAGAACAGACCCAGAGATGGGTGTGGTGGCTGGTACTGCTGGTCCTCTGCTCCCTCAGCCAACATGACGTTAAAGTTTACCTTACTTGTGTGTTTCAGACAACGAGAACAGACCCAGAGATGGGCGTGGTGGTCATGAGGGGCCTGCTGGCACTGCTGGTCCTCTGCTCCCTCAGCCAACATGACGTTAAATTTAACCTTACTTGTGTGTTTCAGACAGTGAGAACAGACCCAGAGATGGGTGTGGTGGTCATGAGGGGCCTGCTGGCACTGCTGGTCCTCTGCTCCCTCAGCAAACATCAAGTTGGAGCACAGACTGAGGTCGAAAGTAAATCATTTTTTTTACCATTTTTCTCTTATCCATTTCTTATTGTCAATCAATCTATTTTTTGAAATTTCATTTGAAAATGCATGTAGCAAAAGGTACAAAGTAAATTACAGTCTATAGTGATAGCAACATGAAAGGGTATACATTAAATCACACTATAAGGCAAAGATATATTTCAGATCTCATATATACTATCATATCTTTGAGTATTTATTCCCGTTTTGGTACTGTGACATTTTGGGGTCCGAGACCTTAAAATTGTAATTTCCACAGAGTGGAGCATGTTGTCAACGTTCTGTTATGTACATTGGCTTTGTTGTAATGTCACTTTAGGTATCAGGTCACAACAGTTTGATTTCAGTTGCTCCCACACCACCAACCTGTACACATCGTCAATTTTAAATTTTTAGCTTATTGTTATAGGAGGATTTAATAAACATTTCCCATAGTTATTTATGTCCAAACTAAAACACTTGTTACTTGTTAGTCCTATATGGTTTTGCTAATTAATAATCACAATTAACGTTATTTGAATGTCAAATTTATGTCAATTGCTCATTAATATTTAAAGAAAAATGTATGCAATGAAATATAATATAATGGATTTCAGAAAAAGTACAGGCTAGAATTGCAGCATCTGAAATATTTTTCGCTTTCTAAGCACAAAAGTACATTTGAAATCTTAAGTGGCAATGACGTTGGTTAGAAATCAGCGGTCATTATTATGGATTTGAGCTCATTGCTTTGATTCTGATTATGCAGTGAGGAAATCCGGCCATAATCTTTTCTTTTTTTTTTAAATTCAAAAAGTCATCCTCAGGGTAACCCCCTGGTCTTCCAGATGATACATGAATATACATGAGTGTATATACAATTTAAGTGGAATAGCAATAGAAAATATCAAGAATTACAATATCAACAATAAACAGGAATGAAAAGAACAGAAAATAATATAGGAATTACAAATACAATACGGAAATCAATAGAACAAGGTATTATGGTAATAATATCATATCATATCAAAATAACATATACAAATACATTTAAATTACAGAAGTTTTTCATAGGCTCTATACAACTTATTGAGTTCCATCTTAAATTCTCCTATATTTACACTCAGTCACGTTTCTTGGTAATTTTTCCCATAGTTTTACTCCCTGATGATACGGGCTTTTTTTATATTTACAAGTTTGCCGATTATCTACCTTAAAACCAAATCTATTTTGTTGCTTTGTATTTATACCAGTAACATGTTCCAAATTTGATTTTTCATAATACATCAGAGCTAATAACTGTTTTCGGCGTCTTTGCTCTAGGCTTATTATTTTACAATCTCGATGTAAGTCACATAATTCAATTTTGTCCTTTAGCATCTTATATATCTGCAGAGTAAGCCCCATAAGCTCGAACAATGAGGTTTATTATAATCTTGGAATCTCAGGAACACTTTGTTTTTCACAGGTCGTAGTTCTAAGTTTGTGTCTTTAAGTCTTTGTGTCAAGTTATTTAGACTTTTCAATAGTGATTTTTCAGACTTACGACTTTATCTGTGTTTCTATCGTAGCTATATGATAGAAAGTTAAACGCATTAACAAAAAGGATCTTATCATTGATAACTATACAGAATAGCGAGAAATCAAATATCCAACACGAGTGTTTAGTAAGGGATTCCTTGTGTTGATACAAGTTTGCAATTAAGACGGTGCCTCATTTCTGCTTTTTTAAACCTAAATAATGTACACTGAAAACACAAAGTCGTCAGAGAGCCACTTTAAAGTTGTCAGAGGGTTGTCATAGGTGCATTTTGGGTTGTCATAGGTGATTTTTGGGTTGTCATAGGTGACTTGTGGGGGCAGAGCAGGGCTCATTTCAGGCCATTGATACTGTGTGACAACCTTGTGACAATCCTTTGACAATTTGGGGGTGGTCAGAGGGTTGTCATTGTGAATTTGGAGGCTGGATGACAACCCAAAGGTTGTCATTTTCTCCTGACTACTTTGGCCAAAAAGGTTGTCAGAGAAGCAAAAACTGAGAATCGGGTTGTCATAGGGTTGTTACAGAACAAAATGAGAGTCAAAAGTGCTGCCTGACGACCCTAGGGTTGTAAGTGAATGGTGCCTAAAACGACAGCCCAAGGTTGTCATGGCCTCTGTCTATGATAAAGTATTGTAAGTGAATGGTGTCATAAAACATACAATTAATAGGCCTCCTATGTGTAATGGCCATACCTAATAATTAGTAATAAGAAAATAGGAAGCCATTATTATGGACTATGATATCTACAACATGAAATTATCATAAATAAGATTTTTTGTATAAAAGACACAGACAACATTGGGTTGTCGTTTTTGGCACCATTTTGACAACTCTGTGTTTTCAGTGTATGCTTTTTTACTTTGGTTTTACAATATAGAATAACAGTAAATCCACAGCTAAAGCCCCATACCCACTAGGCGATCTGGGCTTGGTCACCCTTCAGTATGCTATATTGAAATATACACGATTGATCTAAATCGGCGGGAAAATCGCCCGACGATTCGCCCAACGATTTTATCAAACATGTTCATTTCAATATAGCATACTGACAGGCGACGAAGCCCAAATTGCCTAGTGGGTATGGAGCTTTAAGAATTGACACCGGTGGTTGGAGCATGCACATATGATTCACGTTATGGCATTTACCTCCGTATGAAAATACTGCTATGCCACTCAATACACTCACCTTGAAAGGGGCTTATCCAGTTTCTGTCCGACACATTATTGAAAAAGAATTGAAACATTTTTTGACTGTGTCCCCATTTCCCCCAGCATTTCCAATCGGACCTGATGATCGAGTCATGTTTACCGTCAGAGAAGTTGACGATTCCACCAATCCGACCCTGGGCACAAATCTCTGTGGGGGAGGTGAGACCCTGGCAGTCTTCAGCTCAGAGGAGGAATTCTTGGACTTTGTAGCTGCAGCAGATGGAAACGTCCCTGACGGGTAAGTGGTTCAACAACTCATTACACAATGAAGCGGGCGTTTCACGCTGGTGGTAACTCTGACATCATATTTGTAGTTAACATAGTTGTAATTTTTTTATGGTTCTGATTCAGACTAAAACCCCATACCTACAAGGTGATTTTACTGGCGACTGGCGATGGGCAACTGGCAGAATCGCTGGTAAAATCGTCACCAATTCAGATCACTTGTTATTATGTAACATTTCAATATTACATACTAACAGGTGATCTGAATTGGTGACGATTTTAATTTACCAGCGATTCTGCCAGTTGCCCATTGCCAGTCGCCAGTAAAATCACCTAGTGGGTATGGGGCTTAACGTCTTATGTTCCTGTTGTAACTATATATATTATCCAGAGTTAAGATTCTTGACTCCTAGAACATCTTATCTTAAATCTTCAGATGTGAGAAACATATTTACGATTCTCCTTATATGTGTGAAACGCACCCTAAGATCTTAACATTTTCTCTTTCACTTTCTAGTCATTGATAAAATGTATCCCTAAAATATTGCCTCTAGGAGAAAAACATCAACTCTTGCATAAACGTCAAACTCTGCGGATTTAGTAAATTTTGTAATTTTAGTGTTTGAATTCGTGTTTGTTAATCATGGCTAACTATAAAATGCCAATGGTTGCTATTATTTTTAGGCAAATTCAACAACAAATGACTGACAGCAGCCTGTACGGCTGTATGAGGTGTATGTTTTTTGACACCGTTCACTTACAACACTTTGTCATAGACAGAGGCCATGACAACCTTGGGCTGTCGTTTTAGGCACCATTCACTTACAACCCTAGGGTTATCAAGCAGGACTTTTGACTTCTCATTTTCTTCTGTGACAACCCTATATGACAAACCAGTTTTCATTTTTGCTTCTCTGATGACCTTTTTGGCCCAAAGTAGTTGGGAGAAATTGACGAACTTTAGGTTGTCATCACGTCTCAAAATTCACAATGACAACCCTCTGACCACCCCCAAATTGTCATAGGATTGTCACAAGGTCATCACACAGCATCAATGGCCTGAAATGAACCCTGCTCTGCCCCCAAAAGTTACCTATGACAACCCAAAATTGACCTATGACAACCCTCTGACAACTTTAAAGTGGCTCTCTGGCAACTTTGTGTTTTCAGTGCTGTAAAGTACACTGCTTCCCACGTCATCTAATTATTGAATTGCGCATTTGTTTCAGTCCTTATTACATCGGGATCAAGAGAGTCACCGACAAGCCTGAGCTCAGAACCTTCGGTGGTAATAAACCCCCATTTATCAACTTTGAAGAAGACCAAGATAGTGACGGTGATGAGTGTGTGGTGATAGATATCGGTACCGACAGCGCCTGGAGTCTGGCCACCTGTACATTAGATGATACTAAATACTTCATCTGTATGGATGCTGAAGGTAAGGCTAATACTTCAGTCATAGCACTTTTAATTCCATACAAATGTTATTGGCACGTTTCACCCAAGGGGAACCGTAAATGCGTATCTCATATCTTAGATATTTTAAGATAAGATAATTTTGCAATCAGTGATTTTTACTTAATAACTATAAACATCGTTCTTTGAAATAAGATCTTAGAGTTACGAGCAGTGTGAAACGCCCCCTTATGTCCTCATCACTTGATTTTCTAAGTAATTGGCACCACTGAGTAGTCGTACAATCTGTTGGGGTGTTTCACACTTTTCGGTAACTCTAAGATTGTACTTTTAGTTAAGAAATCTTTTTCAAAGTCATGTTCATTGTTCATGATTCTGGGTTCCTGTTGTTAGTCAATTGCAAGAATCTTAACTCTATTAATGTAAAGTTAACGACAGGAACATAAAATCATGACAACCATGAAAGAGTTAAAATATCTTATAAAAGTTAAAATCTCAAAGTAATGATCAGTGTGAAACTCCCCCTAAGTCCAGGGTGAACATAATTATTATCATAACGTATATATCCCTTACTTTCTATGTGATACTTTCCCTTATATTATGACTGCATGTTCCTAGAAACGACTTTACTTCTCATATTATATATTTTTAAAATAATATTTCTATTTGACGTCTTCAGATATAGTCTGCTCTCACAGACGTTACAAAGTATTTCTAGTCTATACAGTCTTTATACAGTATTATCATTTTATATAAAGAGATATAAACAATGAATATGAATAGTGATATGAATAATAATAATGATTTATGTCACTATTCATATAAACCTTTGGTTTTGATATAATATAAGATACATGTTTCAGCATGAGACTATTCAATTTGTGTCAAAATGGACCATGATATATTTTAGTTTACAATTCACGGTGAAATTATAATTTTCCAGAATTCCAGTCTACAAGGAATCTGAACTATACATGTTACTTCTCTAAAACACATTATTATATAAATATATTTATTGAAACCTCTCATGAGACCTGATAAACTTTCGAGCTATTTTTTCACTCCACATAATTATTCTCTATTTCCTGAGAATAAGGATACAGAATTGTTACTATCTATCCAAATTTTCGTACCTTTTCAGACCCGGAGTGTGATGGCTGTGACCCAGAACCTGAAGACCGTGAGTCTAGCTACACCTTTTTGTGCTCTACCGTTTTGCTTAATTACATTTTTTGAAGTACGTGCTATTATGGGTAGAATATGAAAATATTTGTACTTGTATCGCATAGTCTTACTCATAAGATCAAAACAATTTAAACACGCGAGAATCGCTATGATGGAAGCATATATTATAAAAAAAATAATTTCACTGACAAACTTTAAGATTTGTTCCATCATTTTGAAACAAGACATTTAACTGCAGCAGTGAAAAATCACATACAATGTTGAGATTTTTTTTTGAAAATTTATTATGAGATATTCATCATTTTACAATTTAGCATTTACACTGTTTTATGTTTACGAAAGATAGGTCTACATAGTTTTGGGACGGTTATTTCTATATGTTTCTTTTCTTTTGCAGAACGCACAGAGGAGACCTGCTTCTGGAACCCGGCCCCACGGTCGGTTGCTACCTACAATGAAGCTACTGAGCTCTGCAGGCGGAACAAGGGGCGGCTGTTAAATCTACTGGATGAAGCTGACCTCGATGAAATTGATGAGTAAGAAACACATGGCAGGGAATTTCCGGAAAAGAAGTTCCCCTTTAACGTGTTAGCGACAGCCCCAAAGAAAATCTATCACATATGATCTGGGGTCACTAGTTGACCAGCTACTTATGTAATTTTCATAACCCACTTGTAATTTTTTCAATTTGATATGAACATTGTAATTATGAAATGGTTCTAGAACTGTTTGCACTATTATGTTTCCTTATTGAATAACATTTTCGATGATACCTCACATGAGAAAATACGTCTTACTTTGGGATGTAATACAGATTTTAACAAAGGTGGCTATGTGGAGACTAAAGCCCCGGCCCCACTTACCAAATCAACTCAACTAGATAGTCGTAGACATAACGGCAACAGTAGACCCCGATCATTCAGTCTTATCCCAGAAACTGTACTATGCCATAGAGTACAACCCGATAGTCGTAGCCTCAAGGATATATATACATATACATATCTACTGCAAACCCCCCTAAGACGCGACAGTCCAGTCGTACATCTTCATCTTCTCAACATGTAGGACTCAACTCGACTGTCGTAGGACTAGCTGCGATTTTCCCGGCCACACTCTACGACTTATCCCAACTCAACTCAACTCGACCGTCGAGTTGAGTTCAGTTGGTAAGTGTGGCCGGGGCTTTAAGGTAGTGATCCACGTTGCGACATTTTGCAAACTGACAAAAAAAAATTGTGACTTAACCGATTTCAGAACCGACGGTTTTTTTGTCGGTTGAGAATCGGTCTGGCAATTCAAACCTTTGGTTTTGAAATCGCTCAAAAACCGCTCAAAATCGCTCCCATAACCATGATCCATGTTAAAGTTGAAAACCGATTGTTCTCTTGTAATCTAGACTTTAAATCAATAGATATATTATTTTGAAAAATCGGTTGGTTTTCTTTATCACAATTCTGCAAATATTTTAAAAATTGAAAATACTTATCGAAAATCATTAAATAATATATCACGTGAATGGATATTCATTTAGATATATTTTGATGAAATTTTGATTCAAAAATACCAAAAAATAATTGGAATAGCACTGAAAATACATAGACATAATAAAAATCAGTCCAGAATTGGTCCAAAAATATCAAACATGCTTAATAATTTTGTCGGACCATTGTCGGTTGGAAATCGGTTGGAATAATTCACTATCACATATGTCGGTTGGAAATCAGTTGGGAAAAATCGGCTGACATGATCCACATGACGATTATGATCCACAATTTTGAACCGATAATGAACCGATTTTGGAGAATATATTTAAGCCACGTCCCCACTTGGGCGCCTAACAATGGCGACTTACAAAATTAATGTTTCAGAATTAAGAATGATATTGATGATAAATTGATCACCAATATGGCGGCAACCTATTTGGACAATGTGACGTCTGCAAAACGTCTATGTAGAGTGAAATATTGCCTCAGTAGCATACTCTTTGTAAAGTGATTGTGTTCTATTTATTCCGCAGCCTTTTGGAGCGAGATGACGCCCAGAGCTGGTACTGGCTCGGTCTGAGGCAGGAGGCTGGAAGTGGCCACTGGGCCTGGGACGATGGTCTCTACCCCGACCTACCGCTGGACAACTGGGCTGACCGACTCACCTACGGCAGTTCACGGGTCAACACGCCTTACTTGGGGGTCCTGAAGGCGGACAACGAAAAGATCGAGTTGTGGAACATCCTAGATTATGAAAATGGCATTGATGATGTCCCTTTCAGTCAGGAAGCTTCTGTCATCTGTGAGGCTGAAAAAGGTGAGTTCTGGTGCACGGGTTTCCCCCATGTGATCGTTGTTGAGAATAAAGCCCCATCCCCACGAGTGGCAAAACTGCTGACGACAAACGTGTCATCGGCCGACTTTTGGAAAACCGGCCGAAAATCTTTGTCGGCCGACAATATAGGGAATGTTTATCATCCGAAAATCCCGTCGTCGTTGATGAAAATAATCAGAATTGAAATATAAACCTGTTGGGACACAATGGACGATGAATTTTCGACAATAAACATGTATTTATCGTCCAAAAAAAGGCGCCAGGCTGTCCGACGATAGACCCATTCATCATCAGTGTTTTTCAATGTAAAATTAGGCCTGTTTAATATCTTTATCGTCGACGATGAAGGGATAATCTATGTCGGCCGTTTTTATCGTTGGAAAATAAGTAGCGTCTTTAATTGCCTGGCGCCAGTCTGTCTACTTGCTACTTATTGTGGCGTTTCTTTATCGTTGGTTAGTTTTCCCAACCTCTTTTACCCCGTGGGGAGACGGCTTTAGTGACAACTGCAAATTTATGACTATATCATTGGTTTCATCAGCAAATGGTCTGGTGCTAAAATCTTTTATAAATGAACGATTTATTGTTTCCACTTCATGACTAAAGTACAGACATTTGGACGATTCTGAGACATTGTGGATGACTATTTGACAAAATCACAAGTAACCTTACTTACTTCCACAGAAGATCATTTAGATCATCAAAATATCAAATATTCACCATCTTCAAGAATTAAATGTTTTTTTTATCTTAAAATGGTGGTGGTTGTCAACTTTTTGACATCAGATTCTGAGGAATAAAGAAAAAAATAGTAATTATTCTTTTATCAATTGAGAACAACTTTACAATACCAAATGGGGAGTGCGAATCCAATGTGTGTTTTAAATATATTACGACCTGTGTGGTATTCAATACTTGTATATATTTTTCAGACGACTTTGCTAAGGAGAATTCGCCGATCATTGAGTGGGCAAACAAGGACGTGGACGACGACAAGGTGGTCTACACCTGTAAAGATGGTTACCACTTTGAGGAAGATGTGCCAGGTGGCCGGTTTGAAATAGAGGTCACCTGCGACCTGGACGACCTTGAGGAGGCCGACGTACCGAAGTGCATACGTGAGTTTACAGACAACTACTAGAGCTTGTACCCAGAGTGAGCATGCGAGGGGGTTAGATCAAACCAAGGGGGAACGGCCCGCCTACCCATCAGTCCCTTGTTTATGTTTTACAGCAGACTGCCATGTGGATCTAATGGATCAGCCCAGAAAGGACACATTTAAAAACAGTAAAATCACCAAGTAGATAGGTATCATTTAATAATATAACCACACAGGTAGTGTTTTCTATAACATAAGTGTATGACTGATGTATTTTGATAAATGATCTTTCCATTTTATTTGCTCTTATTAGGGGTTACATTTACAAAATTAAAATACAGAATTATGCCAACTGATTTGTTTACAATTACTAACATCGAATTTCTAGAATATGAGTCCATCTAAAATTATTTTAATTATTTCATGCGAAAGATTAGGGTTTGGTTTTGCTTAAAACTCCAAAGATCCCCGTAGATCTCCATAGTTCAAAGCACCAGTAGAAGGAACAATCACAGATTTCAGTGATCCATTTATTTAGGAAATGTACTACAATCAAAACTAGCCACAGATGTGACCACTACACACTGCTGCCAGTAGTTGTCAAAATCAAGAGTAATTACAGGTGAATTGGGCTGTCCAGTGGCCCTCCTCTCTGAGTGCTGCCCATGGACTGAGTGGTCAGTGTGGAGCCAGCCAGTGGTAATATACCTAGTACGCACTGATCTCTGGGAAGGCAGAACGTTGCTGCAATGTTATAATAACGTCACATGTTTGGCTTGGTTCTTCTTCCCTTACGGCCCTATTACAGAACACGACGACTCTGAGCAGCGGTTTCGGTACAATATGATGATATTTTACAGAGAATTCGCGTGCAGTAGCGTATCATTTGTTTCTGCAATTCTCCCTACCACGGATAGTTGATTTACAGTATTTTAAGCACCTGCTGGCTAACTTCGACAGAATTTGTAGACAAAAACTACAGAAAAACTATGGAAAATAAACAAATATTTGTTATATATCCATCTATGAAATGGATTTTAAAATACTTAGATAATATTAAGTGGATATAAGGATGCAAATTTGTAATAAAAAAAAGATCTTTGGTTTTACATCATGTTATACTTCTATAATAATGTAATGATTGATGCAAATTCATACCCGAAAGCCTAATGTGTCTACAAATTACCCAGCATGCATCTTGATCTAAGCTGACCTGCAGGCAGTACTCAAGAAATTTGCCATCCGTGGTTGGGAGAATTTGGAAACTATATACATCAGTAACGAAGAATTTGAAGTGCGATTTCTCTGCAACACTGTCATATCTTAAGGGCCATACCCACTAGGCGATTTTGACCAGGTCGGCCTACTAGAAACAGCCGATTATTATCATAGAATCGGCCGATTCTAGCACCTATTCAGATTTCCAGTCAGTATGGTATATTGAAAGATACTAGTTTGATACCAGTCGCACCTAAAATCAGCCGATTCTTCTGGTAGAATCAGCCGATTTTAGCACCAGTGAATCGGCCGATTCTGGTCAAAGTCGCCTAGTGGGTAAAGGGCTTTAGTCCATGCCATGTAGTGTAAAGCTGGTGATCCACGTTGCGACATTTCGTGAACCGATAAAAAAAAAAGTAGCAAACCGATTTTAGGACCGATTTCTTTTTGTCGGTTCAGAATCGGTTGGCCAATTAAACGTATTAACCTTAAAATCGGTCCACAATCGGTCCTCTACCCATGATCCATTGTAAAGGTGAAATCAGATTATTTCTTTGCATCCTGGACCACAAATTAATAGGAAAACAGTGAAAATAAAATCGGTTGACAAAATTATCAAAATTTAGGAAATATTTTCATATATTATGTCTACATATGATCAGTAGGACCACAAATATATATTATTTAATCTGTTTGATTAATAATAAGTAAAATAGTAAAATACTTGTTGAAAAGCATTAAAAATTATATCATGTGAAAAGGAATTCATTTTCATATCTTTTGGTAACATTTTCGTTCTATTATTTTCAAAAATGATTGAAATAACCTAGGAAATTCATAGTTATAATAAAATCGGTTCAAAATCGGTTCATATCGGTTGGAAATCGGTTCAAAATTATTAAACAGGTTTAATAATTTTGTCGGGCCGTCGTCGGGTGGATATCGGTTGGAAATCGGTTGGAAATAATTATGTCGGTTGGAAATCGGTTGAAAAAAATCGGCTGACATGATCCACGTTGCGATATTTTCCAAAGTGAACCGATTTCCAGCCGATTTCCAGCCGATTTCCAGCCGATTTTTTAGATAGAAAATATTTTGGAAATCGGTCGGAAATCGGTTCAATTTTGTCGCAACGTGGATCACCGCCTTTATGCCACCTTCACCTCCTTCTCTCCCTTCGAATTCCTCTTATCCCCTTCCCATCGCCCATTTGCCCCCCCCCCCTTCTCTCCAACACCAAGGGAAATGCTTGAAAATTCAATTTCTGCTAACTCACAGGGCGGATCGGGGGAGGGGGGGGGGGCTTCAGGGGGTCCTGACTATCCCCGATCCTCTTTAGGTGGGCACTCAAAAGGCGTACTTGTGTGCACAAATATACAACGTTTTAGTATTTAAGCCACTATTACACTACGCTTCTTGGGCTGCGATATTGGTGTGGTCTGATATGATGATTTTACCAACAGATTCGCATATATATAGGAGTTATATTTTTATACTTTGGAGTGGGTTACACAATCATGTGAAACAAAGCATTGTATCTGAAATATAATTATACACTTTCTCTACGATATAATACACACAAAAATCGTAGTGAGGAAATTCACACGGGGAACTTGAAAATGAATTTTGACTAGGTAATCTGATTTTTTTTTTTCCTTTCTTGCTGGAGGCCTTTTACTTATGTCAGTCTTTTACATGAAAAAGCCAGAATGAAATCCTTACTTATGTTTGAAACTCTCACAGCAAAGAACCCCTGCGAGCTGAACCCGTGTGGCCTAAACAGCTGGTGTGTCCCCTTCATCTACAACAAGGATAAGCCCTACATCTGTCAGTGTGACCGCGGGTACAGAGAGGACAACTATGGCAGGTGCATAGGTGAGTAATACCTGGTCCCCACAGGGCGACTATAGATCTGTTCAGCAAGAAACAGCTTATTTTGTGTTACTTTTATTGTGACACAGCAATACTAGTCAAGAGTTCTGGCTAGATATTATAAATGTTATTTTATATAAGTATTGTTCATTAACAGGACACATATTGTCATTTCATGTTGAATGCGGCATCACAGTTGCATTTTGGTGAAGTAACGAGAATATAGGAAAAGACAAATTAACAGCAGGTGAAGGGAAATTTTTCAGGTTTTTACGTTGTTTCTTGTGTCCCAGATCTATAGTTTGCAAAAATATAGCTGCGTCCCCACGTGGCGACTAAACCATAGCGATTAGTTGTGTATGGTGGCCCAAAGTACCAAGTCAATGCATTCCCCGGTGACTACTGCTCTATGGGGCGCTACTCACCGGTGATAGGATGGATTTGGTACTTTGGGCCACCATAGACAATTAATCGCCAAGGTTTAGTCGCCACGTGGGGACGCGGCTTGAGACCAACGTGGTGATCGGCCGATTAGTCACCCAGTGACTTACCAGACAATGTTGCCTTTATGTCTGGCGACTAAACAACTAGTCACCGTGGTTTTCTTGCAAAATATTTAGCTTGTTTGATATTTTTCTCTAGTCGCTAGTGATAAGTGCAGTTAATTGCCAGGCAGGGTGACTAATGACCCCTTTAATCACTGGCAGTTTGATGGGAAGAATGTACCTTGCGATTAATTTTTTTCTCTCATCGGCAACTAAAGCCGGGTTTCCACCGAACGACTTTCACAGAGAGTTCCTAACGACCATGAACGACCATGAACGACCATGAAAGACCATGAATCTTTGCTCATTTTAGTCTTTCAGAAAGGAATAATTTCTTGTTTCCACTGAACGACAATATTTGGACGATTCTGGGGCATTGAGGACGACCATTTCCTACGACAATAGTCAGAAAACCCAGGGAACAATGGATTTAATTGCTTTTAATTGTCCTGGAAAGAAATCGTGAGCTACAGTCGTCCAGAAATATTAAACAGGTTTAATATTTGGTCGTTGGTGAATCGTTCACTTTAGTCGTTCACATATGTCGTTTGGAGTCGTTCACAGATGTCTTTATCCCCGATTTTGTGTTTCCACTGAACGATTTTACTAACGACAACAAAAGATTTGTCAATCGTTCATCGTCGTTCATGGTCGTTAGCATAATGTCGTTCGGTGGAAACAAGCCTTTACTTGTCATCCAGTGACGTACTAAATTCTTAATCACCGGGTGATGTTAGTCACCAAAGTTTGGTCGCCAAGTGGGGATGCAGCTTAACCATTCATGATGGCATAGTCATGCCTCAGAGATGCCTCATCCCAAATTTGGTGCTTTTATCTGCTCTCTAATGGCTTTTCATAAAGAAGTGACCTTGACAGATCCCACTATATTGGAAGCAAACAAGGAAATTTGATATGGGCTTAAAGGGAGCCAAAACACATTTTAATTGACAACATTTTCAAAACTCGGATAAGTAAAGAAATAAATGTTAAATGGGTCAGTGGTAAAGCATTAGCTATAGAAACTAGCTCAAACTGAAGTAGAATTCCATGGGAGATGGTAATATTTCCATTTCTTTGTAAGCGAACCCCATTTTTGTAGATCCACATTAATTGAGTTGAGCAAGGAAAACATGTTTTTAATGATTTTCTTCATATTCCATGGTTCAAATTTTAATATAGGCCAGAAAGAGACTCGAGGAATGGATTTACATGATTATTCTAGTTTGGAAAATTTTGTTGAAGTTATGGTTTTGACTCTCTTTAACATCACACTGTACATTGTTTCTTGCAGCTAGTGAAATTCTAAGCAACACCATCATCTTAACATTCTCTGTGGCTATGCCGTACGACTCTGACATTAACAATCTGGGGGAGGACGAA
This sequence comes from Lepidonotus clava, assembly GCA_936440205.1. Classification (NCBI taxonomy): domain Eukaryota; kingdom Metazoa; phylum Annelida; class Polychaeta; order Phyllodocida; family Polynoidae; genus Lepidonotus; species Lepidonotus clava. The sequence continues at coordinate 6,213,474 of OW387148.1, forward strand.
AATACGGAGTTCCGCGAAGCACTCACTGAGGTAGGCTTTTCTCCTCAGTCAGCTTTAAAAAAAAGTGTTCAATTGATGAACTTCCAGGATGGCGACCAAAAATAAATTACAAATCTTATAATCTTATAATCACCACATAATCTTAAGCAGTTTTGTCTGCCGCGCAATGGAATATGGGCTTTAAGATGTCTTTCTTAAAAATGTGGTCGCATACACTAGAATTATGAACAGTGTGAAACTCCCTCCAATGACTGCAAACATCTCAGAAATTATCTCATATTAGAGTTACTCGTCTAAGTTATCTATAATTATGCAATTATAAATATACCTTTGGAGTGGGATACACAACAATCCTTAAGTGATAAGTCTTCAACTAAGAAACTCTTGGACCCTACATCGTAGATATGACTTCTTCCCTTATACTCAGTAATTTTGTATTTGATTTTCTTAACAGCTCGGGGATCGACTCTACCAAAACGTTGCTGTCCTGCAGAGCTTCAGTGCTCGGTAAGTCCCCTTTACCCATCACCACTGCTAGTCATATTCACATGATACATTTATGCCACTGGCCGGTAGGCACTCGAGTCGCCCTAGGGTCCTCAGTGGCCCGTTACACAATAGAATTTCGTTACTAAGATAAAACAACGAAAGCACAACGAACTTTTGCTTAGTAACGAAAAGTTTTGTTGTTACGAAAATGCAATATCTCGGGATCTAATGAATGAAATTAAATTCTGTAAAGTGTTATGAACTAAGAAAAAATTATAAAAAATTCAGTAAAAGTTACAGCTCTTTGGGAACATTCTAAATATAGAAAAAAAGTTGTACAAAACCATCGTTGTTACGATAAAAGTAACAACGAAATGTTTCGCTGTTTACAATATTTTCGTTGTTACGAAACCCATTGTGCAACGGGCCACAGTAGCCCGTTGCACAATGGGTTTCGTAACAACGAAAATAATTTTATTAACGAAATTAATATTTTCGTAACAAAGATGGTTTATACACATTGTTTTTCTATATTTAGAATGCAGCCAGAGAGCTGTAACTTTTACTGATTTGTCTCTAATTTTTTCCCTTTATACATCAATTTAAAGAAGTCAATTTCATTCATTAGAACCAAAGGATTTACTATTTTTGTAAAATCTTAACAACGATATCTTTGTTAAAGATATCTTTGTTTGATCCTAACAACGAAATTCTATTGTGCAACGGGCCACAGTGGCCCGTTGCACAATGGGTTTCGTAACAACGAAAATATTGTAAACAACGAAAGAGTTCCTTGTTACTTTTATCTTAACAACGATGATTTTGCATTAGTTTTTTTCTATATTTAGAATAGCCTCAAAGAGCTGTAACTTTGACTGAATTTTTCTAAATTTTTTCTAGTTTAGAACAATTTACAGAATTTAATTTCATTCATCAGATCCCGAGATATTGCATTTTCGTAACAACGAAACTTTTCGTTACTAAGCAAAAGTTCGTTGTGCTTTCGTTGTTTTATCTTAGTAACGAAATGCTATTGTGCAACGGGCCACAGGTCTCGCATGAGACCCGTCATTGAGTGTTCATTATCATCATACTACTATATTTCCCAAACGATAACTCAGCAGGAGGTAGATGTTAAGAGTTGAGTGCCCAAGAGGACATTGATTTATTTTGGGATAACAACCTGCCTTGTATAGGCCACAGCCAAACAACTCGCTGGTGATTGGCTGAGAACACAAGACATGACATTATCTCCAATAAATCTAGCGTTTCAAGTTACATCTGAAATATTAACATCTTTCACGTTTATTTTTCGGAAGCTGACGATTTCTTCTAGAGGCAACTAAGAGCAATTATATCCATTGTTTCCTTTGTCTATACATAATCGTTTTAATCCTTTGAAATAGATGTCCAGAAGGAACAAAAGTCGGTCAGTAACCAGTACTGGACACAAGAAATCTTTCCTTTCCTGAAAGACTGAAATGACAAACAATTCAAATTTTTTACAGTCCTTTGCAGTTGTCTTTCTAAGCTAAAATCGCTCGGTGGAAACGGCCTAAAGCCAGGTCCCAAATGAGCTCCGAAAGTGACTTTTTTGGCCGCCAAATGAAAACGTCAGTGCCAGTGCAGCGACCAAAGTTAATTGTCCCAGCCGACTCAATACCCCTGAAATCAAACATGTCTGATGTTTTTGTTGGTTTGTCGGCTGACTAAACCCATTAAATCTGACTTGGTCACCCGCCAAGCTGGCGCCAGGGCATTTGGTCTCTCCCATTTTAGTCTCAAGGTGTGGGTTTTCTCAGTGGGGACTGGACTTTAAAGGGAGGTGCCAGTGAAATTCAATATTCTTTCAATATTCATTTTAGGACTAATGCTTAAAAAGGGGCACATAAAGTTTTCTTTATTTCACCTTGTATTTCTGTGACATCTCACACAGAAAAATGCACTGTACATGATGCACCAGATGCAAACAGGGCCATCATCTTTGAATTAGAAAATTGTGTATAAAGTCCCAAATAATAAAGATACTCACATTAAATTTGGCATGATGATTTCTTGGATAGTGGGGATCATGGCAATATGATACTTTATATTCACTGACTCTTCCCTTTAAAGGTACTTGGGGGTGTTTGGCATAAATACTAGTTGCCAATGCAGTCTGCTGCAAATGTCTAGGCAATTTAGCTTTGATATATATACAGGAACACCGTAACTTTATACAGGAACACCTTAACTTTACTTCTCATTGTACCATTGGAACTATAAGTAGTTTAAAACAGCTATAAAAATATTCATTTTGTAGTCCTAAATCTATGACCCTGGTGACACCCTGAACACTTTGTATACCTTTAAAGGCCTGTTTCCACCGAACGAAATTCTCAAGACTGGTAAAGATTTGTAAATTTTTGATGGTCGTTCATAAAATTGTTTAGTGGAAACACAAAATTGTAGGTTAAGACATTTGTGAACGACTGCAAACAACTTTTACTCAAGACAAAAGTAAAAGATTTGCAAACGACCAAATATTAAACCAGTTTAATATTTCTGGACGACATTTGCAAACTATTTCTTCCAGATGCAATTAAAAGCAATTAAAATTACCTTTGTTCCCAAGGTTTTTCAACTCCAGTCATTGGAAAAAGTTATTCACAACGTCCCAGAATCGTCCAAATCTCTTTATTCCAGTCGTTCGGTGGAAACAATGTTACAATTTTTTACTAACGACCACATTTTTTGTTTGTTAGCTTTGAGTTGTTAGATAAAAACGTTGGCTAAAGGCCTGTTTCCACCGAACGACATTGTGCTAACGACCATGAATGACCATGAATGATTCACAAATCTTTTGTGGTCGTTAGTAAAATCGTTCAGTGGAAACTCGTTCTGAACGACTGCAAACGACTAAACTGAATGACTAAACTGAACAATTCACCAATGACAAAATATCTAACCTGTTTAATAATTCGGACGACAGAAGCAAACGATTTCTTCCAGGGGCAATTAAAGGCAATTAAATTCATTGTTCTCTATATTTCCTGCCTGAAATCGTTGGAAAAATCGTCCACGATGCCTCAGAATCGTCCAAATATCGTCGTTCAATGGAACGACAAATGGTTCCATTCTGAACGACAGAAATGAGCAAAGATTTTCTTTTTTAAAAGTCGTTCAGGGTCGTTAGGATCTCTCCATGAAAGTCGTTCGGTGGAAACCCAGCTTTAATGTCAAATTGTTTGGTGGAAACCAGGCTTAAGAGAACTATTTCCACTTGCAGGCCAGGAGCTGAGGGCACTATGGAGGTGGAGGTGGTGTTCGGGCTCTACATGCCGGCCGACGTGACCCAGCTCAGTGTGCTCGCCTACAAGTTCGCCGACTACGTGCGACGGACGGGGCCCGTGGGACTGGAGGTGGACGACGAGTTCACCCCCTTCGTCGGCACCGTGTACTTCAAGACCTCCGCCATGGCGCAGAAAGTCGGTGAGTGTGGGCTTGGCCTCCAGGGACAAGCCTTTCTAGGCCCTTCAAAGGGGGTATTCCACTACACGACATGGGCTGCGATATCAGCAACATATGATTATATCATAGAAAAATATTTATACAATAGTGATATCAGGGTTAAAAAATGGTGATTTGAAGCCTGTATCATTATGTCTAATGTCTAGTTTTATCTGTAATATGTGTAATTTCCTTGCGACATTGTCATATCACAGCCCATGTCGTGTAGTGGAATACCCCCTTAAGGCCCTGTTAAGGCTGTATTCTACATTTTATTATACTGATTTTGATGCTGCCGATTTTGTATTTGTTTGATTTTCTCTATGAATATGATATGAGACCTTACATGTTATGTATCATTCAAAAGAGAATTGTAAGACCTTTCTATTGATGTATGACAGTTGTGTGTTTGAATTTTATTCCCACTGCCGATTTTCAAAATCGGCAGCAAAATCGGTATGTAGAATACAGCCATTACACTACATGACATGGGCTGTGATATGACGATGTCGCAAGGAAACTGCACGTAATATACATAAAACTCTATCTTACACCTATGACACATGCTCTAAATTGCCATTTTCTTACTGTTATATCACTCATATATAAATATTTGTCTATAATGTAGTCATATTGTGCTGATATCTGGCCCATGCATGTCATTTAGTGGAATATCCCCTTATGGATGTCTTTCTATACTTGCCTTGCGGGTGTATTTTTTCCATTATAGGGCATGCGGAGGCTATCCGTAAGTCCCTATATGGAAAAAACGCATAGCCTCTGCATACCTTTTTTTTGAAATGCACCTGCAACGCTTGTAGGGAAAGGCACATTGAGGGGGTATTCCACTACACAACATGGGCTGCGATATCAGCACAATATGAGGATATCATAGATAGCCCTAAATTTGCATACAAGAGGGATATCATGACCTTAATTGGAGCATGTGTCATATGTATAACATATAATTTTACCTGTAATATGTGCAATTTTTTTGCAACATCATCATATCACAGCCCAACTCGTGTAGTAGAATACCGCCTTTAGGTGTTTTTATGTGATTTGAGCTGCGATATTGCCATGATATGAAGATTTCACAGAAAATTCGCACACAGGAGTGATACTATTGTTTGAAATTGGCTATTCTTAAGCGCCATATCCACTAACCGATTTTGGGAATAATCAGCACTGACGTTGGTGATGATGTTGGCACAGCCATCAGCTGACTCTGTTTGGGCGTCGGCAGTCGGTGTCAACGGTCGCACTGACGGCAGCCCCAATCCATATTAAACAAGTTTAATGATTCTGTGCCGACACTGAGGGCCGACAGTCATCGTTGTCGGCTGTCGCTCTGTTGATTAGTGGGTATGGGGCTTGTGTATTTCAAACATGTATGTCCAATAATGCGACATCATCATATTGCAGCTTATATCGCATAGTGCAAAACCTCCTTATTACGCTACATGACTTTGAGCTGTGATATCAGCGCGCTATGATGATATTTACAGAAAATTCACATCCAGTAGAGATATAATTATCCGCAAATGCCACGGTCTGTTTCCGTATAAGTGGCAAATAATTGTATCTCTGGAGGGCGTTCCAGAGCTTTTTTTACGGCAGTTCGTATACCTATAATCACCTATACGATTCCTATATGGTGAAAAAAGTGGCCAGAGAAAATGTACGAATTATTTTATGTGTACAGAGGATGTTTACGACCATACATATATATGTACGAAAATTCGTATACAGTACTTTTTGTGGATATTTACGATGGATCAGGGGGGTCAACGTAATTTCATTTTCTCCATAGGAGCCAATGCTAAACAGGGTCGTATGATCAGTCATACAAGGATTATTTCATTGTTTTATTAAGCTGACCATTCATATATTGTATACTTGTATACTCATATTCGTAAATTCATATTCGTAAACCTTCAACCAGCTCCAACTTGATGTGAGTAATACCTTATAATGTATTATAATGATATGCATGACATGTTATGACATGTTATGACATGTTATGACATGTTATTTACGACAGGTCGTAAATATTTACGAATATGTTTCAATACTATACGATACGAAATTGTGAAGTCTTTGGACACATTTTTCTGAAGCAGACGTAAATTCTTATTCGTATATGGGGTATGTGTTAATGCGTCGTAAAAATCCTCTGGAACGCCTTCCTGATATGTGTAACTTGTCTGCGACATCATCATAGCACAGCTCATGTCGTGCAGAAAATCACCAACAGGCCCATCTACTGTGGAGGGGGTGGTGAGCATCCCTAAGTTGAACTTTTGCTAATAATGTCAATAATTTAAACTTAAAAGGGGGCTGGCAAGATTCCCCAAGTGGAACTTTTCAGTATTTTTTCTCAATCTTTTAGGTTTTTACATTGATTTTTTAAAACAAAAGGTGGAACTTTGAACAAAAAATCTCCTGGGAGGGGGAGGGTTGGCGCAACTACCTTGAACGGAAGGGGATTTCACCGATGTGACTGTCATTCGGAATCATTATCATGGCAATCATCTACAATATTTCTTTCATGTATATAGTTGACGGTCTATTAAATAGTTCTAAATATTTCAACCTATCACACACATGTAACTCATAGTTGATTCTCTCATGAAAGCAAATTCTCTGCAACATCTTCATATCGCACTCATATATATGTTCGCCACGAGGGGTTTTCGCACCAATGGGATATGGGTGTAATATGACGAAGCCACAATGATATAGGTATATTTCTATACTTTAATTTTGTAAAAGTCAAATTATGTGGTATGTATGGGGATACAGGCCAGCACGAATGCCTGCAACATATGAAACTTGAAATATCATAGCATGAAATCTCGCTGAACGGACATACGTAAATTGCATAGATATGTTTACATTTACAGTATGTGTTCACGAAAATAATTATTTGTATACAAGATTTTTTTTATGATGTACAATCAACCGTATCTAAATAGGCACTTTTGTGTAAATTACTGGGTTTCATTTATGACATTGCCATAACATTCATGCCATAATATTATGAGCACCATTGTGTGAGAACATAGTGTATCACGTACATGACAAGCATCAAACGCCCCTTTTTATAAACTACTCATATCAGTATTATTTTTGGTTTATTAAACCATACCCATTTTGTACAAATGATCTTCCGTATAAGTGTTTACAACAATATTATAAATAATATAACATGTAAGCAGTTACATATGGACAAAAAGACCTCAACTATATACCTAGTCGAGGATACAATAAAGTCAATCCAAGCAATATTTCGATGTATTAATGGGATGCGTCGCACGAGAAGCCATTCCCATACGCTCATAACTTGAACATATGGACGTCACACATATTGACAATGCCTTTGAGGGGGGGGGGGGGTCCAGGGGGTGGACGCCGTCCTGTTCCCCCATCCCCAAAACTTCAAAATCATCAAAATGAATCATACAATATAATTGTTTTACTTATTTTTGAATAATTAAAGTAAGATACGCCAGTTCATGTCATATTGCTAGTGTAAATGCATGTCTCCTATGCCACCACTCTGCTGTATACATTGCTCATTCCTTCACAAAATTTAATGTCATTACGTTCCCACAGCTATCACAGACGTGTGTTCACTGTTTAACGGCATCGGGCAGTGTAATGGCAACCCCTGCAGGCCCGAAGGACAGTACCCCGTGTGCGAGTGAGTATATATATATAAGACCTTTCTTATCCACCTTTTATTCACCTGTTTTCCTATGGCTGTCCAGAAAATGTCCACAAATATGGTAGGCCAAGCAAAAAAGAAAGTTGTGTTCCGTTAATATCAGTCCAAAATATATAGAGTAGGTTGGTCGATTTTTTTTTCTGAGGGAGGGGGGAGGCTGTTTTTTTAAATGTATATTAGTGAAAGAGTTTCCACACATGTGTGATATTGTACAAAATTCCAGTAATTTTCACTCAAAAGAAAACGTAAATTATACAGTACTCATAAATCACCTACACACAAAAAACAACAAAAAAATATATCTAAGACTAAATTCCATGATTTCAAAATTTTGGAAATTAGATGCCAATTATACAATTAGAGATTGCTGATTGCTATGTCTTCAACCATGCATTGAATTCATTAACCCTTTAGACCCAAATCCGGCCGTAGCCGCCCATAGCTGTAGTCCCCAATCCGCCCGTAGCCACCTGAAAAATTGTGATTTTCCCATAATTTTTCCAAATTATTCCAACGAGAACAGTTTCATGGATATTCATCTCACAGGAATGACTAATATATCGTTTTAAAGCTGATTTTAGTTCCCTACAAATGCTATGAACCCCATTCCTATAACGTTACTGGCCATGGGAGGGGAAATGTCATACTTTGAATATCTTCAATTAAAAGAAATTCCGGGAATTCCGGAGGGAAATCCATGGAAATCCTGGGGGAATGCAATATGTGGGGTCTAAAGGGTTAAATATTTTTAACTGTGATAATCATCCATCTTTTCCATTCCCACCCCAGCTGCCTGTATGCCTACCAGGGTCGTTACTGTGAGGAGCCCCCTCCCGGCCCGGACGTCCTCAGTCAAACAGAGATTGGGCTCATTGTGGCCATCATCCTCCTCTTCCTCGTGGTGCTCATCGTCATGCCGCTGATCATATGCTGCCTGCTAAGGCCCAGGGCCCGCATGGGCGGCAACTACATGCCACGTCAACCAGAGGCACAAATGTACGCTGGCAGGTGAGTTGGCATTTCTGGTCTACCTTAAAACCCACAATTAGTGCAACCCCTACAAATAATGGTCTGTTTCAGAAATAAGTGTCTTAGCTTTAAGGGTGTGGTTTATACAGAGGTTTTAATGAGGGTTTAAATAAGGGTTTAATAAGGGTTTAATATAGTTAACCTTGAAGGCAGTGGCAATGGAAAATGTTTTGAAAAATAGACAAAGTTCTTAAAAGTCAGAATGTTGCTTAAAATAGGGTGCAGCTTAAATCAGGGATATTACGGTATACATTTTTGAACAACATTTGCAACATAACATTTGTTTTGCCTTCATGACATCCAACACAAGAGTTTAAGGGATGAGGGACATCTTGATTTCGTTGTTGGATAGTTGCAAGATTGTTAAATTTCAGAATCATTTAATAGATTTCATTTCAATATCACAAATATCTTTCAGTTAAGATATCTTTATAATAAGCTCTTGCCTTTTGTTTCAGCCCGGTGTATAGTTCAGGAGCGAGGTACGTCACTAAGCCGGCAGGCTTTAACATGGTGAGGTACCGGTAGACCCAGCTGCAAGAACCGCAGGAGCTCCCCATCCCCCATTGAAGGGGCTTTTACACAGACCCTCAAAATACTTATGAAAACCATCATCATAGGACTTAGGACAGTGCTGACAGTTCATCGAAGGGTCGCAACAATCTTACAATAGTCCCAACAACATTTCTAGCTGTATAATACTATGTTTTTAGGAAAGGTTCAAAATACTTTCTCCTAGAGTTCTCTCCTAATTGTCTTCTGATACTATTGCAGAAGTGTGGCTATTGGGATGTGTAAACTCTGCTTAAGGGTTGGTTACACAGCCTGTCATAATCCCTACAATAAACAAGATTTAGCACAACGACACAGAATTCTTTTTAATAAATGTATTTAATTCTCTTTTTTCCCAGCATATTTTAGCTAGTGGGGGTGTTTTTAGTATTAAAGTCTCTCCCGGGGGGGAAGGTCAGGCCCCTTTTAATATGAATGCCTCCCTACCTTCTAAAATTCCTTAATCTGCCCTGGCAGAGTACAAGTTGTGGATAACTAATTCATAATGAGGCACCTCTCTAGTATATTTCATGTTTCACCTTATATTAGTAGAACCCAGACAATGGAACATTTAGACCTTTATTGAGTGTTGGAAATTACTACAAGACCGAAAACCAATTTATGCGTAGATTTCTTAGGCAAACCAAATTAATCTGATGCAAAATAATTTCAAAATAAGTATCTGCAGGTTAACTTTGGATAAATTGTCAACAAAAACACACACAAATCTATGGAGAATATACATATATACTTATCATATTTCAATCTATAATGGATATCTTTTTAAACCAACTTAAAAGATATGAAGTCTGATATATACAAAATAAAAAAGAACAACTCATACCTGGTTTTTCTTATTATTGGCAATGACAAAGAATGCCTTCATTAATGAAAATTATTTTATTTTGATGCATGTGACACATTTCCCAGCTGCATCTTGATCTAGGCTAGTCTGCAGGTACAATGCATTAAGAACAGCTACCTGTGGTTGGGAAAATTATAACCACAATGCACTTCGTATTATTATGTAGGTACCCCAAAATAAAATGATGTCTGGGGGAATGGATTTACATAAATTAGATGGACAGAAGTAAGCATTGTCAATGAATGTATCATATTTCTTTTAATGATTTATGATTAAGGTGACAATTTTTTTGATATTTATTGAACATGGATCTAAAAGCTATGGATGTGATGATCTCTCATACTATGATGGAAATACAGAATGAGATTTTATTCATTAACAACTTTGCAGCATTCTCAAATTATCAATTATCTTGCAATGTTACAAAAATGTCACATCCAAATGGTGGAATGAGGTTATATGTTCAGTACAGAATTTGCTGCATGCATACATTGTTATATAGATTCAATCTATGCTGGTCATCATCAGCAGTATCATTATATAAATGAGATATTCTTTGTTTTGGGATTTATACACTTTGGAATGGGGGAAACATACATAATTTTGTTTATATTTTTCTTTAACCATTACAATTTCACAATTTTAAATCACTACATCTAATAACAAGTAAAACATTCTTGTTAATTCACATTGTCCAGCTACTATTTTCACAAATAAGATTAATCTTTATGTCATGATTTGAAAATATTTTAATAAACTGTCACACTAAAACCAGGTGTCCTCTTTTATATGAAAGCTACCCCTGGAAAATGGAAAGGGAGAGAAAATGTATCCTTAATTGCTGATTTGTCCTTGTAATATGCATATTATAAAGCTATGGATATAAGAAAAAAGATAAAAATAGCAAATTTAAACAATAAACAAATCTAAAACTTATAATTATCTATTGTCACATTTATTAACCATAAACCAATTTATCGAAATTATGGATGTACCAAGTATTAATCCTTGATCTTAACTTCATACAAGGTGAATTTACAGGTTGATTGAGCAGGTTCAGGATCAGCTTTACAATGGTTTCATTGTCATACATGGGGTCAGGGCCAAAGTGCATCCTCAAGAGTGGATGTGCACTTTACATAGCTCACAACCTCTGCTTGTAAACCATACATTCAGAAATGACCATGATGTCATTCATGGTATCTGCTTATCTTGTGATATTGAAACTGAATTAGTGTTGCATCCCTCACCTGTTTAGGAAGTATAATTTCATGATAATTATATGTATAAGGATACATTATAAACATACATATAAGTATGTGTTTATTTAGGTATAACTGGTATACTAGGAACGCATGTTGACATTGTTAGTACAATTTTACATTTCTACAAATAATTCCAAATGTAGCAACATCCAGTAAAGTTAATCCACCATTGTGTCAACAAAGGTCTACACCTTCTAGATTCAAGATCCAAACATCTAATGAATTATTATTTCCTTTAAATTTGGCAGATGACCATCACTAGTGCATATAAATGCGGCTTTTGTAATATCATAGATGGTGACTCTCTTACAATAAATGATCAAATGGTCCACTGTCATCTGTTATTTGAGGCAATTGCAAAGATATTATAAGATGTTCAACTAGGATAAGATATCACCTCTGACTCTAAATAAAGATATCTCTTATTCTTCATAAACAAATTCCCTGACCAATACCTGATGGAGAACTTTAATATAATTTTCCGCCTGAACGGATTCCATAAAAGGTGCGGGATGGAGTAGCGACAGGACTGGAAGAGAATCAACAACAGGATATTTCGGTAAATCAAGAGCAATACATTGGCAACAATGAAATACAATGTATGGAAATGATTCCACACATTTACTGGTTTCTTTCAGTTTAATATCTAATCAGAAAAGATGTAAAGGCTATGATCAGAAGCTTTGCACAGAAAGCATATACCTATATAATATATAATATATTATATTATATTATATTGTGTTTTAACAAGGATTGTTTCTATGGAGATTTATAATCAGGACATTCAACAGAATTTCTTGTTACATATGCATACAAAAATACATTGACCCTCTTTCAGAATTTGAACTAGGACAAGATTATGGTGGTTTGGGATAGAAGCAGAAAGTTGGTAGCACTTTGAATCATTGCTAATGTTCTCAAGGTTTCAAATTTTCATTTAATTCAACTGTCTGTCATAAATTCCACACTCTCATAAAATTCTCATCCTTAAAAAACGGAAATGTCTAGAATAGACTTACCCCTGAGAGTAGTATTCCTGGGGCGGGGCCACCTTGGCAGGGGGGTACTTCCTCCTCATAGGGATGCAGCAGCACACAATGATAATTGGCATGCAGAGGACCATGATAAAGAGGATGACCACGGCGATGATAAGGCCAATCTCCACAGAGCTCAAATCTCTGTAAGGCGTGGTCCGACCGCTGATCTCATGGTCACAGTATTCACCCTCATAGCCATACCTACAGCTGTAAAGCAAAGAAGAGAGGAAGAAAAGAATACAATAAGAGTGCAATTGTGAAATTCTGTGATAAAAAACGTGCTTCCATGGCACAATAATCATTGAATGTGAGTGCCCAGATGCAATGGTTTTATTTCTTCATCTATAGGTTGTTCACATAATCAGAAAGAACAAATGAATTTGAAAATTATTAGTGCAAACTCAGTTCTGCATAGCTACACCAGCTGCTGAGAAAGAGGTATAGCAATTGATAAGTGCACTAATGAAAAAGAAACCTTTGCTCTAGCCTGAACCCGAAGTTTGGTAGAAATACTTCTTAAAATTATGATGATAAGGGTGATATTCATAAAAACATATAAAGAGTAAAATGTAATAATGACGACACTATATCGATAAACATTGAATACCACCATATATATGTGCTTTTAGTTTCAGTAAAACTCTTGACTCTGGGAAATGGTGGAGCTTTTACATATCAAATTCATCATGATGGGACCATAGTAAGTAAAATATAAGTAAAGTTCCTATAGCTACTTACAAGCACTTTGGATATTCTCCCTCGCTTACACAGGGTGAGCCATGGCAGTAGTTAAGCCCGCTGTAAAGGGAGCATATGTTGTCGACGGCTGAAAAAAAACCAAACAAGCTGAGTCTAACTGAAGCAACTTACAACCTTTAAGGGTTCCTTGCCCATGATCTTCAAGTTGCAAATACTTGTGTTTCACTTCACGTTATTTATTATGAATATGTTTCAAATGAAAGAAGAAAATATCAAGATATTCAAAAATTATTCAAGAAAAAGAAAGTTGGATTGGGAATATACTAAATAATAATTTTTTGGCACTCAATTTGATACTTTGTGATTATGGGAATTCTATTTCAAAATAACATGGGAATGAGTGAAAAATACGATGGGACTATATGTTTGATAAAAGAAATATTTATGCTAAAGCAAATCTTCCTTTCTAAACATTTGTGTTAAATACTGGGGATTCCAAATTAGCCATATTGTGATATAGTGAATTCGGTGATTTCCTTAAAAACACATGAAATAGAAGTCTTATATTTTTATGAACTCTCCAGCCTTATTTGTATTCATTGCATACCCACTAGGCAAATTTGGTTGAGTCGCCCAACTCATTGGCCCTAAAATTGGCCGATTCTGCCTTTAGAATCAGCCGATTTTAGGGCCGACTCATATCAAACACACACATTTCAATATGGTATAGACCTTGTGCAGACAGGGTCACGTGACCTGATTTTGGTGATCACCACGTGGTTATCACAACCACATGACTATGTAATATATCCACAATTTATAGAAATTAACTGTTTATTATAATTTAATAAGCTTCCTTTTGATAAAATCTACAACATAGATCCTTTTGAAATGTAAATAATAGTAAATATAAATTGATCACCAATATGGTGACCATCCCAATATGGTGACCATCCCAAGTCATCTGCACAACGTCTATACTTACAGGCAATCATAGGAATGGGCCGATTCTCCCAGTCGCCCAGTAAAATCGCCTAGTGGGTATGGGGCTTATGTCATATTCAAAGAATTTCATTGAGAAATATTTAACTATCATTTGTGTATGGTTTCCTCTAACAATGAGGGACTGGGTGGAAGATCAGCACAGCTGAACCCTTTTAACTAAATTGAATACAATGAAAATATAGAAAAAGACTTACACCATTGACATGTATGTCTACACTTTTCTTAAAACCAACAATGTTTCCATGGTCCTACAGCCTGGTAGGGTTAGGAAGGGGCTTGCAGGGGTATGATGGGTCAAGCAGGGATAGGAGGGGATTAACAAGAGCATGAGGGGTAAAGCAGGGGTAGGAAGGGATAGGCAGGGTATTAGGTGGTAGAGTATTAGGAAATCTGACGTCGGGCAGGTGTTAGAAGGGGTCAGAAGGGGTAAGAAAGTAATGAGCAGGTGTTGGAAGGGTTAGCAGAAGCATGAAGGGTACCGGTCCACTAGGGTTGGGAAGGGGCTGACAGGAGTATGAGCTGTTAAGCAGGGAAAGGAAGGGGTCAGCAGGGGTCCAACAAGCAGGTGTTGCCCGGACGGACTGGTCAGGTATGAGGGAATTATCAGGGATGTTTGGAAGTCAGCCCAGGTATGAGGTGGTAAGCCGGGATGAGGGGTTTGGGAGAAGTATGAGAATGAGGGGGTCAGCAGGGTTATTAAAAAGTCAGTGGTCAGCAGCGGTATAGCCCCTCAATACCATCCAACCCTCTCTGACACCCTCCCTGCCCCTCCCTGCCCCTCCCTGCCCCTCCCTACCCCTCCCTGCCCCTCCCTGCCCCCTCCCTGCCCGTCCCTGCCCCCTCCCTGCCCCTGCCCACCCTGGCTAATTTTTTTATGTTGCAATTTTTGTCTTTTTATAACAAAATATTTCTAAAATTAGAGCTTTGCTATTTAGCACCTGTAGGTTGGCCCTCCCTGGGGCAATAGTTTATAACAACGTCTCTTTGCAACTAAGTGCCTGAACATACTCCCCCCATGAGAAAACTTTCATCTGCCCCATACATCACTACATTACTACACATTTGAACATAATCAGCTCATCAGAGTATGTGTGATTGAGGAATCTCAGGTATCTGATGATTTTTCAAAGGAATAAAGATTGGTAACATTTTGTTAACCTCTTAAAAAGTATAATGATTTATCTTTCACATCTTTCCATTGAAACAAGTCTATGAAAAAGACCTACAACCAATACAAACTACAATTGCTTATTTGGAAGAGAAAAAGTTATAATTCATTGGGAAAAAATTCAATAGTTTGAAGGTATGATCATGTAGGAAAAGGGGGGCTTGACAGTGTAGTGGGTAACCTCTCCACCTCGCACTTGGCCTACGTTGTTTGAGCCCAGAGTGGTGTTGCCTGCTACACTGTCTCACCCTGCTGTCATCTACACTCTCATAGATCCAATCACAGTACTTTGTACAAACCAAGAACCATGAGTTAGTCCTGATATAGCTGAAATACTGATGAATGGACCTTGAACTACAAGAATCATAATCATCATTATGTGGAATGAGAAAAGTTCGATCAACATCTCTACCCAAGAATAAATATTCACTCACGGATCTGCCTGGGCACACTTGGGGACTCGAAGTAGACACCTGGCAGGTAAGGGTAAGTGTTGGAGCCTACTCTGAAGCTCGGGGATGAGCGAGTATAAGTGTAGAACATGTAGGCCAAATGGCTCAGTTCTTTGACATCCATGTTAGAGTACAGCGTCAGCGTAATCTTGATCTTTATTGTACCAGAAGAGGGGGACCTGTAATGTTGAAAATATTATATGTTATGTTTTTCCTATTGCATACACATTTCAGTTTGAAGAGCCTTAGAACTTTGTAAGATTCCCTTTATTGTCTTTAGATCCAGTATCAAAGCTTTTGCAAGAAATCAAAGATGTTCGATATTCAAGGAAATGTTGTCTATGAAAGTAAAAAGAACTCGATCTTATAGGTTTCATTTGTATTTAAATTGATCCATGAAATTTTACTCACGAAATATAGAAGCTGTCCAGATTGACCCTGCTTCCATAAATGTAGTTTACCAGCTGTAATTTAGAGTGAGACAAAGAATTAGGACCTTGTATGATTAATAAAAACTCTAGTTATAACCCACAATACATTACAGAGTGAAATTAGTTTTACAGATCTGATGAATAGTTTGCAACATTCAGTCTTTATCTTTTTCAAACAATATCACTGTAAAGATCAAACCTCAAAATGAGCAGAATTGTGCTAGTTATTAGCTTAGATGCACAACCATCACCAGCATAGAAGGAAATAAGGGTCCAGTATTACTTGTCATATATGGACATTTTTCTTCCTAAGAGGTATTTCAAATTTACTGTGTGTTATTGATGACTATTCTAAGTTCTTTTTCTCATTAAAGAAATTATAAAAAGAAAGTGCTTGTGTCATAAACTGCTGACCTATACAGAGTAAACTGTTTAACCTTTAAAGAATAGAATTTTACCCTTCCATCATTGATTTATAATAAAATCTTGATAGAAAATATATTACATCTCTGAGGGCTCTATCAATACCCTGGTAGATTGCAGAGGCTGGGTTGTTCATGTCACTATCATAATCCATCCTGACATTAAAGTAGAGCATCATTGAAGCAGCTCCAGGTGGACCAGCAGCTGAGTAAAATAAAACCAGGTATTCTATGAGATGTTCCAAGGTTATGTTTTGAAGAATAATCCGGATACTTCTTATGCATTGTGAATTATCAACTGTGTACTGTATAATCATAGAGGGAGGGGAATTAAAATTGCCAATGACGATTGCCTAAACCCTAAATAAAAATGAATAAAAAAAAACGAAAAAAAAAAAGTTGCTTAGACTACAAGTCTCAGAATGCAGGAAAATGTTTTTATTTTCAAATTTTCTTAAAATTTTGGCAGACAAAAATTGATAATATTGTGGCAAAATAAAATTGCTACAATGGTGTTTATTTGCTCGCGGAGAAATATTTGATCATCTTTGCATAAAAGTGAACAAACATGTCCCATTTTGTATGTAAATGTCCCGTTTTTCTGAGAAGGGAATGTCCCAGGCAGCTGTGAGGAAATGTTGGCAGGCCTGCTATAATGATTAATATATGTCTGCAATCTGCATCATTATGTTATTGCTGTTGTAATTATATGTAATAGAATTCACATTTACCTGAGCATTTGCCAGAGTTGTCCCAGCCATAGCCCTTGGAACACTGACAGAAGTATGATCCATCAGTATTGTAACAGCTTCCATAATATGAGCCACAAGGGTTGGTAGCACACTCATTTATGTCTTAAAAAGAGAATAACCTTTTTTAAATCAATACAGATATTAATATTAATCAATTTTTGTTTCATTCGAGGAGCTTAGGCCATTCAATCTGATAACCATTGTCAATAAGGACTTTGCCCTGTAAAGGTATGGATGCTTATTTACATCCCATCTTTAAAAACATGAACCAGATATGAATTGTGAGGATTGCTGGAAAAGTCATAGTATGATTATAACTATTTCCTTTATCTATCTTTCATCTAGCCTTTGCTTCCATTCCGTTTTTCTAATGGCAAAACTATCAACTTAATTGACTTGATGGAGTACAATGTCTATTATTTCCTTGGAACCAAGTATGAATTCAATATAACTAACTTATGTTTAAATGTAATTATAAAACGAGGATGTTAGAGTTGTCTTATATTGAACCTCAAGAACATAAACTTACCACGGCATATCTTATCAGGTCCCATTTCGTAGCCTTTCTTACACAAGCAGTAGTATGACTTGTGATATTCATTGGTGAAGACACAATATGAATGGCCATAGCAGGGGTTGTTGTAACAAGGGTTCTTTACTAAAAGAAAAACATTTTTTGTTGTTGTAGACACTAAAAGGTGGGCAACTTTTTTCTGCATCGTTTTACAGAATGTTTGATTGAGGCAGAACTCTTCATGATTGCTCAACTTATTTATTGGAAATCAATATTTTTTCTGGAATAGAAGAAATTGTGAAAACGCTTTCGGATAACAATATAATTATATGAAAATCCAGAGGCCATAGCAGCATTTTGATCAGCAGAACTAACTTATTTTTCTGATACTTTTGACAATTTTGTATTCCAAGTTTTTAAAGGCAGGTCTT
The DNA here is from genome assembly GCA_936440205.1 of Lepidonotus clava. Lineage (NCBI taxonomy): Eukaryota > Metazoa > Annelida > Polychaeta > Phyllodocida > Polynoidae > Lepidonotus > Lepidonotus clava. Next base: position 6,231,804 of record OW387148.1, read on the forward strand.
TATAGGGAGGAGCCAGTGCCGAAAACAACACATAATCAATTCTCGTACTGTCCAAGGAATGTTCATGCCAATTCTATATCAATATTAATACCTATAATACTTTGTGTTATATGAAAATTGTTCTAAATCTTGCAGACTCATTAGAGCACCTTGCACAGTGCATCAGTTTTTATGTGATGTCATAAACAGATCAGATGGGTTTTTGAAATGCAGGAATAACAAATTCTGATTATCCTAATGGTTGTTACTTTATCCTATAACATTTCTAAAAAATACAATTAACTAACCTATGTCAAAAATGTGCAATCTATAGCCTTTATAGAATATCATGATTTTAGAATTTCAAAATAATATTTTTTTTTTTGTGATGTCGCACTCAGACATGTGATTTCCTGAGGACCAGAGGAATCAAACATTTCTCAGAACTAAATGACATTAATTACATGAAGGAGTCAATCACTGACAGATAAACTTTGCATACTTCTATATCAGCATTATATTTAATTTTCAGGTTATTAGATTTTCAGTACTTAGCATGTTTTGTTTTAAATTTATTTTTAGCTCTCTATGTCTACAAATGGGAACTGTTAAAGAAAATATTGATGAGACTTTAGCAAACTTGTGTCAGTATCTCCTCACTAGTCAATGAGATTGTAACTATAAAAGCCCATTATCACGTCGGTATAAGGACTGGTAAAGGGTTTAGTTAATTGGGAATTACTGACATCATGATTTATCAAATAGCCTTATAAAGAGGGAAAAAAAGAATAGTGGGTTTCTAGGGCCCATGAGTTATACAAGAAAATTATCTTTAAAAAATGAAAATAAAGCAGTAATATCTTTTGAGAAAGTCCCCTTACATGGATATCCAATTCTTATATAAAGCTTCACCAGTAACACCTGACCCTTCCTAGTATTTTCTCATGTTATGGTTGATTGACTGATGAAAGTTTGCCTTTGTGGATGTAGAAGGAAAACAAACCATGACAATGGATAGATCTCTGCTTATGAAAGAGAGTGTATACTTACGGATGCACTTTTTCACTTCCAGCTCAGCCATTTCTGTTGGATTGCAAGTACAGGGAAATTCTTGTTTAGTATCCATATCGTCATCATTATAATTATCTGGGGCAACCATGAAACCCGCCTTACAGGTGTACTTGAGCTTGTGATCACCATTAATGTCAGTATCCACTGTCTTGTCAGCATGGGCCACCTCAGGAGAAACGGCCTTGCAGAAATTTTCTGAAAAATGCACAAAATGAAACTTTAAATGATTTATAAAAAGAACTTCAGGAAAGCCAAAAACCAAATAAAATGGGAAGTTTGAAAGCATAGTGCCTGTTTTCTATAGAAAAGTGATTGGTGTCAAAATGTGAAGAAAATGTACCACAAATACAGGCCGCCCATTTACACTTGTATAATCAGCTGTTAATATATAATTGGCAGGGAATATTTACCAACATATTGGTAGATTTTATCATCAGTGCCACGAATTACATATTGGCTCTGGCGAGAGTATAAAAGTATCAGTGGCAACTCATCAGCACGCAATTTTTTTGGTTTATCAAACCACATTCATAGTTTACAACATGTTCTTTTATGCAATTTTATGTGAAATATTAGCGGGATTTACAAATGGCTGCCATTGGAGGCCATTAATGATCCTAACCCTTGTTTTGTTGCATGAACTTCTTTTGATAATACCTATCTCAACATTGAGCTAGTGATCCATAATGTGACAAAAGACCAACCAATTTTCTTTTTGTGCATTTTTTATACCCTTAAAAACATTTTTTACTGTCACAATTCCCTCGGGATAAGAATGATTTGATAGATTGTAATTGATAACTTGGTTCATAGGAAAATACTTTATTAAATAAATGATATCTGAAATTGGTCCAAATCTGGTTGTGATTGCATCTTCAGCTACTTTATTTGTCTATGTCAAGACTTTATACAGAGACATATTACTTACATTACAAACTTTTATTATGATAAGTATCTTAACCAAATGAAGCTTAACACAATGGCCTTCCCGCCCCAACTGAACTCATAAATGCAGACTTGAAGGGTAAACCAGACATCTATACTTACTATATGTTGCCTCACATAGAATAAATGCCTCCTGGTTGAATCGCTGAGTACCTGTACCTTGAGGTGCTGTATTCCAGAGGTTTATAGTCTTTTCACGGGCATTATAGATCCCTGCGAATGGAGTCAACGTCAGAGAACTGCCATAGTTAAAGGGGTCAGCTAGATAGGTAGCTGGAAGGTCAATACGCTTGCCATCAGTCCATCTGGGGATACCCATTCCAGACTTCTGGGACAAACCTGTCCAGTAATCATTGTATGCCTGCTTGTCGTCTACAAGTGGCATACTGAAAAGAAAAGAGTCAAGATCACAATCTTATTTTTCTTTACTTGTGTTCATATGTATTTCTTTATTGGAAGTTCTATTATGGAAGCTAGACATTTCTGAGGATGATTTATGACTACTTCTATATTGGTAACACTAAAGCTCAGCCTCAACAGATATAGTTTCAGAGTGGTTCTAATTGGTCATCCTAACAACATTATACATGGTGTTTGGATTTCCTACTGTGATCATTATGTTCTGCAATGCTACTTCTCCCACTGACATAATATCTGCCATGTTCAGCCATATGTATAAAGAATTGCATCAGAGGTCTTGGATATACATTTGTAACAAGAGGAGAAAGACATAATGAGAATAATCTTATTAATATTTGGAAGTGATTAAAGCGGTTGACAAAATAATAATAAGAACCATGTGGTGTCATTTTAATTATAATGAACAGTTTGTGGCATAGATACCAAGTTAATTTGCCCAATTGTCCAAGTCTTTAATTGTTAGGGATGGTGGGCGGGGAAAAGAGTAACTTGGTGAGTTTTTAAAGAATTTTGTGACAGTTTCCTTCTTATTTTCCTTCACTTTTTGTACCATACCATGGAGCCAGAAAAAAAATTCAACTTTGTGGTATGAAGAGTACTGCAGACGTGCCCCTATGTAAGAAGGTCCGGAAATATAGCAATGAATGCAGAGACTAAAACTCTGTGATTTGACTGGTTTAAAATATAAAATGTTCTAAAAGTAGTTTGTATAAATGAATTTGAATTAGACAAGAGTCCAATCATATCCTTCTTAACCTAGAAACGATTGCCCCTAAACAGAGATTGTACAACAGGCGAGATACTTCAGAGAATTATATATAGTTTGTCATCCTAACATGCAATTAGCTATAGGAATTGCACATCATACATACACAAAAGCACATTTATCTGAAAGAGTAGTTCTTTTTTTTAACGTTTTGGTTCACTTACTCTTCATTTGTTAGTCTCTCGATGTCACTTTCTTCATAGAGGTTCATCAATGTGCCCCCACTCTCCATGCACACTTTCTTAGCCATGAGGTGAGTAAACACGTTGTAGGGGTGAGGGTTCCAGAAACAGTAGTCTGAAGACGGCAGGTCACGAGCTATTTGGAAGAGTAATGCACATTAAGATAAAAAGATGATTGTATAGAATGGACAATTGTACAAAATGCTTGATGCACAATTGTACAAACTATTGCAAGTCTCACACTAAATTGGTGTACAAATCAGCCAGTTACTGTTTTATCACCATACGGGATTGATTTTTTTTTTTAAATCTTTTTTAATCAAACTTAAACTATATAGGGTTATTCCTTAGTCAAATACATATATTTTGATTTATTAATATTTGTTAAATTATAAATTTTAAAATTCATTTATATAATGCAATATCTTGCAAAACTTCAGTAGTTTTCCCAATTTTGAAACATATTACTGTATATATAAACTTTTAATCCTACAATCCTATAACATCATAATCTTATAATGGTCTGTAATAGTCATGACACAATACTATCTTAACCCAAAATCTTGTATTATCAAGCAGAGATTGTGGTTTTGGGCAGTGCAACCACTACTCCAACCCCCACAAGCAAAAACTTGTGAAATCAATTTATTCAAGAACATTTCATTGGTATTCATAAGAACATGACCTTAATTATCATAGCACAAAAGAATTACTTACTGGCTGGACTACACTTATCACAAGCGGCATCTGAAGTTCAGAGTAACCATTATATGTATCACAGATTCATTAATCAATTGTTAAAGGGATAATTAAGGTACTGTTAAATCAATATTCTAAATCCATTACAGGGTCCCAAAACCACAAATTTATACCAGACCTGCCCAATAGGATTACAATAAAACAAAAACATGTGTGTCACCATGCTTATTTCATAATGAAAGGTTGAGAAAGATAATGCTCTGAATTATAGAAGTCTATGGGGAAAATAAACTAAGTGACATTCAACTGACACTAGAACATAAAATAAATCTCTACAGCTTTACCCAACCTTCGGAAATTGTACCTTGGGTCTGCAGCATTACTTGCAACCCGGAAAAAGACATAAGCATAGGGGTCACTGATAATATTAAACTACTTGAGATTAATGAAACCTAAACAGCTGATTGTTTCTGTATACAGTTCATGGACGTGAAGTGATTCTTGCAATGTTGCAGTACTTTACATCGATGCAAGAAATGACAATGCTCATTAGTCATGACACAATACTATTTTAACCCAAAATAAAACTTGTGCTATCAAGCAGAGATTGTGGTTTGGGGCAGTGCACCCACTATTTCAACCCCCTACAAGCAAAAACTTGTGACATATTCAATAACATTTCATTGGTATCCATAAGAACGTTACCTTCATTATTATATCACAAAAGCAATACTTACTGGCTGGACTACACGGATCACTACATTCCACATCTGAAGTTCAGAGGAACCATTATTTGTATCACAGATACAAAGTATCCACACAATAAAAGTTATTCTAATTGCAAAATATTAATTAAATTATAATTATTGTTTATTATTTGCATGTAGTTTTATTGCAAATCCAAACCCTAATCATATTTGGTAAACTTAAATTTCTCTTTCAATCTTTTAATCAAAATGTCTTATGTTTTCACATTTGTATTCTAAGTAAGCTGTCATCAATTTGATGTTTTTAAAATAGACCCACCATGGGGAATGTGTGTGAACAGTATGTTATCACTTCAAACTATACATATAAAGCCTACTGCATGAGGACATTAATCATCTGATTCGGTTAAATTACGGCTGGAGGTAAGGGAAGACAGGACACACCCGCTCAATCCAGATTTGCGTTTTTAACATAACACGGGCGCTTAAAAGCATTGTAAATTACATGAAACGATTTATTAGTGTAATGCCTTAATCTATCTATAGGCCCTTAAGTCGGATAGTCCAACATGACTGTAAACAAGGGAAGTGTGTAGTTGTAATGACATATTCATTATTTGTCTGACTTCAGTTCTAAATAGACCTTTCATATGTTATTGTTCAGGCACTCATGTATACATATAATTATGTATTCCATCTTATTCTGAATCAGTTGTGTAATGTTATCCCAAGGGTGCTGCTGTTACTTTCACACTTAGAGATAGTTATGCTTGCAGTTCATGTAACATATCTAGTGAGAGATTGTCATACTTACATTCAGCATCCATGCAGACGACCCCATGACCTAAAAAACCTCCTCTCACTGGACATCCAGGAGTGTCACTCAGTAACCAAATTGATCCTTCTTGTCGCTCAGAATTAACCTTTCTGAGGGTGAAATGCATGCATCCACCCTGGCTGTGTGGATAGGATCTCCCTGGGTTGAAGTTGACGACTGCAGCTGGCCTTCCACCGTTCGCCCTTACGAGATCACCACCTTGCGTTAGTGAATATCCAATGTAATGCCTAAATGTAAAAGAAAATATCTAGTTATTTTTTCAGATCACACAAGTATATCTTTCAGATGGTGAGATTTGAGGTTAATTTTGCTACCAACCATTATATATAAATTTGATATGAAAAAAGGCAACTGCAAAAGTCTTCATAATTATTATCTGAAGTTTGCCATCTGCTGGCAATAACTTCCCGCGCTGGTTGGACATTGAGGATCGCCCCCTTAGGGGGCGGATACAGGAATTTTGAAGGGGGGGGGGGCAACATAAAGGCTAAGTATTAAAACCACATATAGTAAATAGTATCAAAATACGCCACATATGACACTATGACACTATACAGACTTAATTGAACCTAAAAATGAAAGATCAAAAATTATTATCAAAATTTGTATTGTTAGATATGCATGGTATATTACAGATGATTTCAGTGTTTTGAAACAATAACTGCTATTTTGAATTTCATATTTAGCTCTAAATCAACTAAAATGAGATTTTTTGGCAAAGATGCCCTGAGGCATCTGGCGTGTTCTTGCTGGTGATGCCTCAAAGCATCTGGCGGATATTGTTTCATTATGTATAGTAAATGAAAACTAGTTTATATCTGGGTAACCTTTAATTTAATTAATAAGAAATGGAAGTGGTATCTGTATCATAAGTGGTTGTTTAATAAGTGGTAATTTAATCTCTTTCATAAAGAAAGGAAAACTTTAATTTTTGAATTCTTCTAAGAAGTTTATTTTTGAATTTTTCTCTTTTAATTTCGATTTCTGTATCTCTTGCTTTTGAAACTATACATGGTTTTTGCTAATGATATATATATATATGTGTGTGTGTGTGTGTGTGTGTGTGTGTGTGTGTGTGTGTCTGTGTGTGTGTGCGTGTGTGCGTGCGTGTGTGTGTGTGTGTGTGTGTGTGTGTGTGTGTGTCTGACATATACCACGAGGGAGGGGGTTCTTTAATTGGTGATTGTCTGGGGCAATGGTCAGCTGATTTGTACATTTCACCCCTGGGCCTATAAAAGAGTGTTTCTGCATGGGTTCCCTATCATTGTATCTTGGGCAGTCAGGCAGAAAGGATCAAAAGGTAAAGCAAATTATTTCTTTCAATTTTGTGCATACTCCCCCGTCGCTTCGGATTCCAAATGTAATACATACTCCCCCGTCGCTTCGGATTCCAAATGTAATACTCGCTCCGACTATAGCCTTTTTTCGTCACGCACTTTTACTGTAGTACTGCGCAACCGCATCACGCGAGTGGCCCTCCGCGAAAAAGTAGTTCTTTGAGAAGTAGTTATGTCAGGCTGGTAACAAGTCCCAGCGAAAAGTAGTCCCGGCATGTCCCAGAATGCTATAGTCGGAGCAATGATTACACGGGAATCTGACGCGAGAAAGGAGTGGGCCTTGTACTTGTGGGTTTGGGCCCGTGTAGATAGACTAAAGGCCATGATCCATGATGCGACAAAATGCCTACCAATTTTCAGAATACTGCCGGGTATGCACTGTCCCTCTGGCCAGGGGCAGACCTTATGACACCACTCTGGTGCCGTGAGATTATGTGGAGGCGTTCCACATGACTGGTGGAATAGGCGTTATATTCACGGCCTACTTCTATTGTTCTCCCCGTCCACCATGGTAGATATATATATATATATATATATATATATGCATATATACATATATATCATTTATATGGTGGTCTCCAACTTTGAATCCTGTAATAACAGCATCAGGAGTTTGTTTTACGTTTTATGAAGAAAAACGGATCAACTTTGTGTTTTTCTAATGTTGTAAATTGCAAGGAAGAATCTAGGACCTGAATGATAATGATGATAAAGGCATGATTTAAAGAACTGTGGTAAATAAGTACCCATGAGAATTCATCATGTTTTGGAATATTCAAAATGAGACCTACCGCGCATCCTGTACTGCTGTAGATTTGGCAATTTCCTTAATGAATTCCTTGTAATCGCTCTTGCTTTCAAAGACAGCAACGCGGGGATAAGATGCTTCATTTGAGCAGAGAGTATCTGGTGATAGACTGTTGGTAGTCGGATAGACAATTTTGTATCCTATATTGCCTACTGTAAAAGCTGAAAGACAGGAGAGTGTCATAACCAAGTGAAACTCGTTTTCTTTTTTTTTTATCAAATATTGTCAATCAATCGCTCAATGTGCACTGTAATTCTTGAATGAGACTTTATTACACACACACACACACATATATATATATGTAAACCACGATATATATATATATATATATATATATATATATATATATATATATATATATATATAGCATTTTGTGAACAGATTATTATTCATTAGAGAATACAACTGTATTTGTAAAGGCCGTATTTTAATTCGCGTTTTTGCTGATGCGAATTACAAATGCGAATCTGGACACCAAACTCAAAGTGTAATATAGTAAAAGACCCCAAAATGCGTAGTATGATATACTTTGTGTTGGGTACAGCATTCTACTTAAGTTTTCATAGCTAAAACTTTACCACTGACCTTATCTAGACTCACATTTCTATACTTATCTGATAACAAAAAATGGTAATTGTGATTAAATCATCATGTAACAATGAGGTATAATTGTATACTCTTAAAGAAATATCTTTAAAATGCTTGATGAAAACTGGGATAAAAGATACGTTACATATGCATTACGTTATGCCTTGGAGGATCTGAAACTCCCTATAGAAAAAGGTGCGCGTTAGGATTCGCATTGGGAACTAGAACCCAAATGCCTAGTCTAATATACTTTGTGTTGGGGCCGACGTGTAGTGTAAAATGCACCTGGGGGCCATTCCATAAAAAGTTACGAACATGCCTACGTACTTTACGCAGGTACACAATTTCACCATGAGGTAATAATGCTACGACAATATTTAGGGTATCATTAGAAAGCTTATTTTAAGAGGAATCTAGTAGTAAAACCAATTTAAAATCTCGTGAGAATTCATTGAGGTATCAAAGAAAGATGGAAAATTATTTTAAATCCCATCTCATATAATTTGTGAACATTTTCCCAAGTACAGTGTTTGTAGTAAGTCATTTTTGACATTACGAACACTTTTTCTTATGCACACAACTTATGCACAAAGTCCTAACACTTCTGAACATTTCTGAACAGCGCCCTGATGTGAATCAGACACGTTGGGCACCGGGACCAACATGACCTTTAACCCAATACATAGTGTAATTAGGGCTTGTGCTATGCCATACTTTGAGACCTGCATACTGCGCATAGTGCACATACAGGTTGTACCAAGGCAGCGGCCATTGTCGGGGTATACAAAGGTCAAGGTTATAAAGCCAGGCATCTAACACTTGTCAAAATGCATTAGATAATAGGAAAAAAATTTAATTTGGCATGAGGGAAGGGCAGGTAATAATCTGTCCATTTCAAATTTCTCCACATTTTCCCTGTAAAAAAATACAATTTTCTGGTTTTGTAAAGTTTGACCTATTGAAAGAAGAACTTCAGTCGCGCTGGTCCTCTACCCCGAAACCCACCTTGCCTATGACACGTCGAATAATTTGTCCCCGAGTCACAGTAAACTCATGCTTGGCCTATGGAGACACATTTTCTGTATTCTCTGGATTCATTTCAATAATTCAAAGGGATTTGTTTTTGACACCCCCCTCTTCTGTTGTATGAAGCAACCTTCAAAAACAGAGCAAAATCATACTTATATCAAATCGAAATCCTTCGATCCTAACAACATTTAGACCTAATCCATTCCCTTATTTGTTCATATGGTAGAACATAGAGTTTGTTATATTTGTCATAGCAGAGACTTACAAATCATTTATCTTCGATGAGGTGGGGGGTCAGAAGTTCTGAAAAATTAATTACAGCAAGATGGTTCCGTTTTTTTAAAGATATAATATTAAGAACATTCTTAGTGCATATTTGGTTAGGCCTTTGTACTAAAAACCTCTCTTGAATTGATGTTTTAAAAGACAGAATTACTTATTAGTCTGGGCACTGCCCAATTGAGTGATGAAGCAGAGGACCAGCAGTGCCGATTACTTACTTAGAGTATTTGTTTGTCCATTCCCCTCTTGACTGAGGGAGCAGAGGACCAGCAGTGCCAGCAGGCCCCTCATGACCACCACGCCCATCTCTGGGTCTGTTCTCGCTGTCTGAAACACACAAGTAAGGTTAACTTTAACCTCATGTCAATGAGAGAGCACAAGGCCAGACATGATGCATGACCTCTTGGATGTATAAAGGTTTGTGGCAATGTTCTGAAACCTTTCTATCTAGATGTCTTTATCACTACACCTGATAGATGGGTCCACATGTAATCCTCATCTTATTCATTATATTATTGTCTCATTACCATTGTTCCTTTCCTTACACAACAGGGCGAACATAAACAGTTCTGTATGTTAAGTTAGTTAAATGAAATAAAATGAAGACCAACAGTACCACCAGGGCCCTACTGATGACCATGTGACGAGAATAAGAACACCTAAGGACTTCTTATGCCAGAGTTTAGATAATTTTGTAGCCTACTCACATTGGCATTTTTGCATCTGAAAATATGTCATTATTGGATTTTTGTCAAGTTTAACAACTAATATCTCCTAAGGTACCCCATTTCAGAGGCTCAAATCCTAGCAGTGTAATGTCTACTAGCATCTTGATAAGAATGAATCAGATGCACAGGATGAAAACTTGTTTTTCTATGAGCTCCCAAACATTAGCATTTTTTACATTTTGCTTTTTTTCAATTTTAAAGGGGGCCAAAAGCAAGGTAGGATCAAATTTTGCCAATTCTGTTTATTGCTGAAATGTATTCTAAGGCCATAGCCTAGGCCTAAGGTAAAATATAGACTGTGAATACATAGTTTATCTACATTAAAATACATTAAAACTCATCCCCAGACAATTTTGGTGACCCGCCCAAATTGGTTTGTTTACAAACATTGCTGTATACAGGCATACATGGCAGGAGTATCAAGGAATTCAAGTAAAGTTAGAGCTAGTTACAATGATTTATATTGTACCAATGGCTAAAGTTAGACTCTTAGAAAGTATTTTCATAGTTATTTGAGTTTGCACATTTTTGTCATATTTTGTCACATTACTTTTGGCTCCATTTAAGGAACATACCATTCTTCTCTATATATATTCCAGAATAAGCAACCTTAAGCTTGATATATTCTTGGAGGTTAACTATAGGACTAAAGCCCCGTACCCACTAGGCGATGTAAGTGTTGACGGGCGATAAGCAACTGGGACAATAGGTCAAGTTGCCAGGCAACTTGGTTTTTAGTGAATTGCCCAGTGACAGCCCCATGGGTTTAGTCTGATTGCTGGGTGACAGGGGAAGGGCAACAGGCAATGGGATCCCCAGCAAAATCACTGGCAAAATCACCGATAAAATATAAAGCTTGCTGAATATCACAATCGCCCAGCGACAGCCCCTCTCCCAGTTGCCCCGCACCCAGTGATAATAAAATTGGCTCTAACTGCACATCTGCAGAGATTTGGGTCCACAGCATAATTAAGAGCTCCAATTTTGCTTTAAAATTAGACTAAACCTTGCCTGGAGGAAAACAAATCCAAGCTAGCTGGTAAATAATTGAAGTTTCTTGAACATCCATTGGAATTCAACCTCCCCATTCTTGGATTAGGTTGAAATTTCTTGGACTTTGTTGAGAGCTTGGTTTTCAAGAAAATCCAAGTTTTATCAACTGTATATAAATCCAAGTCTTCTAAAAATAAGTTGAACTTCAGATCTCTTTTTTTATCATAAAGTCCAAGGGCTTGGATTATCTTGGAATTTTTAATCTTTATTTCAGGTCATAGTAGTGGTCTTGAATTTCCTTGGAAGTTCTTGGACTTGGAAGTTCTTGCACTCAAGTTCCCCCAAAATCAACCTTATTCCAGTTTTTTCAAAGTTCAAAGCATCTCGATCACATGACCCTGAAATATTCTGGAGGGAAAAAGAGCAGCCATATTGGAAAGCAGGTAACTTGAAGAGGGACTTGATGAGGACAGATAAAGAATGACAGCATATCAAGTCAATATTCAAGCATACACATGGATACTCCAAAGCAAGGTATACGGGGAAATTTGTGAGGATCAGACTGTCCCTGTTATGGTAGGTTATTTGAAGATTCTGGTGTTGAATTTATTGTTTCTGTGTGGATGATTAGAACGATGAGATGAAGGGCAGAGATTTGGTTAGGTAGGGGGATATTTACATGTACAGTGGTATCCCTACATGCAGCCTCCACGTATAGACTTTGTGCAGACAGGGTCCCGTGGCCAGATTTTGGTGATCACCATGTGGTCACCACACCCACGTGGGTATCAAATATATCCATGATTTTATGAATAATAATTTGTTATTATGATTCTTTGTGGTCTCCTTTGATGAAATAGACAAATATCTACAGCATAAATGCTGTAAAATTGTGAATAACGATAACTATAAACTGATCACCAACATGGTTGCCATCCCAGTTTGGGGTGTGTGACGTCATGAGCACAACGTCTATACCCTAAGCATCAGTACCCCTTTTATATAACTGTATGCTAAGCTGGGGCAAGGACAGTTTTCTCTACATTATTGCTCCTTACTGAGGTGAGAGGTCACACTGAGAAAAAAGAGGCAGGGGAGAGTATATATTTACATAATACTAAAATGTTTTTTGAAGAATGCTCAGCTAGTATCTAATCAAGCCCAATTTAGTTCAATTGTACCAGCATAACATGCCTATATGAATGTTATCTTGGATTTATGTATGGGGGTCTGACCTTAACATACACCTGAAAATTAAACAATTGAATGGCTTGAAGAATATATATATGCATTCATGGAGATATACATTATATATATATACACTCTCCAAGGGTGGCGTCATGGTTGACAAGAGAACCATTGTATAATTATTTGCTATGTGATTGTTCCCGACGAAAAACAGGTCCAAGCTATCTGGTAATATTGGGGACTTTAGTTTGGATATGCTTGAATATTCCTGAATATGCAGGCAGCTAGAAAGTTCAAGAAATATTTTGAATGTTCAAGCGGCCAATACCAGCAACTAATTTCAAGAAAATTCAACCTACAATGAAAGTGCATGAATATTCAAGTAAATCCCAGCTGTGCCTGCTATAAATGGAAGTTTTCGTGAATATTCTTGGATATTCAAGTGGCCAATACCAGGAAGTTATTTCAAGAAAATTCATTGGTTGAATAAAGTTGATTATTCAAGAATATTTAGGCTCCGAAAACCTTGAAACTTCAAGAAATGTCAACGTCTAGTTTGCCCCAGGTGGGTAAAAAAAAGAAATATTGTTAAAAGTTTTGGGAATTTGAAAGTATGTTTCCTCAACATGTTAAGGAAGTTACTTTATAGGTTTAAAGAAAATCTGAGATGAAATGCCTGGGACCCTCCGAAATTTGGTTGAATTGACATGGAATGAACCCTTACTCAAATGACATGCACGTTTTGGCATGTTAAATACCGAGTGGCACCCAAGGGAAATAGGGTAAATGGAGATTACTGCTTCACTGCATGAGCAGCCAAGCTTTTAGAGTTCTGAACATGAAAGACACAAACATCTATAGTTATTTGATGAAGATCATATTGAACGTATGTGCAAGGGGCATTTGAGAAGGAAGTAGCTAAATAAAAACTACTAAAAGTTAAACCCATTCAATGTAGGCAATGTTTTTCTTGAGATTTCCTTTTCAGCAAATATGTGACAGTTTATATGAGAAAAGTTATCTCATTGCATCTCATTGCGGGGACTTTCTTTCACAATTTGACTGTTATTTTCTATTCATGATTATAAGTCTTTTGCAGCTCTATGTTACAAAGAAATGCGCACAAGGCAATTGGGGTTTCAAGCTGACCTAAGGTAGTGCTTCTTGTTGGTGTAGCTTACATTGGAGACTTGTATCACAGAAAACATTTTATGTTTAATGTTCTGGTATCAAATGAACACCGCAATATTAGGAACTATTTAAGAATCAATTAAATACTATAGTATAGGGAATCAACAAAGGAGTTCCAATATTGTTCTTTTGTATACAATTAAAACCATTTTACCCAAAAAGTCCTCCCTTTAAAACTTGTTGAAGGAAACAACAAAATTTAAAGTACCTTAAACTTTGTTAATGTTATCAATACAGTATTCTGTTTCCAATGAAAAAAATAGTTCTAAAAGTCAAGTAAACAAAAGTAGGCTCAGGTACTCCATGCAGCCCTTACCCGTGGTGCGGGTTGTATAGGGTCTCCGTACAATGTCTGAGATGTACTTGTCCTCCTGCTAACGGCTCTACTGCATCTGCCACCTCTCCCGTGGGGCACCTACCTCCCCTGGACAAGCAGTCATGCCCCTCCTACTGCACAGCTCCTGGCACATCATGAGCATAATTAAGTTAAATATTGGCCAATGATAGGTACCCCTCCTGTGACGTCATAGGCTTCCCCACTTATGGTATTCAGATGCATCAGTGAATGGTATAATTGACTGCCATAGGTATGGTTCTGGCTAATTGGGGGGTTGGGGGGGTTTAAGGTCAACAAACCCATTTTGTCATGCTCTACTTTATCTGGTTGTCGTGATGTTGAACTGAGTGTCAAATGGGGTATGATTCATTGTGGATCCGTTTTGACATTAATTACCTGAGCCTAATGTTAAGGTATGTAACTGCCTATTAAGGGGCCGTACATTTTATCTCTTACAAATAAGAAGTGGATCAGGTAGTGTTTTTTTTTATTTGGACTTAAACCTGAGAAAGAGATAAAACATTACATGTGTGTGACTGGTTTAATATCTTTCTTTTTTTTTTTAATATTTTATTTATACTGGGAATTACAATTTGGCCCGATGTAGGCCATTTTTCGTTGCACCCCAGATCTTAACTACACCCATATCCCCATACCATAATCCTATATTAACTCCTGCATATGCAGTTCTTAATGCATTTCGTTTCATAGAGAATTTGTACTCCATGCACTGCATTTTTAATTCCATTTCAAAATCTTCTTACAGGAAACCCTAGTCTTGCAGGGGAAAGCAAAATCGTTATGTCTTCAAGAATACAAAATCACAATATCATATCACCAATAATTCATAACAATTTCTCATATAGATAGTGTGCAGTTGACGTCATAGTGGTCATAAAGGGGCTGGCAGCCATATTGGCGATTGTTCAACTATTTGACTTTTAAATAATTCTATTTTTATTATTATATGTTAGTCAGTGTTTTTCAGATATCGGTCAGTTATCGCATTTGGAATTTGGAGATGAATTCCTGAATTGTCTGTTTTGTTATGGATGTCAGGTGGTGATCACAAAATTCTGTTCACATGACCCTGTCTGCCCAAGGTCTATATTTAATATATAGCATGGATGCGCCTTTTGAATTTGTATACATCAACACTGTTTTGGAAATTATATAGCAAGTCATTCCAAATTCAGGTACCTTGGTAAAAAATACTTCTTCCGTATTTTCCACCATGTATTTTTCAGTAATAAAAATTAATATATCAGATTGTTGAGTACTACATACACTTATTTTTCGCACGTATGAGACTCTACGTGATAAAACGAGTCGAAGTTGATAACTGTCTCTAAACATAACAATTTTAGTGATCTATCCAATTGATCTATTCGAATAAAGTCATTCAAATGCATATTCATATAAATCTGTAGACTATCATTTTGGATAACCTGCAACTCATTTTTATATTGATCTGAATATGATTGAAACACAAATACAATCTAATTGTCTCAATTCATACAACGAAAAATAATTTGTCAGTCAGTCCTATTTAATAGTGGTAGAAGAGACAAGTCATTATCTACTAACATTCCCAAATAATTATATGTAGTTACGTAGTCTATCATCCAATTTCACAGGAACAATTAACCAGCATCTAGCTTATCTAATTTTGATTTCATTCCCATAATCATACATTCAGTTTTAATTACACTCGAAGGGGTATTTGGGAAATGGGCAGGTGGTTGCCTTAAATTGGGGACCGTAAGGGGTTTTGGGAAATGCAACTAACTCATATTGTTGAATGATTCGTAGAGTCAAAACAGGTGGTAGGGGACACACTATCCTTGATGATGGCATATGTCGGAATGGAATCTAAAGCCCCATACCCACTAGGCGACTTTTACACAATCGGCCGACTGATCGGCGTTGAAATCCTTGATGATTATAAAATATAATCATATTACAATATGAAGTATTTCTAATTTTACAGGATATATTTAATGCTTAACCCCCCTCAGAATACAATCCCGCTGTGTCCCACTTTCCCAGCCATACATCAAAACAGTATCTGATACCCAGAGCTCTATAATGATAAACATTTCTTATGAAACGATACAATCAAAACATAACAGTAGATGGAATAGCTCATCAACTCACCATTTAGAATGTCCCAAAATATATTCAAAATGCCCCACAATATACCCTAATGTTACATTGTGCAAGTGAGTATATGCAAGAATTCACCTATTTTTCCTAAAGCTGTCCAGAAAATTTCCAAAAATATATTAGGCTAAGCAAAAAGTAAAGTTGTGTTCTGGTAAGATTAGTCCAAAAATTTTAGGGTAGATAGGTCAGGACCTTTTTTTTTTATTTTAGATATATGCAACTATGCATTGAATTCATTGAATATATTTTAGACTGTAATAACTACAGTTCATTGGAGCAAATTGCGATCAAAAACATTAAGTTGCCCTAACATTAATGTTTTCAATGAAATCCTCGTCTTTCTTGTAAACAATTCTTGATCAAATTCAACCATCTTGGTATTGTTCTAAATATAGGAATATGTAAAATATGAATCTCTATGAAACGTGCTCCAACTGAACATTCCAAATGTGAAATTTGCAATGATTATTACATCATCCAGTAGCATGACACAGCTTAATGCAGTAATGGGGAAGTTTGAGAACTGGTTCTATTTTTCGTGGTCACAAAAACATTAAATTGTCAGGTGGAAATAACCATGTGTATTTCTGATGACACCTGAAGAAATTGTTCTCCCTTATAGAAAGAAGAATTGGCCTGTGAGCACTCTCCAACACAACAACACCCCATCTTAGGTTTTTCTCGTCACAGAGGTCAGTGGTGGAGATTGACCGTGGTCCCTAAAAACTGGCCAAAACTGCCGAGTCCGAGCACATGCTTGACTGAGCTTAAGCCTCCTATCTCTGCCTATAACATCACATTAGGATTTAAATAAATAGTGTAGTGCAATACTAAGAATTCCCATGTTTTTCTTTGTATTTATTATTCTCTATTAAGATGGGAAGAAGAAGAATCACTTTGCTTAATTTTACGAGGGCCACCCACTGGAGACAGGGGGTCACTCAGGCTAAAAATAGCACCCCCCCACCCCCAAAGCATCCGCATCAACACCTCGGCCACTAGAGGGGGTTTAGACCCTTAAAATCGACATTGCGACATGGCTATTTATTAAATTCGACACGGCGACACGGCTGTTTTTTAAATTCGAATGCGACATGGCAACTAAGGGACAGATGACATTGCTATTTTCTTAAATTCGACATGCGACAGGGGCTTTAAAAAGATAGTGACATGGGACATGGTTATTTCTTAAATTCGACATGGGAGATGGGACAAATCTCTGATATAGTGACATGCGACATGGTTATTTTTTAAATTCGACACATGACGTAGGACCCCCCCCCCCCCCCCACCCCATCCATAGCCCCACTAGAGTGATCTAGTAGCCGCCCCCAGTCCGACCCTGGCTAGTGGTGCTAGACATTTAGCCCTTAGAGCATAGTACTACTATAATGCCGGTAACAAGAAAACGCCATGTCACCTGCCATGTATGTTGATGTCGCCTCTAAGATGCTGCCATATCACATGTCAAATTTAAGAATGAAGCTGTGTCATGTCGTTTATTTTTCACTCATGTCACTAAGCCTCATGTCCGATGTCGATTCCAAGAAAAGGCCATGCCGCCATGCGTAATTTAGGGGTCAAGGGTCCAAGGGAGGGGCGTGTGTGGGGGGGAAAGGGGGTATTCCCGTCTTCACACACCACCACCGGACGAGGACCTCTCGACACTACACGGGCCTGAGGACAACACACCAACACACGCACACCGAGCACAACTATGCAGTTGGACACCTGAAGTGGACCCAACTTCCGTTCCTTCTGCAACATACTACAGCCCCACAGATCAACTTACTCTACATACTACACACTCACTACACACATCACAGACTACATACACCACCTCCAACCGCATCTCTGAGCCTATTCGGGTGCGGTATATAAATACTCCTCTCGGAGCGCTCTTGTCCTACTACCTACACCTAACCAGCTTTCAGGAACAAAAGCTTGCAGCCACAATGCTCCAGTAGGCCTGCTGTATAAATATGTATAAAAACCCATTCAAGTTCAAGTTCAAGTTCAAGGGGGATTCCACTACACGACATCAGCTACGATAGGGCTGTGATACAGCTGTGATATGATCATATCGTGGTCAAGTCGTGGATATTGTTCATGTCGCACTAGTGTAATAGGGTATGTCGCAGTTGGCTACGACTTTTAAGTAGTGCGATATGATTTTTATCACAGCAAAGTTGTGGAAATAAATGTCGTAGGCAATATCTTAGGCCACGACTTTTGTTCAACCTGTTTAATAATGTCATAGGGATAAGACGGAAATCACATGAATTGAAGGCATATCGTAGGCAATGTCGTAGGTAATGTCGTGGGTAATAGTACTTTACATTGGCAAAATCCTGAGAATGTTGTACTGAGTGTAATACCCTGAAGGGGGTATTCCACTATGCGATATGAACTATCCACGATATGAGGACCATATTGCATGATGTTATTAGCTGGTATCGCAGGAGGAGGTGCCAGTATGTCTACCCTTGTACATGCATATCGCAGCAATATTGTAGGCTCATGGCATCATTTAGGGTATTACACACAGTACGGCATTTCCAGGCTTTGGCCAATGTAAAATACTATTGCCTACGACATGCCCTGCATTTCAATGCATTTCAATTTCACCTCTACAACATTATTAAACATGTTGAATAAATATCGTAGCTTCACTGCAATAAAAGTCATATTGTACAACTCCAATGTCGTAGCCACTGCGACTTACCCTATTACACTATGCGACATCAGTGATATCGTAGGGGTCCACGACTTGACTATACAATATGATCATATCGCAGCCGTATCGCAGACATATCGCAGCTGATGTTGTGTAGTGGAATACCCCCTTTAATGATGTGATTATGCTATGATGTTGCTGTGATACACATGTGCAAGTTTAGACATACTGGCACCTCCTTCTGCGATAATAACTAATGATATCGTACGATATGGTCCTCATGTCATAGGGAGTTCATATCGTGTAGTGGAATACCCCTTGAAGTGTCGGTACTTCTAACGTAGGGGACCGGGTACACAGTTGTGTATCACACTTTTTTTGTTAATTGTCCTAAAACATAGAAAAATACATGAAATAATAAGAAATAGATATAGTATGGTAGAATTCGCCGTAACAGATAACATAACCTTGCATATCACTTTAAAACCTTATTAGATACTTACTAATTGACAACATTAAATTATTTTCAAATAAACAGGGTGCGCGATACAATTTACAATTTTTATGAAATCAATTAAATTTTTCATAGTAATTTATGAGATATCATTTCGCCAATGTTCATGCACCCTTTGAACCTAAATTATTTGATATAACATGCATGATATTAGAATGCTAGACATGGAAATACGCGATATTAGCCTGACATGTGCAATCTAAACCCAAAATAAATTATTGATAACACTTCCCCTCCCTCTCCATAAAGGGTTGAGAAAAAAAAAAGTTAAATATCCCAAGCAGATAAGCCTCATATTGTTCTATATGAAAAAATCAAATCGGATGTCATCCCTGACGAAAATTGTGAATAATAGACCTAATTTGGACTATATAAGATATGAATTTCTCAATATTACTATGAAATTGAAATAATATTTTGTAGAATTTTGTGTAATGACATTATATTCAATGATCACATAGATTATCAAACAAAGTGTGAAAGCTTTTAATTGAAAATGATAGTGTATATTGATCTCGGGTCTGCATGAAACAATATTTATAATCTAATCTGTATTCAATTTTCATTTTAGGTATGATTCATGATGAGGCATGCTAAATGCTGCGATATTAGCATGACATGCGCAAAATACAACCTAAAATAAGTATATCACATCATATGTGCCTGAGCAATGAGGGTTAAGGTTAACAACAAATAAATAATATTATCAATAGATACACCTCATAGGGCTGTATGACCCGAAATAAAACCGGGTGTTTTTACTACACTAAATGTTGTAAGAGAAGAGTGTGGCTGCATTAGACATAATGTGCGATATACCCCCCATTTTACCCTACACCAACACTTCTTGGGTGATTGAATGTTTATTTTCAGGGGTTTGAATAGCATTGGCTACATGAGATTTGTTTTTCCTTCATAACATTTAACATAGGACAAGGGACATCTTAACATCTTTGTTTGACAGGAGGATCCCCACATACACCCTAAAGATTAGTTTTGCCAAGTTTTCCATTTTCAAAATCATTTGATAGATTTCAGGGACCAGATCTAGAAATTCTCATGTTGCTCTTATTAAGAGCATCATAAACAACTGTTGACGTGGCTTTGATTAGTCTCAACCATATTTTTATCCATAATATTCATGCTATGGGGAGAAGTCGTAAATAAACGATGTATTCATTTGCGTTCTATAAAATTGCATACTGTTTTTGCTCGTTTGTTTTCTGGATGTTTGTAAATAAATTTGTTCTTTGCAGACTTTCATGTCTTGTTTGCCTTTGTGTCCATTTTTATTGAATTAGTACGATACATCTGTATCTTTTTGTTTGTTTATGCCATAAAGGTGTGCTTGCAGTCTGTCTTTGATCTTTCTTTTTGTTTGCCCCATGTATTTCTTGTTGCAGCGTTTGCATTATATGCATGCAGTTAATGACATTTGGGCTGTTGCATGTCTTTTTTGCATTCATATGTACTGTTTTGATCTTAGATAGTACCACTGTTGTTCAGTAGATTCAAATATAAGCAATACGTTTTATTGCATTTGTATGTTGTTTCAGCATATTTCCTCTTTTCATTGTCCATGACTGGGTCTTTGTGATAGTCTGTTTTGGCTCCTACTAGGTAACTTCTTCATTAACTTAATTTTCTTTTGTACAGAAGGGGAAATCTAATTGTGTCTCCCCACACAGAAAGAATGCTCCATGCGGGAATTGAGCATTATAGAGCATGTTTTAAGCTTTCAAAAGATACCAAGCACATCAAAATTGGATAATTTTCAAGGAAGTTACAGGCTGTTAAACACAGGACTGTCGGTCCTGAGTATTTATCTAAATATTTAGTAATAAAATAAAATTTCCCCATAAATTAACAAAAATCCTTAAAAATCTATTTTGCAAATAACTGGATCGATAAAAGATAATCTTTTGTAGTTCGGACTGATAATGTAATGAAGACATGCTTATCCAAATGGGTTACAGTTTCTGACAGAATCCACAAAATGTTGTCGGTTCCATGGTAACCAAACATCTAATTTTACGTAATATATGGGGGGAAAACATTCCATTAACATTCCAAATAGAATGTTTTCCAAACTATATGGAATGTTTAGGTTGGGATAACTGAATTCTACACAAAAAGTTGGTTTAAGACATTTTTATACCCATTTTTCACAAATCTACCCGTATCTCCCGTAATATTAGCTGTAGAGTTTAAGATTAATCCCCTCGGAGCATCCTTTCTGTGTGGGGAGACACAATTATTTATAATAAATCAAATTATCCAAGTGGGGATTGTACAGGCTTGGAACTGCCAGTCACCTTGACCCATGTAGATTAAATCAACCAATGAGATTCAGTCTAAGTTTACAATCAGGTGAAAACAAAAAAAATTGACCAATGAGAGGACTCCTCGCAAGACACTCGAAGGGAACTGTGGGTAATGTTATCGAAAGAGTGGAAATTTTGAGCCAGCTTTGTTTATTGTGGTCTTGTGAAGGGAACTGAGTAGACTCGTCTCACTGCGATTCGTTTGATAGATTTCATTGCAATATTACAAATATCCCATAGTTAAAATATCCTTATAATAAGCCCTTTCCTTTTGTTTCAGTTGGGCCCTTAACTCAGGAACAAAGTATGTCACTTAGCCAGCAGACTTTAACATGGTGAGGTACCGGTAGACCTAGCTGCAAGAACTGCAGGAGCTCCCCATCCCCATTTGAAAGCTTAGAACATGCTCTACAATATTGATTTTAATGATAAATCCTGCATGGATTATCCTTTCCCCTCGTCTGGTCACAATTATCTTGCAATGTTAGGAAAATGGCAAATTCAATCACGGAATGATCTTATATGTTCATTGCAAAATTAGCTGCATTCATACATTGTTATACTATAATAAAGGTGGCTTTGTGGAGACTTTTAAAATGAAAACACAACTCCTTCTAGGATTTGGTCTGGGGAAATGTATTTCACCCTAAGTTGTGTACAGTGGTGTTAATAGAGTGGTACAGACTAGTACATGAGGGGAGCAGCAGGCCATGTTCCTGCTTGCTCTCTCTAAGCCCAAACCAACTCTGCCCATCACGTGCCTCCTGTGGGAACATTTAAGCTCCCACCATTACCAGCTGGTGACAGACACAATGCAGAAGTTATTGATGCACATGAACAGTCACAATGCAGGACCTCACAAAGAGATAACCAGCAGTGTCGTCACTTTTTTATGACTGGTCACAGGATCCCTTTTGTGAGTTGTTTCCATTTACATCAGAAGGGACTATGTACGTCAGAGAGCCAAGGACAACAGGCAAGCCACTCACCAGTTATACAACCCAATAATCAAGGGCTTCAGAAATATGACTACACAATAATCCAATAATCTATATTGTTGCATTCTATATTTCAAATACAACTTTTCTACATCCTATTTCAAATACAACTTTGTGACATTCTATTTCAAATACAACTTTGTGACATTCTATTTAAAAATAAAACTTTGTTACAATACAGATTCAATCTATGCTGGTCGTCATCAGAGCTTCATAGATAAACAAGATATTCTTTGTTTTGGGATTTATACAATTTAAAATGGAGGAAAGTTGCAATTAAGATAAATTGTTATTTCATACTTTAAAAATATTTTGACAATCTATCACAATAAAGCCATGTGTCCTCTGTAACATGAAATCTCATCCTGGGAGATAGAAAAGGAGAGAAAGTGTTTCCTTGATTGCTACTTTATCCTTGTGTAACATGTATTATTTGGCTTATGTTACAAAAAAGAAGTAATCACAACAACCGTAGAGAATGAACAAGTTTAAGGCTTATCATTGATTGAATGTCAAATTTATTCATCATAAACCAGTTTATCAAAATTATGGTCAAACCAAGTTTGCAAGGTGAATTTACAGATCGGTTGAGCAGGTTCAGGATCAGCTTCACATTAGTTTCATTGTCATACATGGCATCAAGGCCAAAGCTGGTCACACTAATATACTTATATAAGGCATCATTGTAAAATGGGTTTTATACATATGTGACTTACATATTGTGATATCAGTTCAGAAACATTACATGAGCGGACAGTAATCAAATTGGCCTAGAGCAGGGGTACTCTCCTTGAGTGCAAATCTCAAAGTGCATCCTTGGTAGTTGATGTGCACTGTACATAGCTCACAACCTCTGCTTGTACACCATACACCCAGAAGTTACCATGATGTCATTTATGGTATCTGCCTATCTTTTGACATTGAAACTGAATTAATGTTGCATCCTTGACCTGTTTAGGAAGTATAATTTCATATATGTCTAAGGATACATATAGACATACATATAAGTATGTGTTACTGTACATGTATGTCTGTTATACTAGGCGTGCATGTTGACATTGTTAGTAACATTTTCCACTTTTACGAATAATTTCAATTGTAACGAAATCCAGTAAAGATACTTCACCATTGTGATAACACAGGTCTATACTTCTAGACTCAAGATCTAAACTTTTAATGAGTTATCTCCTTTGGTGGATGACCATCATTAGTGCACAAACATGCCTGCATTTGCAATATCATAAATGGCGACTCTCTTACAAGGAATGGTCAAATGGTCTGTTGTCATCTGTTGTTTCATATAGCAACAAATAACCAGCTATAATTTCTTATAATTTCATGCAAGAAACATGACAAAAAAGAATACCAGACATAAAGTTCCAGGTCCTCTGGTAAGCTTTTAGAATTATCATGAAATACCAAATACAAAGATATTGTGCTTAAATCCTTCAATCCAACGAGAGTTCATAACCTAGTGTCAATTGCAAAGATATTATAGGATGTTCAACAGGGATAAGATATCCCATCTGACTCTAAATAAACAAAAGGCATTTTAAAATGAATCGCTAAAGTACTCTCCATTGATTCATCAACATATTCCCTGACCAATACCTGATGCAGGATTTTAGAAGAATTTTCGGCCAGGGAGGACTCCATAAAACCTCCTGGCTGGAGGAGCGACAGGACTGGAAGAGAATTTATGACCAGTTATTTCAGTAAATCAAGAGCAGTACATTGGCAACAATGAATCACAAAGCATGAAAATAATTTAACACATATATACTTCTTTCCTTAAACTTAATATTTCAGAAAAGATGTGAAGTCATGATCAGAAGCTGTGCACAGAAAGCATATACCTATATATTTTATTGTTTTTTTAACAAGGATTTATGTTTCTATGCAGAATTATAATCAGGACATTCATCAGAATTTCTTATTATATCCCAGCTAAGAATGTAACGTCATATTCACGTTATCATGACGTCACATGTTATTTGGAAGTTACATCACATTGTGACATCTTTATGACGTGAAAATGGTCACATCATAAAGACGTCACTCGTTACGTCATATACTGACTTACTATGAAGTATCCATTAGTCTTTCTGAGACATCCCAAAATGACATCATTATCACGTCACATTGTGACGTCATATTGACGTGATAAGTGAGGACTCCAATTGACGTCATAATGACATTACAGTATGACGTCACATTGTGACTAGAAATGACGTCTTTATCATGTTATTTTGTGACATCACAATGACGTCTTAAGGAGGTTTCACTAAGGCATCATCTACGTGAATTAATGTCCTTAATAAATCCCAACAATATGTTGGGGTAAGGCTTGATTCCAACCACACACCAAAGTACATTGTATGTGGAATGTATTTAAGCTAAGTTTATTAGCAAATACATGCTTAGGAGATGTCATAATGAAGCACTACCAATCCAACACATACCTATGATGCCAATTTGTAACCAAAAAGGTGTCTATATCAGACAATAGCCTTTATATCTAGAAATTATTAAGACAAGGCATGGATATCAATCATCCTATGTTCTAGATGAGTATATGTATCTTTATAGCATAATATGATTTTGATAAACTGTTAAGAAATTATCTTTAGATATAGTTTTAAGGTAAAGCTGCCAATGTTTTATACATAATAGAAATTTGCCCCACCTGGAGTAGACTAAAGTACACGTCGCAGTGACGTCCCAATTTGGTGAGGGCAGGACTTCACCTAAATGGTATGTTGCAGTGACATCCCAGTTTGGTGTTGTCATAACCTCACCTAAATGGGACGTTGCTGTGACATCCCAATATGATGTGGTCATAACCCTACCTAAATGGGATGTCGCTGTGACATCCCACTATGGTGTAGTCATAGCCTCACCTAAATGGGATGTCGCTGTGACATACTTCTATGGTGTAGTCATAACCTTACCTAAATGGGATGTCGCTGTGACATCCCATAATAGTGTAGTAATTACCTTACCTAAAGGAGATGTCGCTGTGACATCCCACTATGGTGAAGTTCAGACCTCACATACAAAAGACGTCATAGCTACATACTTTCTATGTGAGTCACAAACCTCACCAAAATTTTACGTGACTATGACGTAGCATTTATGGGAGTTCGCAACAGACCCAAAAGTCACCATAATGAGACGTCAGGGTTACGTCACTTCTTTGCTGGGATATGCATAAAAGAATCATTGACCTTCTTTGAGAACTAGGATAATCTTAATTGGGAATGAAGCAGAGAGTTGGTGGTGCTTTGAATCATTGCTAATGTTAAGGTTGATGTTAATGTTAAGTTTCTCACTCTCATTTAATACAAATATTTAAAAAATACTATTAATTTCATATCAATTTTCTTGATGTCATGATTTTGTGGTGTCTATTCATATGCATGTGCTATTGTCATCCATAAAATAAGGAAATGTTAAGAATAGACTTACCCTGGTGAGTAGTACTCTGGGGGTGTTGGTGCCCTTGGGTAGCTCCTTCTTATAGGGAAGCAGCAGCACACAATGATGATTGGCATGCAGAGGACCATGATAAAGAGGATGACCACCGCGATGATAAGGCCAATCTCCACAGAGCTCAAATCGCCACTGTAGGGTGTGTTCGGACCACCAATCTCATGGTCACAGTATTCACCCTCATATCCATACCTGCAGCTGCAAAACAAAGAAGAGAGGAAGATAAGAATATGATAGGAGTGCAATTGTGAAATTATGAGAATAAATAGATAGTTTTAAGAATTATTAATACAAACTCAGTTCTGCATAGCTACACTAGCCTCTGAGAATTAAAACAATCAACAAGTGCACTAATGAAAAAGAAACCTTTACTCTAGTCCTAGCCTGAATTATGGTGGGAACATTCATTGTTAAATCTATGATAAGGGTGATGTTCAGAAAAAAATTATTAAGAGCCAAATACATGTATAACAATGACAAGTACAACAATAAACATTGATAAAACTATTATCTCTGGAAAATGGTTGAGCTTTTCCATATTCTATTCATCATAAAACAACCATAGTAAATAAAGAATAACATAAGTTTGTTTCCTACTTACGAGCACTTTGGATATTCTCCCTCGCCTACACAGGGTGAGCCATGGCAGTAGTTTAGCCCACTGTAAAGGGAGCATATGTTGTCGACGACTGAAAGAAAAAAAAAAAAAAAAGAGTCTATAAATAAACATTCTAACTCTCAGCAACAATGACCTTAAGAAAATGTTTCAAATAAAAAAATATATATTTAAAGATGTTCTACAATTACTCAAGAAAAAGAAAGTTGGATTTGGGTATATCCTTAATACTTGGTTTTTAGTACTCTTCCTGATACTTTAATACGATTATGAGAATTCTCTTTTAAAATAACTTGGGGATCCCTGGATATTTGATAAAGTTTGGCAAGTGAAAAATACAATGACACTATATGTTTAATAAAGAAATATCTTTTTTAAAGCAAAGAGTTTAACTCAAGGTAAATATCTCTCAGGAGCAAGACCTTAAAGGTGATAGAAAGAGAAAAGTTACGCAAAGATTTGAACCTACATTTACTATAGTTACCTACTCCATAAACATATCCCTCGAACTAAACTGACAATTCTAAATCTTCCCTCATCCACAATCGCTTATTTCTCTTTGAGAGTTCCCAATTAAGCTTAAATTATCAACTTGAAAAATGCCTTCATCCTTTCTCACTTATGTAGAATTAAATTTTATAATTCTAGAGGTATTATTTTATATATATATGCATCCTCAGTATGCGCCTCAGTATACCCTTGGGAGTAAACTATGGCAAATGTGACGTCACAGATACATTTTGTAGTGCTTATCAGGTAGGGTATGGGTCTCACCTGCCTGACCGTTCACTGAGAGCAGATTCATATTAGGAAAATGTTGATAATTTTGTGAATTATTAAGCAATCTTCACAATGCTTTCACTGTATACTGGCAACATTATGGGGAACAAGTATATATTATCCTAAGTTCTCTTTCTGTCACCTTTAAAGAGTTTCTTGCCAAAAATCTTCAAGTTGCTAATATTTAGGTTTCACTTCACATTATCTCTTTTGAATAGGTTTCAAATGATTAAGACAAGAGAAAGATATAAATATATACATATAATTATATTTACAATCATTCAAGAAAAAAGAAAGTTGGATTTTGGTTTATCCTAACTACTTGGTTTCTTAGTACTCCACTTGGTGCATCAAACAAATTCTCTTTCAAAAAAGCCCCTCCCTGTATCTTCCTGTCCCTATGAGCCCCTCCCTACCAATCCCTGACCCTCCTGCTGCTCCCTCCCCCTCCCTGTCTATAGTCCTCCCTGCCCCTCCTTGCCCCTACTTTCCCCTCCTTGCCCCTCCCTGCCCCTCCCTGCCCCTCCCTGGCCCTCCCTGGCCCTCCCTGGCCCTCCCTGCCCCACCCTGGCCCTCCCTGCCCCACCCTGGCCCTCCATGCCCCATCCTGCCCAACCCTGCCCCTCCCTATCCCTCCCTGTCCCTCCCAGCCCCTCCCTGCCCCTCCTTGCCCCCTCCTTGTACCCTCACTGTTCCTCCCTGCTCCTCCCTGGCTGTCCCTGCCCCTCCCAGCCCCTACCTGTCGCTCCCTGCCGCTCCATTTCCCTCCCCTCCCCTCACTGACACAGCTACTCCTCCACACACCTCTCTACCCCTGAGTCATCTTTTTTTTCCATTGCATTTTTGTTTTTTATAACAAGACTTTTTTTAGTGACTTATTTAGTGCCCAGAGGCATTGTAAGCAGCAAAGGCAATAGTTCATGACAAAAAGATCTTTTTACAACTAAGTGCCTGAACATACTGGCTCCCCTCCCCCACCAGAAAACTTGTATCTGTCCCTACATCACTATATTACTACACATTTGAACAAAATCAGCTCATCAGAGTATGAGTGACAGAGCAATCTCAGGTATCTGATGATTTTCCAAAGGAATAAAGAATGGCAGCGTTTGTTCACTTATCAAAAAGCATCATGGTGGATATTTCGCACCTGACCATTTAAAAACAATCTGTAAAAATGACCTAAAATCAATCAAAATTAAAACTGCTTATTTGGAAGAGAAAAAGTTTATCAATATCTCTACCCAAAAATAAATATTCACTCACGAATCTGTCTAGTCACACTTGGGGACTCGAAGTAGACACCTGGCAAGTAAGGGTAAGTGTTGGAGCCTACTCTGAAGCTCGGGGATGAGCTGGTATAAGTGTAGAACATGTAGGCCAAATGGCTCAGTTCTTTCACATCCATGTTAGAGTACAGTGTCAGCGTAATCTTGATCTTTATTGTACCAGTAGAGGGGGACCTGTAATGTTAAACACATGGCATGTAATTTTTTTTGTGTTGTATACACATTTCAGTTCGAAGAGTATTAGAACTTTGTAAGATTCCCTTCATTGTCTTTAGATTAGGTATCAAACCTTTTGTAAGAAATCCTTGATGTTCCAAATTCTAAGAAATGTTTTCTCTAAAAGAATAAAGAACTCAATC
The DNA here is from genome assembly GCA_936440205.1 of Lepidonotus clava. NCBI lineage: Eukaryota > Metazoa > Annelida > Polychaeta > Phyllodocida > Polynoidae > Lepidonotus > Lepidonotus clava. The sequence goes on from OW387148.1 coordinate 6,261,107, forward strand.
TTAGAGGTTTCATTTGTATCAACATTGATATATGAAATTCTACTCACGAAATATAGAAGCTGTCCAAATTGACCCTGCTTCCATAAACATAGTTAACAAGCTGTAATTTAGAGTGAGACAAAGAATTAGGACCTGGCATGATTGATGAAATTCTAGTAATAACCTACAATACATTTCGGAGGGAATTAGTTTTACAGATTTGATGAATAGTTTGTAATATTGAGTCATTTTCTGTCATACAATATTTCTCTAAAGGTCAAACCTTAAAAAAGGCAAAATTGTGCTAGCTATTAGCTTAGATGTACAACCATCACCAGGATAAAAGGACATAAGAGTCCACTATTAGTTAACAGATATGGTCATTTTTTCCTCCTAGAAACAAACATAAAATTTTGCTGTTATTGATGATAAATCTAAGTTCTTTTTCTCATTAAAGAAATTATAGTAAAGAAAGTGCTTTTGTCATATAACTGCTGACCTATACATGGTAAAATGGTTACCGTTTAATGATTAGAGTTGTACCCTCTCTTCATTTATCTATGATAAAATCCTGAAAAAGAATATATTACCTCTCTGAGGGCTGCATCTATACTCTGATATATTTCAGAGGCTGGGTTGTTCATCTCACTATTATAATCCATCCTGACATTAAAGTAGAGCATCATTGAAGCAGCTCCAGGTGGACCAGCAGCTGAGTAAAATAAAGCCAGATGTTCTATGAGATACATAAGGTAATCCGGTAAACTATTATATATGGGAAATAAAAAGACATAGATCAAAATGTTCCATTCATTGCAAATTCACCTCGTCATCCTTCCCCTTTTTCCTATGTATTTCAGTAGAAGGAGGTCTTCATTGTGTATATATTTGCCTAGGTTGATGATATATAACGTGAGCAAAGTAGTTTTTAGAGTAACTGATGGCCTTTTCTCAAACCTCAAGTAAACAATGTCTATGATGATTAAATCTAATATATTGAATATGATATGAAATTTTAAATGTTATGGTTAATGTGCATGTAGACATTGTGCCTATAATGTTTAATGTGCCTATTAAATGAGGTCGCATAACCACATAATCACCTGAGCAGTTACATTACTGATACTATGACCTTTCTTTGCATTGATAAATGAAAGTTGAGCAGTTCAATAAGCTTTCAAGCCTAGAATGATAAATATATGTCTGCAATCTGTATCACTGTGTATGTGTTTTTGTAATTATATGTAATATTTACCTGAGCATTTGCCAGAGTTGTCCCAGCCATAGCCCTTGGAACACTGACAGAAGTATGATCCATCGGTATTGTAGCAGCTTCCGTAATATGAGCCACAGGGGTTGGTAGCGCACTCATTTATGTCTGAAAAAGAGAAAAACAACTTTTTCATTAATAAAGATCGATATATATTAATCAATTTTTACTCATTTCAAGGAGCTTAAGCCATTCAATCTGATAAACAGTGTAAACAAGGACTTTGCCCTGTACAGGTGTGGGTGTCTATTTGAATTCGATCTTTAAAACATAAAGAAGATCTAAATGGCGAAGATTGCTGGAAACTTCTTAGTATGATTATAACTATTTCCTTTATCTATCTATTATCTAGCCTTTGCCTCCATTCTGTTTTTCTAATGTCAAAACTATCAACTTGATTGACATGCTGGAATACATGTCTATTAGTTCCTTGAAACCAAGTATGAATTCAACATAATTTGCTTATGCTTATGATATAATCATAAACAAGTTTGTTAGAGATATCTTATATTGATAAGAGCCTACTTACCACGGCATCGTTTATCAGGTCCCATTTCGTAGCCTTTCTTGCATAAGCAGTAGTATGACTTGTGATATTCATTGGTGAAGACACAATATGAATGGCCATAGCAGGGATTGTTGTAACAAGGGTTCTTTACTGAAAGAAAAACATTCTTTGTTTTCATAGGAACTATAAGGTGGGCAACTTTTCAATACACAGTGTGACTGTTTGAGACAGAACTCTTTATGGTAATGAAATCCATTTCTCAGAATGGAATATTTTCTAGGTCTTATTTTAGCTCTCTATATCTACAATTGGGAACTGTTAAAGAGAATATTGATGAGATATTACCAAACTTGTGTCTGAATCTCCTCATTAGTCAACAGGATTGGAACTATAAAGGCCCATTATTGTGTTGGTAGAGAGACTGATGAAGGGCTTAGTGATTTAAGAATTATTATTTTTGTATTGTCCCTTAAACCTCATATAAATTTGGTAAATATAGATTATGATATTTAAACCATAAGTAGTATGAATATGTATAACCAACCCCAAAAATAAGAGTGGGTATCATGCTTCAATGTAATATTATGCATAATATGAATAAAGTGAGCAATGCTCTTTAAAAAATGAATTATTAACATCCTTAATTATCATAAACTTTATAATGAGAAAAAGAAAGAATAGTGGGGTTCTGGGTTGCTGATTTATAAACACGTTAAACAAGAAAATTATCTGAAAAATTCAGAATAAAAGAATATTGTCCTATTACAAAGTCCCCTAACACAAATATATATAAGGGGGTGCTGGCATCTGACCAATGGCTAATCTCTCCCCAGGGTGGGGGGGGGCCTTTGATGGTCAGGTCCAACAGTCGCATGTTGAATATATATAATATATATTAAAAAACAGTGAATATGAATACAGATGTGTTAGCCATTTAGGTATGAATCCTAAAGATCTATCAGAAGAATGGGATATATATTTAGTTTATTACCAATTACAAACTGCGGAAAACAGTGAATAGGAATAGGGATGAGTCATTATTAAAGACTGTGGAAGTGGGGTCCAGTGAGATCCACCCCTCACGGACCCAATTAGGACTGGCCGGCAGCCGGCGACCCAAAATCCAATAGTAAAATAAGTGCAAGAGATCTCTGCTGATAAAAAGATTACATGCATACTTACAGATGCACTTTTTCACTGCCAACTGGGCCAATGCCAGTGCATTGCAATTGCAGGTAAAGTTTTGTGTAGTTTCCATAACATAATCATGAGGATTATCAGGGGCAACCATGAAACCCGCCTTACAGGTGTACCTCAGCTTGAGAACACTACCACTCTCAGTATACACTGTCTTTCCAGCATGGTCCACCTCAGGAGAAACGGCCTTGCAGAAATTTTCTGAAAAAATACACAAAAGTGAATTTCAAGAATCAGAAATACTCCAGAACAGACAAACATGATTTACAAATGGGGGTTTAGAGCACAGTCCACTGTTTGAAAAAGCTTGAGATAAATCTTCAACTCTAACTACCAAGGATCAGCTGATTAACAGTATCTTAAATATTGTATAGATAACATGATTCATAGATACAAATTTGATTTCTCAGCCTGATTTTGGAAATTAGTTGGAAATCGGGCCATGATTGCAATGCAACAGTTGCGCCACGACTCTCTCATATATAAAATTTCTGACTCACATGGACAAAAAAAACTCACATACAGATCATTTTACATTCTTGGACATAGGTGTACCATCTCACGTAAAATGTATGTATGTGACCTGGTATTACATAAAACCTAGAAACGAGAAAGAAAAGGAGGTGCAGGGGCATAGCATGGGTGTAGACCCTTAAAATCAACAGGGGAACATGGTCATTTCTTAAATTTGACTTGTGAGAGGGAGCTTAGTGACATGAAGAAAAAATCAATGACATGACATAGGTCACCTAGCATGTCACTAAATTTGACATGCGACATGAAGGGTTTATTTAACAAGATATGAATATAAAAAACATAGGGACATGCAACATGGCCATTTATCAAAATCGACATGTGATGGGGGGACCCCCACCCCATGTTCTTCACCCCTCATAGCCCCCAACTAGAAGACAGTTAAAAAAAGGTGCTACAGCCCTGTGTATTAGCATTATTGTATATGGTAGAACATACCCACGCATACAGGCTTTCAAATATGTGTTGACCTCACATCAACTTACAAGAAGTCCTATGTGCACGACTATCTACTGCTATGCCCGTGCTTGTAGCCATTGCAGGGTTTGCTCTCTGCTTTTAGGGCTGACTTCAGGTACCTCCATTTGTTAAGTCAAGACTGCATAAGTAGGTATATAACTAGTTACAGTAAATAGACAATATGTTTCTGAATCAAACGTGTTAGAGGCTTAACTCACCTGGCTTCCCGTCCCTGGCACACTCACACCTTGTTATTAAGGACTTTTGAAGGGTAAACCAGAAATCCATCATATACTTACCATGTGTTGCCTCACATAGAATGAAGGCCTCGCGGTTGAATCTATGATCGGTTCCTATAACCTGAGGTGCTGTATTCCAGATGTTTATTTCCCTATCACGTGCATCATAGATCGCTGCGTATTGAGTTAGCATCAAAGAACTACCATAGTTGATGTTGTCAGCCCAATAAATAGCTGAAAGGTCTGCACACTTCCCATTTGTCCAGCTGGGGACACCTTTTCCAGCCTTCTGGGACAAACCTATCCAGTAACCATTATATGACTGCTTGTCATCAACAATTGGATCACTGAAAAGCAAAAGTCAAGATTACAGATATTATACTTATCTACCATATTTGATTTAGTCGTAGATTTATGAAAATCAATAATTTTCTTAATTCTAAGTTCTCTTCTAGGAAAAGAAAGTTTACAAATTCTAATTATGAATGTTCATGGCAACTTTGATAATGAAGTCACCACCTAATGCACCACCTAATGCACAAATTTTAGGCGATGACATATGTCATTTGCAGTACCACACCACGTAATTACAGTCTATTCTTTAACACTGTTTTTTTTGTTTTTTTCAAGTGGGAAAACAATTAGATCACCATAACCACATAATGCTAGTCATATTTTCCAATTCATATTTTGATCATAATGTTTGGTAGTAATACATAAATTCGTTTCGAGCTTCTTTCCTAGTGTTGCCACCATGGGATTCAAATATATTTCGATCACATAGTTGTTATGTATTGAATTAGAATATATGAATATATACTATCATAAAAACAATTTAGTTTGTATTGGGAGGAGCAATCAGGCAGGGGAATTGAAAAATGCTTGTTCAATTTATGTGTTTTGTCCAACATCCAACATCAATGAATACTGGAGTCTGAACACTGGAGATGTTTCACACTTGTCGTAGTGACAGGCTGTATGGACCACTCCTCATGTTCAGTATTTTAAACACATTTGGATCATTCTTTGGGTGATAAGATATAGAAGAACATTTGAGGTTTTCCTCAAGTGGTTGTAAGACCCTTGGGGGTCATACAAACCTGGGGATTTGTCCTTGGTATGTAACTATCCCCTCTGGGAATCCCCATGTGTAGTATGCAGGGGCTATGCAGAAACCCATACATCCCATTAAAATATATAACAGAAGATGCACTCACAGTTACACAGCCCATGTATGAAAAGGCACCTTTACTCTTAACAGAGTAAATGCATCTACGGCGTTGGTGGAGTTAATACAGTCGTGTATACCGGATTATTACCTGTAGACGTCCGTCTGTTTATGATTTATGGATACCAGTGCTCTAAGACAAGCTAAAATAAGGTCTCAGAGGTTTGAAATCCAATGGTCCTATACATGGGTAAAAAAAAATTTGACCTAGGTATTTCAAAAGGGACTCTTATCAAAGATCTGTACAAATTTTATTCTTATAATATTCTAAAATTACACTTTAAGAATTCTTTATAAAAACCCTTCCATAAGAAAAATCTTTGTTTAACTCTCCCAGCATATCTATTAATGTTTTAACTTTATGTTGACCCAGAAAATGTGATGGAGAGTCTCATTTCAATTCACTTGGAGAAAGGGAAAGGGTGAGAGGGACACATGAATTATAGATCCAACAAAGAAAGCATTACAATGGAGTTTTTTCAAGAAATGCTAAAACAATCTTAAACCTTTCCTTGTATCTCAAGAAAATCTTGAAAATAAAACAAATTTAGTAGAATTTCCTTTTGAATACCCTCCAGGAGGTAGTTTCAGAACAATTCTTATTTCATGGAATCTTTGTTGCTACTCCTTACTCCAATTTCTTTGCTGTGTGATTTTCTTTGAAAAGAGCTTTGAGAATTCTTCATTTAAGCCTTTCATAAAGTATCGTTGTTACTCTTCTGTGAGTGATTTATGAGTAGTTGGAGGTCTGAGATGATCTAAAATGTGATCTCAAACACTGGAATTTCAATGGTTTATGGGTTACCAAGAAATAATTTTGACCTTGGTATTTTATAACGACCATGTGCTAAAAATGTGGTACAAAGATAGCAATTTCTGTTTAGTAATGGTAAATTAGAATTTTTGAATTCTAGCGTTAAGAATTCATTGTGACACCCTTTCATAAGCAAATCATTGTTTGACTTCTTAACTTAGTCACATTTGGTACCAGGTCGCTTAGTCTATATTCTGTTTGATCTAAGTTGTTATTCGGTATTTATTTAGTGAAATAGATTGAGGGATGCTGAGATTCCATGATAAAAAGGAAGGAAAATCCGAGGCCTAGAATATACCACAAGAAAGACTAACAAAGAATTGTTTATGTTATCAGTGAAAGTTCTACAAGAGCGTTTTTAAGAAAATAGCTAAGAAAATTCTTAAATATTTCTTTAGCTTTAAGAAAATTGTACAGCAACAATTTTTTCAAAGATTTTTTTTATGTAATACACTCCTGTTCTATGGGAAGTATGGACATATGGTCAGATACCGTTGTTGCTTATGTCATTGATTAAAATCGTGGCCAATTTCATAAAAAAAGGCTCTGTAGCTGCTTGTTTGTCAAGCTCTCCTTGCAAAATCGTTACGAATGTTTTACAAAAACTATCGTGACTATATATATGAAATCTCCATAACATGCCTCAAAAGTTCTGTAACGAGCACCATAAGCTCCTAAAGGAGCAGCCATATGTCTTATGAAACAGGCCATGGCAAGGATACCACATGCATATGTTATAGATAATCATGGTTAAGAATTGAATAGTTGCAAGCATGATGTGCTCTTTCTGTAAATTTTGGCATATCTGTAAAGGTTTCTCTTTAAAGCCTAGTACAAACCGAACAATTCTAAATATTCTTCCACAAATGATAGATAATTTGTTTCCACTGAACCTTCAAAACAATGGTTTATGGACGACTCAGAGAATTCCTGGTGACTGTTCCTAGATAGATAAAGATTCAAGGCTAAGAAAATAATGAAAATAATTACCTCTAATTTGGTTTTGAAAGTAATGTTGGTTTTAGTGATCCAGAAATGTCTAACAGGTTAGATATTTTATCGTTGATAAATTGTTTTTCTCAAAAACCACCGAAAATTATTGAAAAATCCACTGTCATTGAATGTTATATCTTGAAGTTGTTCAGGGGAAACTAGGCTTAAGGATTGTAGCACACCTTTCTGGATCTGTAGGATTATATATAGAAATTTCTGTGACTTTCCAGACCAGCATTTCAAATTGAGGGATTTGGGTAGAGTATTAGTTATGCTTACTTTGTATTGTGCAGGACGTTGGTGATGTCACTGTCATCATAGAGGTTCATCAATGTGCCCCCACTCTCCATGCACACTTTCTTAGCCATGAGGTGTGTAAACACGTTGTAGGGGTGTGGGTTCCAGAAACAGTAGGACGGAGAGATGGGTCGGCCTATTTGAAAGAGTAATGCATATCAAAATAGAGTGACAATTATCTTTAAAGTTATGTTAAATAGTGAGGTCTGTTAACACTATTTTCCTTAGGCCCCCCAAAAAATAGTTGTGTTCAGGTAACATAGGTCGAAAAACATAGGGTAGGTAGGTCGAAAACTTTTGTTTATTTGATTTTTTTTTACTTACCAAAGAGACCCAGCCAGTGTTGGAAAATAAAAAAATATTCCAAATATCCCCTACAAACATTTTTAGTGTCTAAGATTCATGCACTGAGCATCTACATGTTTTTTTCCATGCATTTTTAGGTCAATTCTTCTGGCTTTTAAATAGAAATAATTACAAATTTCCTAAAAAAAAGTTAGGGTAGGGCCAAAATATTAGGGTAGGTAGGGTTACCTGAACACAACAATTTTTTATTTTTGGCCTTATTGATCGGATAAAAGCACCAATTTGGTATTAAGAGTAATGCATATCAAAATAGAATGACAATTATGTTTACTAGTATATTAAACAGTGGGGTCTGGTATCAAAATTTGCATTTCAGAGATGATTAAAGCACCAAATTTGTTATGAGGTACCTCTAAGGCATAACTATGACATGTGGAATGGGGGACGCCTTGAAATATTAATAGGACAGATATGGGAGCGAAGAAACAATATGGACCACTTTTCCAACAATCATCACGATCCTCTTTCCCTACAAATACCTACAGCCAATGTGAGCGAATAACTCCAATCAGAGAAATTGGGGAACACATTGCCCCACTGAAATTAACCTTTTTCTACCATTATATTGTTATAACATATACGACCCCCTTGCTCAGAGACTGCACACCTCCCTATGCTTGTAGCCAGCACATATCTATTCTCCTCTGTATGTGTTTATATCATTGACATGACATAGGTTTTTCACCCAAACAGCTTGAAATGCTCCTGTGTGACTTAAACTATTCTAGAATTATACCTAATTATACTTACTGTAACCATCACCAACACAGTCAACGGTACATGTAGCATCTGAAATTCAAACCAATTTCATTTTCACTTACAAAGTAAAATGATTAGATGCATAACACATTATATATATATATATATATATATATATATATATATATATATATATGAAAGGAAAGGCGATTTTTACAAACAGTAAACATTATGAAGTATTTAAAACATTTCACAAGCATAATAGATTCATTAAACAATTGGTAAATGCCTTATATCACACCAAGATATTCCTTTCAAGTGATCAAAGAACATTTGTGCCCAAATATCTGATACGATGTTGTGCTAAAACCCTCCCAGCCTAACGGCCGCGGTTCAGTACAAGTGAATCATACAGACGATCTCAATTTCATGTTCGTCATTTTGAAAGGTCTCTCACTTTTCTGGTTTCGGTCCAAAATAGAACACTTCAGTTCTATAATACATATAATGTCCTTGTTATTCTGTTTCATAATGGTGTGTCGCATCTGTACACAGCTGTTTCCACAACTTTTAAATTAAAACTCAACCCTAGTTGGCTCAATGGTAATTGTAGTACATAGTTTTTGTATGAAGTATTTGTTTTAATCAATAATTATTGGTAAATGCCATGTATCTCACCAAGATGTTCCTTTTAAGTGATCAAAGAACATTTGTGCCCAAACATCTGATATGATGTTGTTCTAAAACCCTCCCTGTACATGATTCTGTTTATATTGGTATGTTGGCAAACCCGTACACGGTCGCAATGAGTAAGACAATCCTGCCACATTCACCATTGGCCTGTTTCATAATATCCATCGTAGTAACTGTATGTTTGAGGAACCCTTACGATTTTCTTAGGATCATTTTGAAATTGCGTTTCATAATAAAATGGTCATAAGTCACCTCCAAACCATCGTAAGTCACCCCAAGACCATCGTAGGGTCCACCGAAACCATCGTAGGGTCCACCCAAACCATCGTAGGGGAGACCAAACCATCGTTACTAAGACGACCCAAACCCTCGTTGTAAGGTTGTGAAACAGAAATATTTTCAAAAACCGTCGTAGACAATTATGAAACACCCCGCATATGATTCTGTAAAGAGAAGAATTGATAAGAAGGTGCCAGATTTACCGACGGTATCCATGCAGATAACGCCATCTCCATTACCACCTGACCCGGATACCAAGCAGGAGGGGGACGTATCTAAATCCCACTCCGCTTGTTCAAATGGCGTAGCTGCATCATCATCAAAATCAAAATATGCACACCCAGCTGTGGCTAAAGTAAACGTTTTTCCAATGAAACTGACGATTGGGGCCTTGCTTCCCCCGAGGGTTCCCATGTTGGCTTCACCAGCGTCTTTTTTAATTCCAACGTAATACCTGAATAAGTGAGAAAAAGCTCATATTGGCAGCTGGTCAAAGATTGATTGGAGGTTAGTAGTTCCTTTGTTACTTAAGGAATATCTGGAGGTTGATTATAAAAGTGCAATTTCCTATTGCAAGATCTATGATTGCGACAAATAGCCTCTAGGGCACGATTAGTTTAGCGAACATTGATTTGATAATGCCTATTTTGTAGGCTTTACTGTACATATATGAATAACAACAGGAACATAAGATCTTAAGAGTGAAACACAAGTATGAAAAATATCTTAACTAAAAGTATGATCTTAGAGTTACGACCAGTGTGAAACATTCCTACAGAGGCTTTTCACGCTCAGGCCGTTTAACGATTGTAACCTCTAAGATAAAGTACTTAAGTTATGATCATTTGACGGTTTTACTGGGATAAGCGCATATATATATATATATATATATATATATATGTGTGTGTGTGTGTGTCTGTGTGTGTGTCTGTGTGTGTGTCTGTGTCTCTGTGTGTGTTTTATTTCTATTGCGATGCTTACCTTACATCATCTGGAACTTGCGCGTCAGAAGCAGCAGCCATATCACTAATTAGCTTCTTGTATGTAGCCTTGTCTCCAAATACAGCAACATGAGGATAGTCGGTATCACCCTGACATATTGCTGTTGGCGTTGCAGTAGCATCCGGGGGTATAATCACTTTGTACCTTACACCATTTACACCAACAAATTCTGAAAAACAAGCACAAATATGATTGAAATAAAGACTTTGGAAAAGATGTCAAAGTTCAATCTCAACATCAATAGACCTTGTGCAGATGTGGTCACGTGACCACTTTTTGGTGATTACCATGTACTTTTCACAACCATGTGACAATTAATAATGGCTAGAATTTATTAATTCTTATTGGTGAAAATGGATAATAATGACTTAATGGGATAAATTAAGATAAATCAACCATACAATCTCATCTGAGTGCCTTTTGATATGCAATAGTATTAATTTCAAATTGACCACCAATATGGCGTCCAGTCCCTTTTTGGGCCGTGTGACATCATCTGCACAACGTCTTGAGGTAACAAAGTCAAAACGTTGATTCAGACCTCAGTAAGACTGAATAATGACATCGTATTGCCATATAGATCTACTGGGTATGAAAGGACCGACTTTGTTCGTGAGATTTTATTTGATAAAGGATCAAAAGGTTTGATTAATACACCATGAGTGCTTAAATATGCCACAAAGTCTAAAAGACACAAGGACAATATGTTTCAAAACTCTCAGATACAGATTAGATATTCACAAAAACATATTATTATGACATCGTAATTAACTGTTTTTATAGCGTGTGGAAATAGTATTATTTCATCTGCAGAGTCGTTTTGCTGAGAAACATCTTAGGTAAAGTTGTAATAGACGTTGCGCTGACAGAAAAATGCCATAACTAATTTTTCAGGCCGCTATGGGTAGATCAAAATTAATGAGGAAATAGTGTAAGTGAAGAAATGTTCTTGTCCTCTGATTTGAATAAATTTCCTTTAAATGTTTATCGCTAGGTTGAACGTGTATGTGCTTCATAGTAGAAGACTTCATCTTAAACAAATACTGAGCCTACTCAATATTGCTGTATAGGTGTGCAAGTGTTGTGAAACTTTGGGCTGTTCTGTGCTGCCTCACAGTGAGATTGCAAAAAGGACTTGTATAATTATCATTTCAAAATATACTAATTAAATGACCGTCCAAAAATGTTTGATATGAATATAGTCAAGGAGCCAAATCTGAAAATCCTGATCCACCCTACATGGTGAGACCCCTGGATTTTCTTGATTTTTTTTTCAACTTATAGCATGCCAGGGACCATGGATCAAGGTTCCGAAGAATTTAGGGATGCTAATAATTATTATGCAATTTGTGCTTGACTCTTATTTTCTCAGGAACTATGTAAAGTATGAAAACATGTCATTATGTCTTATGAAAGGTAATATTTTTCCTGATGTTTTGGGTATATTGTTTAATATTGTCATTAATCATGGCAATGGGTAATTAAAGAAAAACTGTTGTTTCAGTCAAAATCATTAGAACTTAAGGATCCAAGATTACTCTTGCTCATAATTGCCAGTGATAGAATACATGTCTGACATGAAAAAGATGATTTTTCTATATTTTCAGCAGTTTAGGACAATACAACATTTAGAAATTAGCAAATAAATACAGATAAGATATTCATGAAGAGATGCTTGCATAATTGCAAAGCAATTTTGAAAATAGTTAGTTATCTAGAAGAAAAGTGAATAAATTCAATTGCTGTAATAAATGAGAAGCATAACATAAGAGGTGGCTATCGGTTTGGGTAAATTTTGACCTTTTTAGAAAATATATACAGTACAATATATTTTGTGCCATAATCTAAAAATAAGAATTAAAAAAAAATCAGCAGCACATGGCAATATCATTACATCAAGAACATCATAATTGGTTGAATATGACAAACAATATTTTAATAAATGTTATTATGTATCAAAGAAAATAGTTTACTTCAAAATTCAGGATAAGTTTATGATAATGATGAAACATGAAAGCTATTCATATTTAGAGGATGCAAAAACATAATTATGATAACGATTGGGTCAAAATAATGTGTGTTATCTTGGGCCACCACCTGAGGAACCATTTAGGCAGAAAAGAGTGAAAGAATTCATTAACAATTGAAAGTAGGGTGAAGAAAATCAGTTATGGTATATAAGTGTACCAGATTTGCAACTGCTGTCTGGTTAAATACTAGATTGTGATGGCAAGGGACATAAGAGTACTCACCCTGCCCACTCCCCTCTTGACTGAGTGAGAATAGGAATAGGAGGACGGCCAGGCCCCTCATGACCACCACGCCCATCTCTGGGTCACTGTCTGAAACACACAAGTAAGGTTAACTTTAACGTCATGTTGGCTGAGGGAACAGAGGACCAGCAGTGCCAGCAGGCCCCTCATGACCACCACACCATCTCTGGGTCTGTTCTCACTGTCTGAAACACACAAGTAAGGTTAACTTTAACGTCATGTTGGCTGAGGGAGCAGAGGACCAGCAGTGCCAGCAGGCCCCTCATGACCACCACACCCATCTCTGGATCTGTTCTCACTGTCCAAAAAAAAGAAAGAGGGAGGCGTGCTATAGCAAAATTTACATTAGAAAAAATTGGGAAAAAGATAGGGAAGCCCAGCAACAACGCCAGCATCTTCCCGGGACTGACCATGGCGCTGGGCCGAACGTGGAGGGCGAGACGGGCCGCCCTGTGGTCAGGGAAAACGTGGGAACAACACCCAGCATCTTCCCAGCACTTAGAGTGGTGCTGACCCTAGCCTGCGACGCACCCCAAGTGGCGGATCCAGCTTTTTACAAAGGTGGGGGCGGGCTAATAGAAAAGAGGGCAGCGCACCCCCTAATTTTCAGAATTCTACATTAAAAAAATCTAAATTTGTCCAGAAAAGGTGGGGGGATGCCCCCGCCCACCCCCCCCCCCCCCCATAAATCCGCCACTGTCCCCCTTGCTCCCCTCCCTCCGTTGTCTTGAATGGTATTGAACATATATATATATTTTTTTTTTTTTTTTAACCACAATCATTTACATGTTCTTCCTTGTAGGTATTATCAATATAAGATATATCAACACATGTCGGTAGTCAATGTAATAATACAGTTCCCAAACATAAGCATTATATGTTGGACACAATAAGTTAAGTGATGTCCATTGCCACCTTTATGCAGTAGTTGCAAGTCATATCATGTCCCAGAAGTGGCCACTTAAATGTCACTTACCAATGTGTGGACAAACTAAGGTAAGTTCTGTCCATTCATGTAAAGAGTATAGCATTCTTTAAAAGACACTCTATCATTCACATCCACTATTTTCTTTGGGATACTGTCCCAGATTAAAGCTCCAACATAGTACGGAATACGTCTATATATATCTAATGATACATTATCTCTTTTGAACACAACTCTATTTAATGTCCTAGTATATCATCTTTAAGCCATTCCGCCATTCATATATACAGAGATGAATCTTTTGTTTAGGCCAGGGGTGGGGCAGGCCGCCATGTGGACGGGAAAACGTGAGAAGAAACAAACCCAGTATCTACTACGGCACTCTCAGTCCGTCTCCTGGCGACAAATAAACCTACATGTGGCACTTACTGGAATATTCTGTATGTGTCCCATATGGTGTATTGCAGTTTTGGGTTTGTTCTTACAAGCATATAACATTGAAAATTACATGTATATCCTATATTGTTGTAAGTTGAATTAATTGTGTTGAAGTACCATTATGAAGTAGTGCAAGAAGCAAATTTTAGTTGAGAATGGTGCTCTGAGCACCTATAACGTTTCCACAAAAACTGTGTATTTGTGGGGCCACAAGTCCTTTTTTTCCGAAGGTTGGAAAAGACATTTCCATAGATTTGTTCTGCAAGTGTCTGATAAATTGAGAAATTCCACGTTTGACACACACATATCATGTGACTGATAGTAACCTTACAAAGTCACAGTTTTACAACATCTTCCTGGTAACTAACCCACAAAATCACTTATGAAAAACTTAGTCCACAAATATCAGTTGGGAATGCAGCCTCGGAGGAAGGGGAACACTCAGCCCTTGCACGTGGTCTGGAGGGACTGCTCACGCCCCCCCCCCCCCCCTACTGCCCGGGGCCTCTTTCCATGTCAGCGGCCGGCCTCCCGTGCGGCGAACACACCGCACCGAGTCCCCGGGGCCACTGGGGTGGACGGATAATGTTACTGCCGGAGCCGACACCCGGATAATGCATACATCGGAGCGGATAATGCTACTCCCGGAGGGGGTTTTCGTTACGCCGGGTACAGAAATTCACTCTTATTTGACAAAATACCAAATACATATCAAATGCAACTTCCCCACGGAATAGTTCTATGTATAGTGCTTATATTTTGACCATTTTATTTGTAAAGATCCATGTATTTGCATGGGAAAAGTGTGGGACAAATTTCTTGAGTGGGAGAAAGCTTGGATCCAAAAGAGGGGGTGGTCACACCTTGACGGCATATGGAGGGGGGCGGGACTCTGGACTGGGGGGGCGGTGTTCCGATGTCGCATGTCAAATCTTAAAAATGGCAATGTCGCATATTTCTCTGTCGCTTAATTTTCTCAATGTCACATGTTTATCTTAGGAAATGTCCATGTCGCATGTCTTTAAGGTTTTTAACCTGCAGCTGTCTGTCATGTCGTTAAGCCCCCATGTCGCATGTCGAATTTAAGAAAAGGCCATGTCGCCATGTCAAAGTTAGGGACCCATCTCTCAGACGTGGTGTGGAGGGATTGCTGCCTCTACGACTGTACCCTGCTACCCTGGGCCACCCGTTGGTCTTAGTAATATGGAATAAGGCCAGGCCCATACCCAGGGCCTGCTGTCGGGGGGTGGCGAGGTTCCATAAGTGGAACTTCTGCCTATATTTTCAATTATTTGAACTTGAAAACAATGGGTGGCGAGCAGTAAAAGGTGGAACTTTTCGATATTTTCATACTAATTTTAGGTGTTTTTACATTAAATTTTGGAAGGGAAGGTGGAACTTTTGGGAAAAAATGCCTTTGGTGGGGGGTGGGGGGGGGGGCGCAACCCCCCTCCCCTAGTTACGGGCCTGTAAGGAGAGTAGCGGTATACTACAGGGAAACAGTGTACTACAACCGTTATGACCCAGATTAATAATTGCATGATAAATATGTGACTATTGCACCCTGTGTAAATCCAGAGTGAACCTCTAGATTTATCGTTTACAGTCACAAGGGCCCTTCTTTTGTCAGTGTGAATGCTATTTGTTGAATTTCAGGGCTTGTGACTATCTGATCGGCCCCTAGTAGGGCCTATATCGTCTTCTACATCCGATAAGGCCCATTCGCTGTGGCCGATGATTGTGTCGGGGACAGCTACGATAAACTTATCGCATGGAGAAGATGACCCTCTGAAGGCCGATGAAATTATCGCCTGTCCCCGAAAATCCACAAATAGCATTCACACTGACAAAATAGGGTCCTAACGATTGCAAACGATTGCAAACGATCATACTTGTAGCCCTGAATCGTCTGGAATCCAAACGATTTGATCTGACATGTTAAAGATCTGATCGGTTGCTGATCTGTCGTTTGCCTTATCGTTTGTACCAAAATTGCAAACGACAATTGTCGCAACAGATCGGTAGTACCGTGACGGCCACGGCGAATGGGCCTATAAGCCCCATTCGCGCTGGCCGACGGGGGTGCGAGCGACGTGAGAACGTTGGTAACGTTGTATTAACGATAAAGTTATCGGATGGACTTCAACCGATCAGATCCAACATGTTGGATCAAATCGGTTGATTTCCAGCCGATTCAGGGCCACAAGCCCTTGAAAAAAATATCGTTTGCAATCGGTAGATGCCTGTGTTCTCAAGGCGAATACAATTTCTTAAAAATCGTTTGCCTCCGATAAATTTATCGGTGATCAGATGATTGTCTTCACCATACGATAAATTTATCGCACCTGAAAACGACATAATTATCGGCCAGCGCGAATGGGGCAATAGTTTTGTCGGAGCTCCCTATCGGCCACGGCGAATGGGGATATTTTTTCGCCGCTCCCCTCGACAGAATAATCGGCCACGGCGAATTTACCTTGAGGTTCTTCCGTGTGTTAAGCCCCATTCGCCCTGGGCAGTTTTTCACTGCGACGTGAAATATAACTGCAATTTCCTTGTATTAAGAATCAGGGGCGGATACAGGATTTCGGAAAGTGGGATCCGATATAGGTTAAGTACTAAAACAGCGTGCATTTACACACACGTACATGCAAAGTTTTTTCTCTTTGGCAAGTTTGAATCGCCCCTGAGAATTATATTCGTTGGAAAATATGCTTGCTCTAAATATACAACGTTATGCAATCATTTAGTCAAAATAATTGATTTTCATGCTTTTGATTTTAAAATCGTAGGGGACAATTTCCCGGGGCGATTGGAGGTTTACGGGATTTCCCTTCAGAATTCAACGACCCATAACACCACGACCGCGCCACTATACTTTACGCCATGTACCCATCCTGCAGCGCTCGTTCCACCCCAGCCACGTTGCTATGTGAGGGGCCTTCCATTAAGTAGGTATGCATATGTTCAAACATTTCATACCCCGACCTCTGCCTCTAAAGTACACGTTGAGTTTGTACATGTATGTAGGCACATGTTAAAAACAAATCTAGATCAGACCCCTGCCCTCCCTGGTGTATACACATTTAAGAAAAGGCTGTTACAGTACTACATAGTGTTCTGCGCCCATACTAATTTTTGGTCAGTCTGTTACTTGCTAAGTAACATTATTTATGATGAGTTATGCCCTCACCTAATCAGAAGACTATCATAATATAATTTTTCAGAGATATTAAGACTGAACCAAGACAGAACATCATAATGGCATTGTTTTTGGGTTCAATAACATAACCAGAATGATGGAATGAAGTAAAGGCCATATTCCACTTTGCGGCGTTTTGCTTGCGGTGGGCGTTTTAATAGCGGTATTTGGCCCCACCGCAAGTAAATCTGGGCACCGCAAGGTGGAATATAGAAATTGCTTGCGGTAGTACTAGCGGTGGCACTAGCGGTGGCTAAATGCAAAGGCCACCGCTAGTGATCTTATATTCTTTTAAATGATTTTTCTTTTTTTTTTTCAATTTTTGGTTATTTTCTTATGACTTTTATGACTTTTTATGATTTTATATTCATAATCAACAATGATTTTATAAGGTTTTCATTTGAATGCTTGCGGTGGCAGAAACGGACATGTTCGTTTCCTCACTGTAAATAGCTTGCGGTGGCACCTGGGCCCACCGCAAGCAGCACCCCACTGCATAGTGGAATATGGCCTTTAGTCGTTGCAGTGCAAGGCCACTGCAATGCGTTGCTGCAATATTGAGGGGGAGTTTCAGAAACCAAAAGATATCACGTGCGGGACAGTGGAGGCCCATGGATTCGCCCTGGTCGAAATTTGGCGGATGGGCGCGTGCCCCCCCCCCCTGGGTTTGTACATGTAGGTACGCACATGCTAAAAATAAATCAGACCCCTACCCTCCCTGGTGTATACATATTTTAATAAAAGGCTGCTAGTACTATTATACCGTTCTGCGCCCACACTAATTTTTTTCAGTCTGTTACTTGCTAAGTAATCCAACGCCCAGGGTGCGTGCCCCCCCTATTTTTGGCCAAATATTACATTTTTTTAATGTAAAATTTTCGGATCCGGGGGGTCTAGGAAAATTTCTGTAATAGGGCGCCCCCTCCCCCATTCAAAATCTCTGGACCCGCCCCTGCCGGGGACATTATCGGTAACGTATTGTCTATCTCAGCTTCAATAAGACATTTGAAAGAGCTTTCGATATTATTAAATCTGCCCATGTAACATGTATAAGCTGCTCAAAATGTTTTACAAGTTTTGTGTTTGTAGCCATAAATTAGATTGGAAAGTTAAGAGATACGTCAACTTATTGAAATGCGTTGTGGTTTTGAAACTCCCTCTTAGGAGCCATCAAGTAACAAAACAAGGAAAAAAATCAGAATAAAACAGAATGTCATTGGAACGTTGTGATAACGTCATACTCTTTACTGCATGGGGCAGCCTCGCTTTAAACTGGATGTTTGAGAAGGATGCTTTAATAAAAAGGATTGAGGTAATTTAAGCATCTTACTCTTAGGACGTATACTAGTCCTATGTGGATATTTACTTTTGTGGTTGCTCTTAGATATGAGTTGCGACGGTACAATAGTTACTTAGTTCTACAACACTAAAAATACCCGTGAAATCGTGTCTAGTTTTACAACATAGGTTCGTCCATTTAATTGCGTGTGCACTGCCAAGATTTCTGCACCCCATCACCCTGTACCATGTAATATGCATTAGAAATGTACCCAAACTATGTCTCCCACCTCCATACCATGGCTTGTATGATTTCAAGACCCCAACGCAAAGAACGGCAGAGGTTATATAGCATAATGTTGCTCTTATTATTTTTTTCCTCTCTGAGCCCCATCAATTTTGTATAGAAATAAAACCATTTTATCCAAATAGTCATCTCTTTAAAACTCGATGAAAGAAACAATAAACTTTAGATTTTGTTGATGTTATCAATACATTATTTTGTGTCCAATGAAAAAAGAAAACTTTTAAAAGTGGTGGAAAATACAATAAAAGTAGGATCAGGTACTCCATGCAGCCCTTACCTGTGGTGCGTCTTGTGTAGGGTCTCCGTGGTCTGCGACGTAGGTGTCCTCCTGACGATGTCTGAGATGTACGTGTCCTCCTCCTGACGACTCTACGGCATCTACCACCTCTCCTGTGGGGCACCTACCTCTTCTGGACAACCAGTCACACCCCTCCCACTGCGCAGCTCCTTGCACATCATGAGCATAATAAAGTTAAACATTGACCAATGAAAGGTGCCCCTCCTGTGACGTCATAGGCTTTCCTTCTCATGGTATTTTAGATACATCAGATTGTTAGATCCGCAAGTGAATGGTATAATTGACTGCCATAGATATGTTTCTGTCTAAGTGGGTGACATTAAGGTCAACAAACTCATTTTGTTCTACTTTAACTGGTTGACGTGAATTGAATTGAGTGTAAGTTGGGGTATGGTTCAATATTGAATTAGTTTTGACAATAGTAACCCGAGCCTAATGTTATAGTAAGTAGTTGTCTATTGAGGGGATGGCACACTGTATCTCTCACCAATCAGAAGTGGATCCGGTAGACTGCTTTTCATTTCATGGGGGCTTAAACCTGACAATCCCCAAAACTTAAGCCTGTATTCCCTCCTGCATATAATATATGCAGGAGGGATTCTTTGTGAAACACAAATTCTCTGTATAACATAATGCCACAAGAACTACATATATATGTAGTTCTTATGGCATTTCACAGAGGACTTGTATTCTAAGCACACACTCAGACCTCCAACTTAAATTTTTACCAATTTCACGGTTGAGAAATCAGGTTAATATTTCCACCATGCAGGCACCTATGTTTGAAATGGCTAACACTTGACGGCCACCGACAAGCATGGTTAGTTGTTCTATGGAAAAACACTTTTCACTTAAAGCCTGGCTTACACAGCCCAATAACCACACTTACGTAAATGATTACGATATTAACTGAAGAAAACCAGGACAGAATTATAGAAAATGTAGTGTAAACGCTAGAAAAGAATAATATTGTTAGAAATATTGCCGAGGCTATCCTCAAGTCATGTCCCCATTTGGGTGACTAATGGTGGCAATCAGTGCATTTCCCTGGCAACCAATAATGAAATATTAGTCAACTTACTAGTCCCCAGGCTTCTAAAAACTTAGTCCACAGATTGGGACGGTCTTGCTATTAATCTGCTGATGACCAGAGGCCACTTAAGTACGTTGCCCAGTTACTAACTAAACATCCATGGCTATGGAGAAGTATTGAACATGTTAAATATTTTGCTAGAAAACCACGGTGACTAGTGGTTTAGTCGCCAGACATCACAGCGCCAGTGTGCAGTTGATCGGCGGACTATTAACTACAGATGCCTGGTCCCCACTTGGGCGACTAGATTTCAAAAATCGGCGACGATTAACGTTGTTAACCCCCAGCGACCAACTAGATACTGGCGGTGTGATGTCTGGCGACTAAACCACTAGTCGCCGTGGATTTATAGCAAAATATTTGACATGTTTAATATTTTTCTATGCCCGCCAGTGAAGAGTTATTCGCCGGGCGACTCACTAAAGTTTTTTATTACACCTTAGGGTGATACAAGTTTAGTAGTTAAGAGTTTAACACAGGGTGATACAAACCTGGGTGATAACCAGCCTTGTATCGCACTGCAGTGTGATACAGAAACTTTTTATTTTTCTAAAATTCATGAAAAAATGAAATACTTAAGAAATAAAAAACCTGACGTATGCATTATCTGTACAACGATCATAGCTACATTTTACTGCTTACTATTTGTGGATTTGATGGATATCAAAAGAGTTATATGAAAAAACCATAAAAAAATGTGCAGCATCACAGTCCCACCATCACTGATTGCTGTGCATCCTTCCTTGAGAGCTAAAATCTAACAGAAAAGGTATAATAAATCCATAACCAACCTCGAAGGGAGTACTCGGGCAGTTATCACCCCTCACCAGGACCCCGATATCAGCCCTCGGCCGGCCCTTCGGGCCCTGGCCTCGGGCTGATATCGGGGTCCCGGTTCGGGGTGATAACCACCCTCGTACTCCCTTCTTGGTTGGTTATATGTATGTCTCGTCGTCAACTTTTTTTTTCACTGGCCACTTAGTCACCCGACGACGTATTTGTTTCTTAATCGTCAAGCGACTAATGTTAGTTGCCGTCGTTGTGGGGGCCTTAAGCCCCATACCCACTAGGTGATTTGGGCCTTGTCGCCTGTCAGTATGCTATATTGGAATGAACATGTTTGATAAAACCGTCAGGGAAATTTTCAGGGGATTTTCCCGCCGACTCAGATCAAACATAATGCATTTTAATACACCATACTGACAGACGATCAGAGGGAAATACGAACACTGAGGCCCAAATTACCTAGTGGATATCGGGCTTTAGTCTCCCGGGGACCAAGGAAATCTGATCGTCCAAGTAGGGACTCAGCTTAAAGCTGTCTGGATTCTTAGTACAACTGTTGTCACTATCCAAAATCTTAGGATAACCATTATCATAGGAGTTTTGACGGCCTGTGTAAACCCTGCTTTATTGACCAATGCTAGTTGGTGCCTGTGTTTGGGAAAAGTTAATATTTCTTTTCCATGTTAAAATCATTTAAAATATCAGTATGTTGGAATGCTATCAATCACAAATTATGTACGACCTTGTAGGGGGGAGGCCAAGCTAAACCCAACAGTACACCCAAGTATATGTGAACGTTCCATCATTTTAAAAAAATTCCCGGATTTTCCTGACATTTTCTGACATTCCTGACAAGTGGGTGGGTTCCGCGAAAAGACCAACAAGACTGCCCAGTCTATTACCGAATTCCTAATGTACATTACGGAGCCAGTTAGCCATCGTAAGTGAAGGAAATGTACGGACATTAGGGAAAAAAGTAAGGACTTTGAAAATAAATTCCTATAAATGCGGGGAAAAAATTGTGAGCACTACGATAATGTTTTGTGGCTTCACTTACGAGAGTGTACATTAGATTATAGTACTAACAGATTCCTAAGAATACTGGAAATGCTCAAAATTAATGATCAAGATACGATGAAATTTGCAGTCTAAAATTTACGGGACCTCCTAAGGTCCGGTATCCTATACATTTCAATATGTAGATACGAGAGATTTCGGTAATCACATCATCCACTTCAGGAATCAACCCAATATTACGTATTATTTCCGTAAAATAAGGTGTTTTACAGGTGAAATGTACGAAAAATGTACGGAAAAGATGCGAAAACGTTGCAAAATTATCGCATACTAGACGACGGGTTTGAGGAATGCGACTGCCTATTTAAGAAAGATCTGCACATCTCTCGCATGTCTATCGCATTTTTTTCCACGTACAGTTATCCTAACTTGAGGAATGCGGTATATGTTAAGATGACAAATTGAGATACACATTTATTCTATTTCCTCTTGTCCCTCACCAATAAAAACATCATGCCAAGAACCTTTTTTCATTGTTTATACTTATTTTGACAACCGCTCTTTCTGACAAAACTGGTCAACATGTGCAACAGCTTTGATCAGATAAGACGTGTCTGATTATGTCAGTACAAACTTTGAGGTTAAAATGGATGGTGCATGGGGAAATAAGCACCCCTGTGAATCTGTCTCATTTATTGCTTCTTAGCTCAGAGGTACTGGCTGCCTGGAGGACACATACTTCCCTGTGCCCCGTCGTATAATGGTCTTGCTGTTGTTAGGGTTTTACAGACCGCGAGAGTTATCGCTGTTCAACAGCGAGTGTATGCAACTTTGCTAATAACAAGGACAATTTGCACACCAGTATAGAAAATTGATCAGAGTATATTGGGAATATTATTTTATAATTCTGTTTTCAGCAAATGTTAGTCCTCTATTTGAGTTTATAAAATATACAGGACTTAAAAAGCAGAAATGTATGCATTATTCAATTAATCTTATTTATTTTACAACAGTTTTTGTTGCTGTTGCGATGACTTCCAATTTGAAAACCTTAAGGATTTCACTGGTGCGAGACCCAAATGTAAGTTCTCCTTAAGGCCATATTCCACTTTGCAATGGGGGGCCGTTTGTGGGGGCTAATCTCCCACTGCAAGAAATTTGCATTTCAGAAACCAACATGTTGGTTTCTGCCAACGCAAGCATTCAGTAGAAAAGCAATACAAAATCACTAGCGGTGGTGCTTGCGGTGACCCAATGCAATTAACAACGCAAGTAACAACGCAATTGATACCATATATTCCACCTTGCCTTGCTTGATTTTATTTGCGGTGGGGTTGGACACCGCTAGTAACACCCCCACCACAAGCAAACCGTCACACAGTGGAATATGGCCTTTAATCTTTTACTGTTGCAAGGGTGTGATAAGGTGACAGACCACTGGGGTCAGGCACAGGGAACAGTGTTAATTTTAGGACATCGTCACCCCATGTGCATCACCACCTGAAGCATCACTTCATGCATGTGCACTTTTTCCGCACTCCTGTACCTGGCCCAAGCTATTGCTTCCATGATCCTGCAATGTCCTGTCTAAACCTTCCATCCAAAAGGACAGCTCAAATCAATGCCCTGGAGGATGCATTCAGGGTATGGGACCAGAGCCTCCTCAGATGTTCGGGATAAGACCTCATCCTGCCACGATCCAAGGTAGGCCATAGCCTTAACGGTTTCGGGCTGCTCTTAGGGTGACAGGATTAGGATATCCATCAGGAGCCTTTTCAAGGGGACAGCAATGCTCTCCCCCTCAGGCCATTTACATGGGCATGAGAGGCATTCTATGTCCACCCTATCCAATACTATCCTCTCTAATTCTGTCAAATATCCACCTCAGGTGGCCTCAGATTCTGTAGCACTTGCCCCCTAGTTCAAGGGCACCTGGATCAGAGTAAATCTACATCCTCTCACCTAAAGCCAGGGTCCTATGAAACATAGCGTTCCACAGACAATGGATCATATATTGGCTCATTTCCTAGTCTCTGGCCTGTCGCAGCAGTCACAGGTGCATCAAAATGAGCCGCCGGTACCTTCCCACTTGATGCTGTGGTTAATTGTGGTCATCGAAGTTGCTCTTCCAACATGACTTCCAAGAAAATAAGAAGTTTAATAAAACATCTGGAGGCCGTGACAACTGGCAGGTTGGGGATGATGTAAAGATAAGATGAGAAGGGGCCGTCCATAAATGAAGTCATACATCAGGGGGGAGGGGGGGTTCATGCTTCCATGACCAAACATGACAAGGGGGATGAGGGGGGGGGGTCATGTGGTGCAACCCTGACAAATAGGTTTGTTGCAAAAATGAGCACAAATTAGGCATCATATGATTTAACTTAGGGTTTTGTATAACCATGCAGGCAGTTGTATTGGAAAACGTTTTGAAAAAATGCACCAGATAAAACCCTCAAAAGTCAGGGTGTGGCTTAAATTAGAGTCAGTATTATTATGGTATATATTGTTTGAACAACATTGGCAACATGGAATGTTTTTGCCTTAATGACATTCGACATTGGACTTTAAAGTCTTTAAAGACCTTTAAGGGAGGGGCCAGTGAAAGTCATTATTTCAATTTGTATTTTACATCTTAGAGTTGATGCTTAGAAAGATGTACATCATATTTGTACTGCTAAAGGTAACTCCTTTTGAAAATTATTGATGTTTACTTTTAAGAATATGGCTTAATGCCCTTGCACACTGAAAAATGGATGTCTGTGTGTGATGTCACACATACAAACCATTATTTTAGATATTTAAAGTCACAGATCCATATAGATTTTTTTCCATATCTTTTGTACATAAATCAAGTATTCTTGGTCTCTTGAACACTAGTATTAGACTCATAAAAAAGAGGGGCAAATTTTAATTCAGTGATTTTTGACATAATCTATTTTTCCCATTGTCTGTGTGTGACGTCACACACAGAAAAATGCACTGTGCATGCTGCACCAGATGCAGATAGGGACAGTAAAGATGAACAAATCAAATTTGGCGTGATGATTACTTGGTCAGTGAGGATCACGGCACTGTGATTTTCTATATTCATTGGCTCCTCTCTTTAAGGGACAAAGGACATCATGATTTCACGATTTCTTCGTTTGACAGGGCAACATGGAGATCCCCATGCTCACCCTAATAATTAGTGTTGCCAAATTACTGATTTTCAAAATAATTTAATACATTTCATTTCAATATTACAAATATCCTATAGTTAAGATATCCTTATGATAAGCTCTTCCCTTTTGTTTAAAGGGACGTTCTCGTCCCTGAGACGGACACAATTTACTATCTTGTAACCCCCTGCCTGCCACGCCAAATTCAAGACGTGACCAATGACGTTGCGTAATTACGATCTGAAAGGGCAAAATGCGTCCCTAGTGATGGTGTTGTCAAGCTAACATCGGTGAATGTATCTTGAAACACTCACGGACGAGAATGTCCCTTTAAGCCCAGCAAGAACTGCAGGAGTACCCTACCCCCCATTTACACAAACCCTCAAAATACTTACAAAAACCATCATCATAGGACAGTTCTGACAATTCATAAAGGGTCCTGACAGCCTTATGATAACAATTCCTCCCAATAACAATTCTAACTGTATGTTTATAGGACAGGTTCACACTAGTTTTCTTAGATTCTCTCCTAATCTTCTTCTGATACTATTCCAAATATTTTCATACGTGTGGCTATCAGCATGTATCCACTAGGCTTAAGGGCCACTTACACAGCCTGTCAAGATCCCTACAATAAACAATATTCTGGACAATGACATCTAATGAGGCACTGTGCCAGAAGAGTTGATCATTCTGCAGATTTGGTCTAATATTTAATGGCAGCCCTACAATAATTGTCTGGCTATCTGAACTATAATCAATGGTGAAAATTTCTGACATATTTGAAATTGATAGGACAGAAGATATCCTTCCTGAAAAACCTTCCTGAAAACAATGGGATAGTTGGACTGACCTAAGTGAATTGTTGTTAGGACGTAAAGACGGCCTGTGTAAACGGGCCTTTACCCATGGCACAAAGTATGGGGCAGACGGCTCTACGAGCTGACTCTATAACTCTTGTGTAGGTGCTGTTTGAACCCTGTGTCCCACAGGCTGATTTTTATTCTTGCCATTTTGTACTTTTCTGTATTTTCTGGGAGAAATTGACATGAAACAATACATCCTACATACCATCTGAAGGGGAATTATAAACCCTTATAAACCCAATATTCCCATTTCTGATGAAATTATCCTCTGGAATATAGGCTTTACTATTCCTACCAGAGCTTTATCTAGGGAGTTTCTTCAGATGTTTAGATTTTTATTACAATGTTTACTTTATTCTCCTTTTTTACCACATATTATGGCTAGTGGGGGTATTTTTAGTGTACAACTCTCACCTGGAGGGGTGGGCAGGACCATTTTTTATATGAATGCCACCCCCCTTGTTTATGTATGTCTTTATCAAGCAAACCAAATGAATCTCATACAAAATAGTTTTCTGTCATTTGGTTTTTTAATGATATGTAATGAAAATACCACAAAATTAACTTCTTTTAAAAGCTGATACACATTGAAAACTGCCTAATGCAACTATCTACCATGTGAATAGAAAATAATGCCATCCACTAAAGAATATGCTATAGGCTTAAACTGGGAATTGCATGAGTCAACATGGTTCTCCCTACCAAGGATAACTGATACAATTTTCCATACCAGCAGGATAATTTTGGACAGATTGTCAACAAAAATAAAGTGACATCTATAGAGAATATACAATTATTTACCATAATATTGTGACGTTCTCTGGTAAGTCGGGGTTGCCGATTCTTACAACAGAGGAACGTGGGGGGGTTGTTCGGGTCTCGGGGCGGACGGGGAATCCGGGCCAAGAACCGAGATGTGTTTCTAGAGTCGTGCCTCGCGCACGAGGGGGGGGCTGAGCGAATCGGTCGGGGATCGGCACTCGATGTCAAACGGAGGACTGCGGGGAAGGGAAATTATGGTAGGGGTACGGGTCGGCCGGGGGTTCGTCTCCCAGACCAGCATTCACCCCCACCGGGCGGTCCACCCCACGGTTCCGGTCCGCGGGGGCGACGGGCCGACGGTCGCCTATTGTTTGGTAGCGTGGGGCCGAGCCTGCCGCGCCCTCGTCCCCGCGGACTTCGTTCCCTCGTCCTGCCTGTCATGCCTTCGTGCCATGCTACACCTCGGTCTCCGGGACTGTTTCGGGCCTTCGCGCCTTACTTCGGTCCTTCGGTCCTCGTTCTTCGGGCCGTCGGGCCCCTACCCTAAGTTCTTACTATTTATCTCGAACTTCGACTGTTTTGTCCTAACTTCTGGTTAATTACTCGAATCAGCTCATCTTTAGCGGTTGTTTCAGGAAAGAAGACACGTCTGGACACAAGGAGAACTATTAAAGAACTCTGTTTATTCGGGCCTCACCGCCCCTTTATATACTATAGAAGTCAGCCCTGATTGGCTGCTTTCGGTCACGTGATCTATAACTGACGTCACTTCCGGTTTATATCTTTCGTTTCCGGTTTACATTTCACTTCCGGTTTATATCTTTCCGGGTTTCGTTCCTTTACATTTTCGTTCCTCACATATTCGTTCCTTACATATTCGTGCCTCTTTTTTCGGGCTTTTTACACTTTCGTTCATTATTTACATATTCGTTCTTTTACATATATTTCATATATTTCGTTCTTTACATATATACCTTTTTATAGTATTATCGTATTTTCTCTTATTTTGACCTCTACATATTTTGGATGAATAGCCGTTCATCACAATATACATGGTAAATAATTGTCTCAATCTACAAAAATATATGAATAAAAACCACAAAAAATCTAATTAAAATATATGAAGTATAATAGGTTTTCCATTATGATAAATACCTAAACCACAAAGAATGCCTTGATTAATGAAAATTGTTTGATTAAGGCCTGTGACTTGTCAATATATATATTTCCTGTTATGTATCGTAATCTAGGCTGTATGTACAATGAAGTCTTGGAGAAAAACAAAAACAAAATTTAGGTAGACAGAAGTAGACATTGGCAATAAACACATCGTTAATTTTTTCCTAAATGATTTATGATTATGGTGACATAATTTTAATATGTTTTGAATTTGCGTCTAAAAACTATGAACTTGATGATCTCTCATACTGTGATGGAACTAAAGGATAAATATAGTTAATTCATTAATAACTTTGTTACATTCTGAAATTATTAATTATCTCGTAATGCCAGACAACTGACGTATCCAAATGGGGGAATGATGTTATATGTTCAGTATAGAATTTTCTGCATGCATACATTGTTATGTAGATTCAGGTCAGCGTCAGCAGCATGATCTATAAACAAGATATTCTTTGTTTTGGAAAAGTTAAATAATGTTGTTTATATTTCTCTTCAACCATTACATTTCACAATGTTAAATCATTACTTCTAATAGCAAGTAAAACAATCTAGGTAATCACTTTGTCTATCTCCTATTTTCATAGATAAGATGTCTTTATGTCATAATTTGAAAATATTTTGATATCGTCACACTTAAGCCATGTTTCTTCTGTTATATGAAATCCACTCCTGGGAAATGGAAAAGGACGGAAATGTTTCCTTAATTGATGATTTTTCTTTGTGTAACAAATATTATAAAGCTATGTAAATAGAAAAAAAAGATTACAATAGCAAATTCAGACAATGAACAAGTCTAACGCTTATCATTGATTTATTGTCAAATTTATTCATCATAAACCAGTCCATCAAAAGTATTGACATACCAAGTATTAATCATTGAATCTAACTTAATGCAAGGTGAATTTACAGGGTGGTTGAGCAGGTTCAGGATCAGCTTCACAATGGTTTTTTGTCCTACATGGTGTCAGGGCCGAAGCTGGCCATAAAATACACGTATATGGCATCATTGTCAAACAGGTGTTACACATATGTCACTCATGTATGGTGATATCTGCTCAGTGATATTTTGATGGTCTGTCACCTTATGATGCATTTTGGCATTTTACACATTTGAAATCAAGAAATATATTTAAATCGTATGTCATTTGTCTGTGACATTGTCGTAAATTATAACAATCATATAACATTAGTGTGAAAGCCCCTCAAAGTAGGGCTTATCCTGAGGCAGGAGAACATAGAGGTTTGTATAATGCCCTGAAAACTTCATAATTATTAATTTTTTTCTTCTTAAAAAATAAAAGTATTGTATAACAATGAACTTCATGACATATATATCCGAGTTTTATTTTCTAAGTGGAATGAGCTGAAACTGAAGTTATCTTTCTAAGAAACATTGACTGAGTGGACAGTATTCAAATCGGCCTAGAGCCGGGATTCTCTGCTTGAGTGTACATCTCCAAGCAAACCCTTAATAGAGGATGTGCACTATGCATAGCCAACAACCTTTGATTGTAGACCATGAAGTGACCATGATGTCATTTATGGTATCTGCCTATCTTATGACATTAAAACTGAATTAGTGTCACATCCCTCCCCTGTTAAGGAAATATAATTTCATATATGTATAAGGATATATATCTATGTGTATATGTATGTCTGTTATACTAGGTGTGCAAGTTGACATTGTTAGTAACATTTTCCACATTTACAAATAATTCTAATTCTACCTTCTAGACTCAAGATCAAAATTTTTAAGGATTATTTTTTCCTTTGGTAGATGACCATCAGTGATGCATAAATGTCTGCTTTTGCAATATCATAAGTGGTGACTCTCAACAAGGAAAACCACAGTCATATAGGTCTCATAATTATGAGCTAAAATCAATAAAACACTAGTTTCACAGTGCAACAAATAACCAGTTGATATAATCTCTTATCTTTTCACAAAAGAAACAGGAGAAGAAGAAGAGGAAACATAAAGTTCCAGCTCCTCTGATATGTTTTTGATTAATTTGAATTATCCTGAAATACCAAATATCAAGACGTTCTGCTCAAATCCTTCAATCCAAATGAGACTACATAACTTGATGTCAATTGCAAAAATATTGTAAGATGTTCAAGTAGGATACAATATCCTCTCTGACTCTAAATAAACATAAACATTTTGAAATGCATCATTTAAGCACTCTCCTATTCTCTGACCAATACCTGATGTAGGATTTTAGAAGAATTTTCGGCCAGGGAGGACTCCATAAAACCTCCTGGATGGAGTAGCAACAGGACTGGAAGAGAATTTAAGACAGGAAACTTCAGTAAATCAAGAGCAAAACATTGGCAACAAAATGAAACACGATGCATAGAAAAGATTCGATACATTTATTGGTTTCCTTCAGCTTAATATTTCATAAAAGATGTAAAGGTCATCATCACAAGCTCTTCACAGAAAGCATTCACCTATATGTTTTATTGTTGTTTTTTTCTAAAACAAGGATTTATGTTTCTATGCAGATTTATGATCAGGACATTCAACAGAATTTCTCATTATAATTATATGCATGAAAAATACTTGACCCTCTATTAGAACTAGGACAAGATTAATTGAGATAGAAACAGAGAGTTGGGATCATTGCTAATATTATCAAGGTTTCATACTATCTGTCACAAATTCCAAGCTCTCACTTAAAACAAATATTCTAAGACTACTTTAAGTTATTCATAAGTCATATAATTGTCTTGATCTGGTCAATTTGTGGTGTCCATTCATGTGCTATTCCTATAATGAAAATGGGAAATGTGTAGAATAAACTTACCCTGCAGAGTAGTACTCCGGGGGTGGTCCCACCCTGGGGCGGGGGTAGTTCCTTCTCATAGGCATGCAGCAGCACACAATGATGATTGGCATGCAGATGACCATGATAAAGAGGATGACCACGGCGATGATAAGGCCAATCTCCACAGAGCTTAGATCACCACTGTAGGGTGTGTTCGGACCACCAATCTCATTGTCGCAGTATTCACCCTCATATCCATACCTGCAGCTGAAAAACAAAGACAAGAGGAAGATGTGACAGGAGTGCAATTGTGAAATTCTGTGATAAAATATTTTACAAAGAAAATGCCTCCGCAGTACAATAATCATTGAGTATGAGTACCCAGATGCAATGGTTATATATCTTCATTTATATGTTGTTCACATTATATGAGAAAAAATAGATTGATTTAAGAATTATTAATACAAACTCAGTTGGGCATAGCTAACCAGCCTCTGAGATAGAATTTAAACAATCTATAAGTGCAATAATGAAAAAGAAACTAGTCCTAGCCTGAAGTATACTGGAAATATTCATTGTTAAATTTATGATGATAAGGGTGATGTACACAAAGAAAAATAATGAGCGAAATACATGCGTAACAATGACAATTACATTGATAAACATTGAATACCACCATATACACATTTTACAGTTAAGTAAAACTTTTGTCTATGGACAATGGTGGAGCTTTTCAATGTTCTAATAATCATAAAAGGACCATGGTAAGTAAAGAATAACATAAATTTGTTTCCTACTTACGAGCACTTTGGATATTCTCCCTCAGCTACACAGGGTGAGCCATGGCAGTAGTTAAGCCCACTGTAAAGGGAGCATATGTTGTCGATGGCTGAAATTAAAAAAAAAAGAACGATAAAAAGCTGAGTATAACTGAAGGTAAAAATCTTTCAGCAACAACAACCTTAAAGGGTTCCTTGCCCACAATCTTCACATTATTTATTATGAATATGTTTCAAATGATACAGAAAGAGAAAATATAAAGATATTCTATATTTATCCAGGAAAAAGAAAGTTGGATTTTGGTATATCCTAAATACTTGGGGTTTTTTTCCCCTTGATACATCACAATAATGAGAATTCTCTTTCAAAATAGCTTGGAAATCCATGGTATTTGATTAAGTTAGATAGGTGGAAAACACATTGAGACAATATTGTTTCGTAAAAGAAATATTTGTGCCAAAGCATGTTTTGCTTTCTATTCATTTGTGTTAAAGATTGGGGATTCCCAATTAGCCACTTTGTGATATAGTGAATTTGGAGATTTACTTTAAAAAACATGAAATAAACAAAATCTTAAACTTTCAGGACCCTTTCAAATATTCTTAAGATTTCACTAGCATTATTTGTCCTCAATGCTTCAGTCATACTCAAAGAATTGTATATCGGACCATGAGGGATTGGGGAGATGATCAGCATGGCTGAACCTATTAACCAAATTGAATAAAATAAAAAATAAAGAAAAAGACTTGTTCCATTGACTTGTATGTCTATACCTTTCTTAGAACCAAAAATGTTTCTATGAGGCTAAGTGGTTTGCTGACCAGTATTTATCACTGTTTTGGGTATCTATTAAGTGATTAAACTAACGTTCTAGTAGTCTTGAAAAGTTATGGTCAAAATATCCTGAGCTGGTCGAAAAACAACCAGAAATGGTGTTCCCATTGAGAAGATGTTTGATAATTTTTTGTCGGTTGAAACGACTACAAATGTTGTCACTCAGCACTATTTTGTCAACCTCAAGACCCTAACTAGTAAAACCCCAAGCAAGAATATGACGTTATAATAACGTTATTATAACATTCTGGTGAGACATGCTTTGATTCTAGTTACGTTATTTTGAGGGCACCCAAAGACGTCTTTAGAACCTTACATTGCGACGTCGCAATATAACGTTATTGTGATGTTATTGTAACGTTCTTTCACCTTATAATAATGTTATTGTAACATTCTTTATTAGTTAGGTCACAGCTTGACCAAAATAAAACGTTATTATAACGTTCTTTTTTGATAAGTTGTAACTTTACCTAAGATAATGTTATTGTAACGTGACAATTGGATAGGTTTCAGATTAACTAAAAACACACAGTCGCAGAACGTTTTTGTTACATCGCTGCTTGCCTGGGACCATCCTTAACTGGTGAAGATTTAACCCCCAAGCCTGATGAAACTTTTATAGCACAGCTAAAAAGAGCAGTTGTTGTACGTACTATTTCTGTAATAAGTGTTAAATGTATACAACTAAAAATAAAGCACTAGATATTTTTTAAACACTTCTTGACACTGACAGGTAAGGCAGAAGTAACAGAGAGATATGAAAAGGCCAGCAGGGTATAAGCAGGTGTAAGGGGGACGTAGCAGAAGTAGGAAGGGACTGGCAGGGGTATGAGGGGTCAAGCAGGGACAGAAGGGGGTCAACAGAATTACGAGGGATCACTCAGGGGTAGGAAGAAATGGGCAGGGGTATTAAGGGATAGGCAGGTGTATCAGAAAGTCTGTAGAAAGATGGGGTGGTCAACAGAGGTCGGGCAGGTGTAGGAAGGGACAGCAGGTGTAGGAAGGTAATGAGGCATGGTTGGAAGGTGTTAGCAGTGGCATGAGGGGTCAACCAGGGGTAGAAGGGGATTGACAGGATAGGATAGGTGGTTAAGTAGGGATACGGAGTGATCAGCAGTGGCCAACAGGTGTACGAGGGTGTTGCAGGGGGAATGGCTAGTCAGGAGGGGTATGAGGGAATTGTCAGTAACGTTAGGGAGTCAGCACAGGTAAGAGGTGGTCTGCATGGGTATTAAAAAGTCTGCGAATCCCTTCACACCCTACCTTGCAGCTCCACGCCTCTCCCTGCACCTCTGCACACCTCCACACTATTCTTTGGCCCTCCACACCCTCCCTGCCCCTCCACACCCTCTCTTCCCCTCCACATCCTTCTCTTTACTCCAAACCCCTCCCTGCCCTTCTCTGCCCCTCTTTGCCCTTCCCTGTCCCTCCTTGCCCCTCCCTACCCCTCCCTACCCCTCCCTATCCCCCCTGTCTTTATGAGGCTCTCACTGTCTCTATGAGCCCCTCCGTGCCAATCCCTGGCCTCCCTGCACCTCCCTTCCTCTCCCCGCCCCTCCGTGCCCCTCCTTCCCCCTCCTTGTCCATCCTTGCCCCTCCTTGCCCCTCCCTGCCCCTCCCTATCTCTATGAGCCCCTCCCTCCCTCTCGCTTTTGCTTTGAGCCCCTCTCAGCCCCTCCCTGCCCCTCCCTGTGCCTCCCTGTCGCTATCTGCCCCTATCTACCCCTCTCTGTCCCTCCCTGCCCCTCCTTACCCCTCCTTTCTCCTTGTTTTCCCTCTCTGGCCCTCCCTGCCCCTCCACACCCAAACCTGACCCTCCACACACCTTTCTACCCCTGTCCACCCTGACTCTTCTTTTCTGTTGCATTTTTGTCCTTTTATAACAAAACATTTTGAAAATTAGAGTTTTGCTGTGCCTGGAGGTTGGTCCTAAGCCGCTAAGGCAATAGTTTATGAAAAAGGGTCTCTTTGTAACTCAGTGCCTGAACATACTGAATCCCCCCACCAGAAAACTGTTATCTGCCCCTATATCACTACATTACTACACATTTGAATATAATCAGCTCATCAGAGTATGTTTGGTAATTTTTTCTACCCAGAATTTATGAGTATAGAGTACTACCCTCTTGTCTCAATTTCTCTGAGAGTTGAAAAAATTTGTGAAGTGTGAAGTTAGCTGCCACGTCGGTACACCATTACCACAGCTCATCAGAGTATGTTTGATCATAGAACTGTATGCATATACATTTCTATGGTTCGATTGAGCAATCTCAGGTATCTGATTGGCAACACTTTGTTCGTTCACATCTGTCCATTGAAACAAGTCTATAGAAAAATTATCTAAAATCGATACAAACTAAAACTGCTTATTTGGAAGAGAAAAGTTATAATTTGTTAAGAAAAGCTTTAACAATTTAAAGGTATAATCATGTGGGACCAGAAAAGTTTATCCATAGCTCTACCCAAGAATAAACATTCACTCACGGATCTGCCTGGGCACACTTGGGGACTCAAAGTAGATGCCTGGCAGGTAAGGGTAAGTGCTGGAGCCTACTCTGAAGCTCGGGGATGAGCGGGTATAAGTGTAGAACATGTAGGCCAAACGGCTCAGTTCTTTGACATCCATGTTAGAGTACAGCGTCAGCGTAATCTTGATCTTTATTGTACCAGAAGAGGGGGACCTGTAATGTTGAACACATGGCATGTTATTCTTTCCTGTTGCATACACATTTCAGTTTGAAGAGCATTAGAACTTTGTAAAATTCCCTTCACGGTCTTTAGATCGGGTATCAAAGCTTTTGCAAGAAATCTAAGACGTTCCAAATTCTAAAAAGAAGATTTCTATAAAAGTATAAAGAACTCAATCTTAGAGGTTTCATTTGTATCAACATTGATATATGAAATTCTACTCACGAAATATAGAAGCTGTCCAAATTGACCCTGCTTCCATAAATGAAGTTTACCAGCTGCAATTTAGAGTAAGACAAAGAATTAGGACCTGTTATGAATAATAAACACTCTAGTCATAACCCACCATACCTTCCGTAGGGAAACTAGTTTTACAGATCCGATAAATAGTTTGCAACATTGAATCTTTTTCTCTTTCAAACAATATCTCTGTAAAGATCAAACCTCAAAATGAGCAGAATGGTACTGGGTATATTAGCTTAGATGCACAACCATCACCAGCATAAAAGGATATAAAGGTCTAGTTTTACACATCATATATGAGCATTGTTCCTCCAAGGAATGGATTTCAAATTTTCTGTTATTGATGACAAATCTAAGTTCTTTTTCTCAGTAAAGAAATCATAAAAAAGAAAGTGCTTTGGTCATATAACTGCTGACCTATACAGAGTAAACTGTTTAACCTTTAAAGAATAGAATTTTACCCTTCCATCATTGATTTATAATAAAATCCTGATAGAAAATATATTACATCTCTGAGGGCTCTATCTATACTCTGGTAGATCACAGAGGCTGGGTTGTTCATCTCACTATCATAATCCATCCTGACATTAAAGTAGAGCATCATTGAAGCAGCTCCAGGTGGACCAGCAGCTGAGTAAAATAAAACCAGGTATTCTATGAGATGTTCCAAGGTTATGTTTGAAAAAATAATCTGGATACTTCTTATGTATTGTGAATTATCAACTGTGTACTGTATAATCATAGAGGGAGGGGAATTAAAATTGCCAATGGCGATTGCCTAAACCCTAAATAAAAATGAAAATAATAAAAAAAAAAAAATGTTGCTTAGACTACAAGTCTCAGAATGCAGGAAAATGTTTTTATTTTCAAATTTTCTTTAAATTTTGGCAGACAAAAATTAATAATATCATGGCAAAATAAAATTGCTACAATGATGTTTATTTGCTCGCGGAGAAACATTTGATCATCTTTGCTTAAAAGTGAACAAACATGTCCCATTTTGTATGTAACTGTCCCATTTTTCTGAGAAGGGAATGTCCCAGGCAGCTGTGAGGAAATGTTGGCAGGCCTGCTATAATGATTAATATATGTCTGCAATCTGCATCATTATGTTATTGATGTTGTAATTATATGTAATAGAAGTCACATTTACCTGAGCATTTGCCAGAGTTGTCCCAGCCATAGCCCTTGGAACACTGACAGAAGTATGATCCATCAGTATTGTAACAGCTTCCATAATATGAGCCACAAGGGTTGGTAGCACACTCATTTATGTCTTAAAAAGAGAATAACCTTTTTGAATCAATAAAGATATTAATATTAATCAATTTTTGTCTCATTTGAAGTAGCTTAGGCCATTCAATCTGATAACCATTGTCAATAAGGACTTTGCCCTGTAAAGGTATGGATGCTTATTTACATCCCATCTTTAAAAACATGAACCAGATATGAATTGTGAGGATTGCTGGGAAAGTCATAGTATGATTATAACTATTTTCTTTATCTATCTCTTATCTAGCCTTTGCTTACATTCCGTTTTTCTAAAGGCAAACCCATCAACTTGATTGACATTCTTGAATACAATGTCTATTATTTCCTTGGAACCAAGT
This sequence comes from Lepidonotus clava, assembly GCA_936440205.1. Lineage (NCBI taxonomy): Eukaryota > Metazoa > Annelida > Polychaeta > Phyllodocida > Polynoidae > Lepidonotus > Lepidonotus clava. The sequence continues at coordinate 6,298,178 of OW387148.1, forward strand.
ATGAATTCAATATAACTAACTTATGTTTAAATGTAATTATAAAACGAGGATGTTAGAGTTGTCTTATATTGAACCTCAAGAACATAAACTTACCATGGCATATTTTATCAGATCCCATTTCGTAGCCTTTCTTACACAAGCAGTAGTATGACTTGTGATATTCATTGGTGAAGACACAATATGAATGGCCATAGCAGGGGTTGTTGTAACAAGGGTTCTTTACTGAAAGAAAAACAAATTTTTGTTTTCATAGAAACTATAAGGTGGACAACTTTTTGCACAGTTTTACAGAATGTTTGATTGAGGCACAACTCTTCATGAGTGCGATATTTTGGATTTCAGAATAATGGAAATTACAAAAACCCTTTCAGATAACAATAGATATGAAAACATCTTGGTTGCATTCTGATCATCAGAACCAACTTTTTTTTTTATACTTTTGACAATTTTATATTCCAGTTTTTAAATACAAGTCCTTAACTGCAGTACAGATGGTTTACTCCAAATGGAAAAGGCCTTTACAGTGATGTACAAATACAATTGTATTGGTTTTCAAAAATTGAATTTTCCTTTCTTTGTACAAATACAATTGTATTGGTTTCCAAAAATTGAATTTTTCTTTCTTTGCTTTTATACTTAATCAGCCATTGTAAGCCTTTTGATATACAGTGATCCCCCTCTTGAGTGGCCACCCTTGGGGAATCAGAAAAGTGGCCGGATAAGAGGGGTAGCCGCTGGTGAGGGGGGAAAATTCCTGGTCCTCTCAACACCTCCTGGCCGCCCCCTCTTTGTACTAGGTGCGACCACTCATCTCCTGGTCCTCGCAACACCTTCTGCCCACCCCCTCTTTGTATTAGGTGCGACCACTCACCTACCGGTCCTCTTAACACCTCCTGGCCACCCCATCTTTGTACTAGGTGCAATCACCCTTCACAAGATTCTCTCAACACCCCCCAACCACCCTCTCTTTGATCTAGGTGCGACCACCCTTCACCAGGTTCTCCCAATATACCCCATTCTAGGGATTTTCTGGCCGCTGGTGAGGGGTTTTGTGGCTGTTTGGGACCTCTAAACTGCGGCAGCTGGCCACGTCAGAGGGGTGGCCACTGGTGAGGGGTAGATATAGAGAAAAACACCTCTGTGCCGCCGCTATGCAGCCGCATAATAGAGGTGGCCACTGGTGAGGGTGGCCACATATAGAGGGACCACTGTATTGGAATTGGTAAAAATTGAAAAGTTGAAAAATCTATATTCTTAGATGAGACACTTTGGACCCATATATTTGTAACTGATTTGGCTGATCAGGGAAATTTTGATCAGGGTCCCATGATCAGAAATTCTGTTTATCATGAATAGTTTTTGCACCTAATAATTCCTCCTTGACACTATTTTGCAATAATGTTGCACTATTTTGGTAAAAAGCAAAATCAGTTATCATGGGACCCTAATCAAATTTTCCCTGATCAGCCAAATCAGTTACAAAGATATGGGCCCTGATCATTGACAAGGAATGGCAAGTTTAACCTTTCTTGGTAATCTCACATAGCTTGAATCAACAAAATGAACTTGTTCTTGATGACCATAATTATATAAGAAACCAATGTTCTATCTACCTATATTTTGATAAATATGAATCAAAATATTGTATAATAGATGAAGAGGGAAAAACCTATTGGAAGCACAAAGCATAACAATGTACCTGAATAACCCATTTTTTGATCAACATAGTTATAATTAGTAATTATTTTGCACTACTCAACATGTTTTGTTTTGGCTCTCTATATCTACAAGTTTATTATGTTGGTAGAAAGACTGATGAAGGGATTAGTGAATTGGTAATTATTAACATCATGATTTATCAAATACTTATAAAAAGAGAAAAGGAAAGAAATGTGGTGTTCTGGTGCTGCTGATAAATGAGCACATTATGCAAGAAAATCATCTTAGAGAATGAAAATAGAAGAGTAATATTTTCTAAGAAAGTCCCCTCACGAGGACATCAAATTCTTACATAAACCTTCACCAATGACATCCCACCCCTCCTATAGCTAGTTTCCTCACATTGTGGTAGGTTGACCAATGAAAGGTTTTTAGGGATAGAAGGAAAACGAGCCAAGACAATTGATACGTCTCTGCTCATAAAAAGAGTGTATACTTACAGATGCACTTTTTCACTTCTGTCTCAGCCATTGCTGTTGCATCGCAATTGCAGGGAAAGGTTTGTTCAGTTTCCATATCATCATCATTATCAGGGGCAACCATGAAACCTGTCTTACAGGTGTACTTGAGCATGTGATTACCATTAATGTCAGTATCCACTGTCTTGTCAGCATGGGCCACCTCAGGAGAAACAGCCTTGCAGAAATTTTCTGAAAAATACAAAAAAGTGAATTTCGAGAATCAAAAAGACTCCAGAAAAAACAAACATGAATTACAAATGGGGGTTTAGAGCACAGTCCACTGTCTGAAAAAGCTTGAGATAAATGTACAACTCTAACTACCAAGGATTAGCTGATTTACAGTATCTTAAGTATTGTAATTATATAACATGATTTTATAGAAACAGATTCTATTTGTCAGCTTGATTTTGGAAATCAGCTGGACATTGGGTCATGATTGCAGAGGGTGGTTATACCCACAACAGTTGGGTGTGACTCTTACATGTATTAAATTTTGTACCATTGCACATAGCCATGGCCACTTCTTAAATTCGACATGTGACATGGAGCTTAGTGACATGAAGAAAAAAATAATGACATGCGGAGGTCATTTACTTAATTTGACATACGACTTGAAGGGTTTTTGAAATAGACCTAACTTAAAATCAACATGCGCTATGGGGAGGCCATCCCCAGTCTTCAACCCTCATGGCCAAATTAGAAAACAGTTTAAGAGTCAAAAAAGGTGCTACAGCCTTGCATATTAGCATTCTTGAATATGAGCGAACATACCCATGCATACAGGCTTCCCAATATGCGCGGACCTCACACCCGCGTATATAAGGAGTCCTATGTGTGCAGCCATCTGCTGCCATGCATGTGCTCGTAGTGATTGCATGGTTTGTTGTCTGCCTTTAGCACTAACTTCAGGTACCTCCATTTGTCTAAATCAAGACTGCATAAGTAGGTATATAACTAGTTACAGTATATTGACAATATGTATCTCAACCAGATGTAACAACATGCCAGAGGCTTAAGTCACCTGGCTTCCCGCCCCTGGCACACTCACACCTTGTTATTGTGGACTTTTGAAGAGTAAACCAGAAATCCATCAAACACTTACCATATGTTGCCTCACATAGAATGAAGGCCTCGCGGTTGAGTCTATGACCGGAACTTCCATCCTGGGGTGCTGTATTCCAGAGGTTTATAGTCTCATCACGGGCATTATAGATCCCTGCGTCTTGAGTTAACATCAGAGAACTACCATAATTAATGGGATCTTCCCAAATTGTAAGTGAATTTCGTACAAGCTCTCCATTCGTCCACTTAGGTACACCCTTTCCTGGCTTCTGCGTCAAGCCTATCCAGTATCCATTATAAGACTGCTTGTCGTCAACAAGTGCCAAACTGGAAAGTAAAATTGAAGATAATCCAAACAATTAATTTTTATATGATTAAGAATGTGTGCATAGCTCTCTCTTCACAATGGGTATGATCAGAATAGGACAATTAGTTTTTCACAGACAGCCATCAAATGTATTTGATTGATTGAAACATGAGTACAAATGCATGCAATTTAGTTTAGCATCTAGCAGGGTACATTCCAGGAGACCAGTGTAAAAACGTTTTTCCTAAACAATAGTGTAGCCTTCCATTATTAACCTCATCCTTCCATTATTAACCTTAAATCACTTAACCTTACTCTAAGCCTAACCCTAACTGAGGTAGGAAGAATTAATGTTGTTCTAAGCATGTGTTCAGGGTAGACTATTCTGGTCAGTTTTGAGGAGTTCTGGTCACTCACCCCCAAAGGTGCAGATTGAAAATTAATGTAGAGGGCGGACAGTTCTTTTATAATGAGAAATGAAACAAACCATTTCTTTTGTGTTTACGATCTTTACAAATGGGTCTAAATCTTGGATAACTCAATACTTTCCTTTAGCGTAACATTTCGACACCAAACAACGTTACCTAACCCCTCTGTTCTCTGTTAGCCCTTCATTGATTTGTTTCATTTACAACATGCCTCAATATCATGTGCATACAAGTGCTCGCATTAGGAAAGTATGTAGCATATATTTATATATTCATTAATTTACCGACATCACATAAGTTAATGTTTCGCTGATATTTGTATAATTTCCTTTGTTTTTGTATAATGTTTTTGTCTACAAAATTGATGAAATGTAACCAGCAAGCACACAAAATATGGGAAATAGGCATTCTGTTGTCAGGATATAACTGTGATGCTAGTCATCTTAACCCATTTGTTACTTGTGTCAATTACCTCGCGATTGATTGTAAAATTTACATGTCAGGTCAGTCACAATAAAACTAACCGATAGAGAATGAGTCTCCATTTGTATCTAGCATTACTTACTCAGTGAGCTCATCCACGTCATCTTGATCATAGAGGTTCATCAATGTGCCCCCACTCTCCATGCACACTTTCTTAGCCATGAGGTGAGTAAACACATTGTAGGGGTGTGGGTTCCAGAAACAGTAGTCTGGAGAGCTGGGTCGGCCTATTCGGAAGAGCAAAGAAGGTGAAAGAAAGTGTTACATGAATAATGAGATTTTCTTTTCAAAAGAAATGCATTAGCTAGTTTCATTTTACATTCAACTATTAATTTCTTTAGTAACTTAATGATACGTTCATAATAAAATACTGTATTTTTTGTAATTTTGCTAAGATTTAACAATATATATATAAGCTTGCAAGTCACAAACTACATTTACTTAGACTAATAAGACCAATGCTCACTGTTCACGCTGCTCTGTGTATTGTCAAATCAATGTTTATTAGTGCATTGGACTATGGACGTATAACTTTGACAGGTATACCATTAAACCTTGCTAGTGATTTACAAACGTTACAAAATCATGCTTTAAGGTGTAGCCTGAACATCAGAGACCCGATGGACATGCATATTGATGACCTTCACCAACAGACTGATACCCTGCCAGTTGATAAACACAGGGCCTATCACTTACTTATGATTATGCAAGAAAAAGCCATTGTAAAAGCCAACATCCCATTTATATCTCACAATGTCAGAACTTAGAAAAACGATGGTCTAACTTTACAGTTGCCAATTCCACATACTGAATCATACGGAAGGTCCCCGCTCTACCATGGCTCTATAATGTGGAACAGCTTCCCTTATGATGTGCGTGCACTGCCATCAAAAATGTCTTTCAAACAGAAAATTAAAAGCATGCTTGTAAATGGAGAGATAGCAAACTAAATCTTTTTAGGTTGCCACTCTGTTTACCTACAATCCCTCGCCTAAGGGCCTGGTAGCACTTATGTAAACTACACACTGATATGTATCATAGTAATATACCCATCTCTCTGCACACATCTCATCTCATACACTGCACCTCATATTCATATTTTTTCAAGCATTGTAATCTAGTCATCCAAAATGTCAATTCATGCCGCTGTTATTGTTGAACCACTGTTTGTACCCACCATATCTGGGTGGTGCGGGAGAACAGGCGTATAACCTGAAATCCTCCCAGAATAAAAATAAACCAATTTGAATATATATATATGCAGAAACAAAAAAAAATTGGATATCGACAAAATTGATGCTATTCATGTCTCGAGACCTCATTCTATGTCTGGATAGATTGTTAGCTGACAACCTTTAGGTAGTAGTCTGCACATTATAGTCCAGTAAGATAAAACACTATCTGAGACTTAGTGCATATTATTGATGAAACCTGGTTTCACCATTTATTGATGGGATTCAAATTATACAAAATGTACAAAATTGTACTATGATGGCATGTTCGATGACAGGCTTTACTTATATCATGATCAATACAATAGTGTACACTGATGGTAAAACTATTTATTTCTTTAATGGTAGACAGGAAACATGCACTCTAACTGCCTGTTCGATGTCAACTTTGCCAGGTATGACGACATATTAATATATCAGGACAGGACTATGTATTATCTCTCCATAATGTCTTATGGATCCAACACTCACCACCACTTATTCACTCATTATGGTGGCGGAGAGTATGTCAGTAATGAGGCTGGAAAATTTTCCAACCACATTCAACAACTTATAAGTATCTCCAACCACATTCAACAATTTATAAATATGTCTGACATGATCCGGTGTATATGAGCTGTAATGATGATATAAGTCCTAGAGATTATATTCTTGACTTATAGATCATCTGAAAAAGGCTAATGCTCAAAAGGGACTTTCTATTGTCCATATAAATGCTTGTAGTTTGACTAAACACCTGGATGAAACATGTATCTCACTGAATGGGTACAGTGTATAGCAATATCTGAAACTTGGTTAACGGATAAGATTATTAATGGCATAATAGTACTGAACAGGTATACTCGAATACGATTAGATAGAGGCCAGTCTGATGAGATAGTTATAAAGCAAGAGGTGGTGGGCTTGGAGGGCTGGCTTTTTATATAGATAACTGTATATCCAAGTATTGCTATAGACTTGATATTAGTAAAATAATGCAATCTGGAACAGTTATGGATATACATAAATGTAACCAAAGTCCGAAAAATGTGGACATGTGTTATATACTGTTAGAGGCTGTTCTGAACTCAACAGACTCTAGCTCTAAGTAATCAGTGACTACAATAGTATTTCCGCTACTGGAACATTACCAATCTCTATATCTGATCATTTACCAATATATATAGTTACGAAAAAGATCAGAAATGATAGATCATGCACTAAAATCAAGGGGAGGTCATATAAATATTATGACAAAGAACTTGTCCATGCCCTATTACTAGAAGACCTGAGATTACTGGGAAGCTCCAGGCAACCCTTATCTACTATGGGGAATAATGCTGGAGAAGTTCTGGCGTTATCTGAACATAGATTTGGGACACAGCAACAAAACAGGTATGCAACAATGCAACCAAATCAAAATAGACAATGAAATAATTACAGGACTTGACCTCTTTAATCATATGAGTGAAATATATGCCAATAATGGCACTAGAGTGGCCAAAGAATTCAAAAATGTTTCATGTCTTGTTATTGACGAAGTCTTCCCGACTGTTAGGGGCTCTTCGTAAATTAGTATCTGATATTGATACCAATAAATTGGTATAAAATTTCTAAATTCAAGCATAATGAAAGATGCATTTCAAATATTAATAATTGAATTAACACATTTATTTAAGATTTCCCTTACATCAAATATTTTCCCTAATAGCTGGTCAGTAGGGAAGATCACACCTATCTCTCAAGAAGGATATCCTTTGGACCCAATAACTAGCAGCCAATCACTATCCTACCCCTACCAAGTAATCTTCTAGAACAAAACACTTTCAAATTATTGCTTTTCTAGAAGAAAATCATATATAACATAAAAATCTTAAACTTAGATTTAAACTTAAGTACTTCTAAGGCGATTTTGAAATTAGTAAAAAAAAGTTATTTTCAAATTACACTGAAAACAAAAACACAAGTGTTTTTGTAGAATACTTGAAGGCGTTTGAGACACTAGACCGTGATATACTCATTGATAAGCTCGCTAAATATTCTTTTGGTCCAAATGTGCTGAAATGGATTATCGAACAGACGTTATTGAGTTACATGCCTAGACCATAATATATTTCACATGCCATTTCACGTCCCCCAGGGGTCCACTATGAGCCCGCTGTTATGTAAACGATTAACTTTATTATATGGAAAAATATATAAACATTGATATTGAAATGCATGCCATTGATACAGTTCTGTATCTATCTGCTAGTACGATTGATCAGTCTAGCTGAAAATGTGTTGCATGAATTATCAAAATGTTGTGTAAAAAATCAGGAAGCAGGACTGTTTATGAAATTTAAAGGTCCGATTGGCAGAAGCAGGTGTGCATTCAATGAGGCCTGACATGTTAATGAGAGTTTTATTGTTTGAACTGCAAGTGCAGTATGGATCCCAAGATTGTTAGGATTCGATGGCTACCCCCAAGGAGCGTGAGGAGGCTGTGGCAGCAGTGCTAAATACAATTGTTCGGACTAATCTTCATGGCAACGCCAACCACAATCAATGGCGAGAACTCGTGTCTGATTACTTCGTCTTTGCCGAGGATGCTGGGGACTCATTGACATCCAATAAATAATAATAGTTCCGGTATTATGTAAGACATAACACTCACGTGAAAGGATGTTGTTTATTTATTTCCTATAAATGCGACATGCTCATGACAAGATCTTAATGACAGTGAACAGTTCAAAGAATAGAATACACTGAACCACACTCAGTTAACACTCCCGCCATCTAAACAGTCTATCAGCTTCTATTCCAATTCAAGGATTAAGCTTCTAGAACACAACCTTTCCAGGATGGTTAACTCGCAACAAAGTTCAGCTCTCTGACTGGGTGCTGCCCTGAATAGCACTTATGTATGAATGGTACAATACACGTAACTAACTAGACTCTTCCCTACTCTTCACCTTTGACAAAGAGTAATAGCTAAGGCATTCGCTGATGTAAACACACTAACGCTAAGCCTCTGAGTGTGGACTGACCGCCCGTGTCAGTACGTGGGGATGAGTTGAACTCCATATTGAAAAACCATCCTCAGACCAACCGCCTGCAGCAGCATACCTTATAAACCAGGGCCTTTTCATTGTTTACCCTTATGGAATATGCCCCCCCCTTGTGTACATTCCTGTATGTTTATTGTTGTTGGGACAACAACAGACAACAACTACAAACTAACAACCAGAACCTGTGGAGCTCGCTGCGTGAGGTTTTTGATAGAAACATGTCGGACGATGAACCTGTATGCACGGGTGAGAATAAATCTCATATGTGGTTTATGGCAGCTCAAGAACCCATATGTGACCCTTTCTACCTTCAGAGTGGCACCAACGAACATGACTGACAGAAGTATAGAAAGATACACATTGACCAAAGTGGAAAGATGGCTACCTTCTCAATCAAGACTGACACGTCGGAGAACCCTCGTGCTCCTCAGACGAGGATGCCCTGGACATACCCCCGATGAGATGAACTGTGTTTCAACTCAACTATTTTTGGCCTTATCTAGGTCAAGCTGTCTAGATGACCTACTTACACCCATTCTCGTTGCGCCACTTCCCCTCCTAATAACTATATACTCTTATATGTCGCATCTTTCCCTTAATTTCATATTTCTTTACATTTTGAAGTGGTTTTCTGCAGCATTATTCTCTGTCATTATGTCAGAGAAATAAGCACCATTTCATTGATAGGGCAAACGCCCATACAAACCTTTGGTATGAAATATCAGTCCAAGAGAATTAGCTTTCTATTCAAAATTATTCAATTTTTTGAACACATTTGGGCGACAAATCCCAATGGAAGGCAGAATCTGGCTAGTTCTTTTCGTATAAGATTTTCTTTTCAGCTAAGTCTTTTCATATAAGATAACAAGATAAAACAATGCGCTCATATATTTTTTTTAAAACAATTATTTCTAAGTTATTAATTGAATGTTCTTTGCTTTAACATATCAATGATCAAATGCAGTTCTAATACAAGATACAACTGGATGCGCGATACAGCAACATAGCAATGATTCTTATCAGTCTGTTTACTTTTCTGCCTTACAGTTGATATCTTTCTCTTATACGCTTGTAGGCTTTCACTGACCATTTCAAGGAAATGTTAACATGCAATTAGTGTACTGTGAGAGTTTATGTTTCGACGAAAATATTAACTTTTTATTAGATATCTTTTTATCTCTTAGAAAATTGCTTTTGAACTGTTACCTTTAAGTCTTTCTTTAGCATTGTCTATGGTTGTTGTATTAACCTTAATGAATCTAGGCATGGAGTACTAAACCTCAACACCGTCACGGCACAACCGCCCCAGCGCAAAATTGTTGGTTCACATTGAAAAGGAAACTCTCTTTTGAAATTAAAACATAACAAACTTACCGACGTTGTTATTGGAGAAACAGTCATTAACATTATTGCAGTCTTCATCTGAAAGTTAAAGTACCAACGGTTTCATATTACTTACAAAGTAAAATCTATACCCACTTACCAACTGTCAAAGAGTTGGCCCATAAATATGTGGAATATGGTGGTTTTGCACCAATTTCATGATAATTCTAACTGAGTCAATTAGCAGAAATCTGTTGAATTAAATTGGCCGGCTTGGCTTTAAGATTAATTGAGCATTGATTGGTAGAAGGATTAATGAGATGGGAAATGGTGGCCGTGTCTGATTTATGGGATAATTCTGTGTGGGTATGCCTTGACCAGTCAGAGTCAGTCAACAGGAGCACCGACAGGAAAAGTAAGAATACGGTGTGAAAAGAGAGATTAAACATGTTTGACAATTTGTAGCTGTCAGCTACTCTTCACAAAAACGGTCGGCTGTTAGTCCATGGTCGAAAGGGGATGGGGCTACATGAATTTATAGCAAATACATTAATAGGCTGCAGTATTTTCATTTATAGAGAAATGTATTTCTATCGTTCATTTGAGTACTATTGGTAAGTTGGAGTCGGGTTTACCTGCAGTGTCCGAGCATATGACAGCATATGCCGTGCCTGAAGTTCCATCGACCATGCACCCTCCGTCATCCACATCCCAATACGATTGTTCAAATGGAGTCGAGCCACTTGAAGCCAATTGGAGATAAGCACAACCAGAGTCCGTACTACCAAATTGTTTCATAGTAGGCCCAAAGTTGACGACTGGGGCACGCCTTCCGTTGTAGGTCCTCCAGTAGGCATCATTTGATGCTTTTTTTATTCCTATGTAATATCTGAATAATTGTGTAAAAATGGGGCGTCATTTCTTTTTACCTCTATTTCAAAAAGCATACATTTCACAAGGTAAAAACTTCATAATGATCAATAATTATTCATTCAAAAAAACAACCTATACACAGGAAAACGTGCAGGAAATGTGTTTAGTAGGCCGACCAAACGTGCTATTACCCTTTCGAACCACAGCAACCAATGCACCTCAATTGGCTTATTAACGGTTTGGTTCCCACAGAACAACAATCGCGAAAATTATGTATTAACCCTTTGCAAACACAGCGACTATTGGTACCTGGAAGCATTGGTCCCTGAGTATAAGAAGGCTTAACACTAGAAGGTCGCCAACGTTCATGGTTTGTCGTTCTGTTGAAACCAAGCTTTAAGCTTTAAGCCTGGTTTCAACAGAACGACAAACAACATCCATCAGTGGTCGTCCAGTGTTAACTTAGCCCCATCGCCATGGGCACCTTTTCATTGCGATCTGAGATATAATCTAATTCCTATAATCCTCTTGTATTTTGAATCATTTCTGAAAAACATCCTTCTGGTTTACAAAGCACCTAATAATGTACAAGGTTATACAAGTATTCAGTCAAAATATTAGTTTTTAATGCTTGCAATCTTTAGATCGCAGTAAAGAATTGACCAGGGCGAATTGGGCTTAACCCTTTCCATGCTCAACGACTGGTGTTAAGCCCCGTCCCCACGGGCTAGAGTACCTTTAGAATTCTGTCGGCGACAAAGGCAAGTTGGAAGCCAGCTTCCACTAGACAGGCTGGCACCAGGTAATTATGGAAGCCACGTCGTTTTCAGCAATAAAATCGGCCGACAAAGATATTGTCATCGTCGACGATAAACATATTAAACAGGCCTAATATTTCGGCGCAAAAGTCCGACGATATAAGGGTTTAAATCGTCAGACAGCCTGGCGCCTTTTTTGGACGATAAAGACGTATTTATCGTCTATAAATTCATCGTCCATCGCGTCCCAACGGAAAAAGAATGCATTCTTTTTCATCAACGATGAGTTTTCCGTCGTCGACGATTCATTTTCCGTCGCCGACTATAAGTTTTCAGTTGTTGACGGCGGTATTTAAAGACGATAAACCTTTATCGGCTGACAACTAATCCCCGTGGGGACGGGGCTTTTTAGTCGCCGGGGTTTACCTTTTTTCCCTTTGTCGTAGGGTTTGTCGCTGAGGTTCATGTGGCTTCCATAATTACCTGGTGCCAGTCTGTCTATCGTCACCTGGCTTCAGAGCTCCCTTTGCCGCCGGGGCATTCTCAAAATTCCATCGCTGAAGTGGAGACACGGTTTAGCCCCTCAAAAATATCAGGCATCTTTGATTTCAGGGATGGTTAGTTGGCTTGGGCGATAAACGTTGGACTCTGGCACCGACGTTCTCCCTTTGGAGGACAACGAAGTCACATTCAGAACTCAATGGGGACACCCCTGAAATCAAATATGTCTGATATTTTTGGGGGTTAGTCGGCAGACAAACCACCTATAAAGGGTCTTTGTCACCAGCCAAACTGGCGCCTGGGTAGTTAATCGCTGGCAGTTTAGTCTGCGAGGTATGGCTTTGCTCAGTGGGGACCAGGCTAAACACTCGTCGGGTTTAATTGTTGGCAAATTAGCAAAGGATGCCTTGTGTCCACAGCATGGCGAGGGTGCGCACTTCTCTGTCGTATACAGTGCAGTCAGGGTTGGATTGGGTGCACCCGGACATTCTGTGGAAACCAGCTCTAGGCAACATGTTGCTTTGTGAATTTATTCACCATGTTGTATATTTGTCATGGGAAATCCAGATGAGATTGCTTGTGAAAATGGTTGCAATGGAGCTCACTTGAATGCCATGCGATCAATTTTGCTGGCTTGCTATCATTTTGTCGTACATTAGATTATTTGTGAATGCATACAATCATTTTTCCACAGGTCCCGGTCAATACAAACATCCAGGGCGAATGGAACTTGGGCAAGATGAATTTGTTGCAGCTCTCTGCGATAAAACAATCAGCCACATCCGATGCCTAGAGACAAATATTTCTTAAAGGAATTTGTGACTGACCACACCAGGGCCACCTGGTGACTTAGAATGGGAAATGTAAAGGTATGTTATGTATAAAGGAATGTACAGGAATTGTCAAGCTGTTCTGTTTCTTTGGGTCATAATTCTGATGGTGATCCCCCACTTATTTTGCTGATATATATTAGTACAGGTCTATAGATGATATTCAACCGTGTTTGATTAATATGTGCTGGTTAAATTGTCCAAGAGGTGAAGAATTTTTGTTTTTCTATAGAAACCTATGATTAAACTTCATTTTTTCACACCCATATATCTTGAAAACGAATAGACTGACATATGATTTTTGTTTGTGTTTTTTTTTGCTTTTATTCTCATAGTATTGGTCTAACCTCACAAATTGTCTTAAGGCTATATGCTCGTTCATTCAGAAACCTTCCCGACAGTCCGTAATCCCTTTTAGTCGGTGGCCCTGTCACCTGGTAACATATCCATAATTATTGCCATAGTTTGTCACTCGTTGGAGACATGGCTTTAAGCAGCAAGGTTTTGTTTAAAGCAACCAACAACCAATGTTTCCTCTTAGTGTGACAAAATATTATAAGTTCCATTAACTGTTGAGATATATTGTAGGGGTATAGTAAAAGTCTTAGTTGAAAAAGTATAAAGTATGAAATCTAGCTCAAACTTCATTAAAAAACAGTTAATGTTATTGTTTCTTCTAATGTTTCTTCTATTATTTGTTTCGCATTTGTTTACAACAAAAAGTGATGACATCACTCTAATAGGAATCCCCCCACCAACCATTTTAACCCAGTTTTCACTATCACCTTCTATTGACATGAGTATGTTCTATAAGTCCTTTGACAAAATGACATCATCATGTCTTGGGTATAACTTGTTCACATGGATTATTTCCCAAAAGTATTTTAGTCACTGAGTGAACCAAAACAAACCCAAGAAGTTGAAAGTGTTTTTATCTATCTCAATGTTTCTCATGAGTTATGAATGAATGTACAGGGCACTTTAAAATCATCAAGGAGTGTGTTGAAAGTGTTTATACATTTTCATGAATTTGTGACAATTTATGTATAGTTGGATTGGCTGTGGGTCGATTTAAGCCAGAGGTTGCTTAAGGTAAAATACTTTCTACAAGTTATCACAAAATGTGGAGTTACCTTCAGGGGTTACATGCTATTTCATAAATATTTTATGATTGTCATCCATATCATGGGTGGCATGTTGGACCAAGTACATTTGTATCTTCTTCTCATTTGTAAACGCCGGTTTGCTTGATGGTTGGCAAGGTCCTGAAATAGGTAGACGCACATGACATATTATACGAGTTGACCTGAGGCTTACCTTTCGTTATCATCAATGTTCCCATCGCCAACCTCGGTAACCATTTCCATAATGACCTTCTTGTAATGATCCTTGTCTTCGAATACAGCAAGGTTAGGATAGTCGGTATCTAATGCGCATTCGGCATCTGGTGTTTGAGCGCTTGCTGGGATTCGCACTTTGTAGTTTATACCATCTACTTCAAATTCTGGAAAAAAATGAATAAAAAGACTGGTTTCCATTAGAATGAACTTTAAGCTACCGACCATGGACAACAACGAATGAAAGCCAATGGTTAAGTCATCGTTAATGGTTGTTGGGATGATTGTTTACCGGAAACAACACACTAATGGTCAGAAAACCTATCAATAACCACAATCTCACCCTACAAAAGGGTATCGGAAATGCAACAATTTGTGAAAAATAATTTTAGGATGTGTCAGATTTTTTTTTATGACTCTGGTCAACAATTTCTAGAAAACAATTCAACAATTGTTCTCGCTTTTATCCATGTATACCTCCCCCATCTATCATTTTATGAAAGTTAACTTCTGCCATTTTCCTAACCGTATGCCTGTAAACTTTCTACTTTCTACTGTATCGCATTACAAACCAACATTCCCTTCCCAATTTCTGAAATGGAGAGTAAAATCGGCCAGGGAAATACAGGACCTATCATCATAAGATGTGTCCTAACTTTCTGTTATCCTGACATCACGAACCATCGTCTTATGCATGGCGTTATAACTAATATTAAGTGCAACACTAAAAAATGCCACATCAATCATGAAACAATATATGTATGTATGTATGTATGTATGTATGTATGTATGTATGCATGTATGTATGTTTGTATGTATGTGTATGTATGTGTATGTATGTGTATGTATGTATGTATGTGTATGTATGTATGTGTATGTATGTATGTATGTGTGTAAGTATGTAGTATGCTTTTGTATCAATTATACTTCTCCATAATTGAAAGTAGGCCTACTAAGAAAATAATAAGATGGTGAAGAGAACATCCAACTCGACGACTACTTGGTGTAGACTTTGATATCCATTAAACCATTAAAAAAGTGGTCGGATTAGTTAGCATGTTTCGGATTATTACAACCTTCATCAGAATTCATTCCAAATGTAAATTGGGGGCGGGGGGGGGGAGAGGGGGTATATCAATAATCAACAGTGTGAATTAAATTGTTTGTGTATGTATGTATGTATATATGTATGTATGTGTGTGTATGTGTGTGTATGTATGTATGTATGTATGTATGTATGTATGTATGTATGTATGTATGTATGTATGTATGTATGTATGTATGAAAGTATGTATATGGTCGATACTCTGAGCTACCCATTTTTCTATGTTAAAAATATAATTGCTCAGATCCTTTCCATATTTTACAATATAAAGAAAGCATCAGTTGGGTTTTCGTGTATTTCCTAGTGTCGTATCCCAGGTAACAGAGACACGTGTTGTGAACGTTTGAGGGAGGGGTTCCAGGGATTAAACACGTGTTTTAAACACGTGTTTAACTCGGGATTCTGTGGACTTCATTTCTGGTGTTCCCCACGAGTTTTAAACACGAGTTTTTGACACGGGTTTTCACATGTAAAACTCGTGTTTCTTTTATCTCCTGGCTAAAATAAGTTGAGGGGATCGAACTGGGGACCTCTCACACACATTTCCAGTACTAGAAAAATTAGAGAATAATGAATTCAAAACTGACATAAAGGAAGGTGACGCTATATATGCAGAGAACTGGCGCATGATAAATTGTTTGTGATTTCCAGGGAAAATATTAGAAAAATGTATTCATTTCAGGCTTTATTCATATTTGGACAGAAATAGTACTTTGAGTGATAAGCAACATGGTTTTAGAAAAATGTGTAGTATGAGCAGTGGAGTTATGGAAATAATTACTCATATGTATTCAAACATAAGAAATAGGATGTGCATTGAACGTTGTTTTATAGAGTACAGTAAGACCTTCGATACTATTAATCATGAAATTTGGTTAATCAATTTTCCTACCGTGAAACTCGCCCTCAGACTGTACTTTCTAAGGTTAAGACAGATACAGTCATGAGGAAAACATTAGAACTATGTGCTACTCACCATACAGAAAGACACCAACTTTTGAATGAAGCCACCTTCATTAATCCTGTAAATTGATGTCAATATGTAACAGCAAGATCCCTTAAAATACTCACCCTGTCCACTCCCCTCGAGACTGAGGGAGCATAGGACTAGAAAGATGGCCAGGCCCCTCATGACCACGACACCC
The DNA here is from genome assembly GCA_936440205.1 of Lepidonotus clava. Classification (NCBI taxonomy): domain Eukaryota; kingdom Metazoa; phylum Annelida; class Polychaeta; order Phyllodocida; family Polynoidae; genus Lepidonotus; species Lepidonotus clava. The sequence goes on from OW387148.1 coordinate 6,314,771, forward strand.
GTCTCTGGGTCTGTTCTCACTGTCTGAAACACACAAGTAAGATTAACTTTAACATCATGTTGGCTGAGGGAGCAGAGGACCAGCAGTGCCAGCAGGCTCCTCATGACCACCACACCCATCTCTGGGTCTGTTCTCACTGTCTGAAACACACAAGTAAGGTTAACTTTAACATCATGTTGGCTGAGGGAGCAGAGGACCAGCAGTGCCAGCAGGCCCCTCATGACCACCACGCCCATCTCTGGGTCTGATCACACTGTCTGAATCACACAAGTAAGGTTAATTTTAACATCATGTTGGCTGAGGGAGCAGAGGACCAGCAGTGCCAGCAGGCCCCTCATGACCACCACGCCCATCTCTGGGTCTGATCACACTGTCTGAAACACACAAGTAAGGTTAATTTTAACATCATGTTGGCTGAGGGAGCAGAGGACCAGCAGTGCCAGCAGGCTCCTCATGACCACCACACCCATCTCTGGGTCTGTTCTCGCTGTCTGAAACACACAAGTAAGGTTAACTTTAACATCATGTTGGCTGAGGGAGCAGAGGACCAGCAGTGCCAGCAGGCCCCTCATGACCACCACGCCCATCTCTGGGTCTGTTCTCGCTGTCTGAATCACACAAGTAAGGTTAACTTTAATGCCATGTTGGCTGAGGGAGCAGAGGACCAGCAGTGCCAGCAGGCCCCTCATGACCACCACGCCCATATCTGGGTCTGTTCTCGCTGTCTAAAACACACAAGTAAGGTTAACTTAAACATCTAATATAGCTCATTGCTATGATGTCGATCATACTCTTACATCATTGGACAAAATACCAAAAGGCTTTACTGTTTATATAAAGCATATCAATATGTGTTTACTAATAACATATATTCATAACATCATCAATGATCACAAAAATTATGTTATTGAATATGGACACGGTTGATAATGCATGTGAAGAGATGAAACCAAGGCTTTGTTCTTGGTACTGAAAATGGCTGCCAATACTCTGTTACTGGGTGCTATACATAACTTCAAGAAAAGCTGGGAAACTGTTTCAAGATGTTTGTAAAACATTTTTTTATCATATAGAAGAAGATATTATCAATATAATTTGACAGCACCCATTTATATTATAATGTTACTAAATCTTGCTGTAAAGATGGAATATTAGCAGTCCCCACTGTTGGAACGCTAAAACAGGATATTTTTGACTGGACAACAGCTTATTATAAGTTTGCCATTTAGGAATGAAACCTAAAGATCTATCAGAGAACGTGATATGTATATTTAGTCTACTCCCATTATAAACTGTGAAATAGGAATGAGTTAAGGCTATATTCCACTATGCGTTGCACAGCATTTGCATTTGTTGAAGGTAAGAAAGACAAGTTACTTGCATTTCAGATACCAACATGTTGGTATCTGAACGCAAAAATTCCATATAAATAGACAAAGTTGTATTCCCTGAACGCAAGTAAGAACCATGCAAGCAAACTACATATTCCACAATGCATTCTTGAAATTCCTTGCGTTTCCTTACATTTTGAAGACGTTCTCACATGGGCTGTACGACCTATTGGGATCTTACAGCTCAAGGGGGATCCCCGAACGCCCCCCCCCCCTCCCAGTTCTTTTAAAGACCTTTTACACTACATCACTTGAGTTGCAATATCGGATGTAATATGTTGATATTACAAACAAATCATAATACAGGACTGATATAACTGTTACAAAATGGCAATTTGGAGTATTTCACATAATGTGTAAATAAAGACCTTAGTCTCTAATAGCTGCCGTTTTTGTCCAACACCGTCATTTCTCAGCTGATGTCATGCAGCATAATAGGGCCTTACACAACATGCTATCGGGTGTGGGGAGAATTGCTTGGTCATGTGGAACCCTGACTGTACACCTACCAGCACCTCCAGTGCCAGGGGTGGTCGACCGGGAGCAGGGGGAGGAGCACCGGGGAACCTCCCGGCCAGGCCTCCCTCTGGCACAGAGCCTAAGGCGCATTCACCATGACAGGGTTCAGTGCTCCGTCGCATTAAACCAAACCCTCGCAACAAAGACGTCCTTACACAAGGACGGTGCCGATTTCAATTCTGTAAATGGTTCTGAAAAATAGACATTCAGATCTAAAAATTCTGAAATTTTCAGCCTGGGAAAATGATTTCAAGTGGGTGAAAAATAATGCTAAATTTTGGCACAACATCGAGAGTTTTACACTTCCCAACAAAAGCTTCGCTGTTTTTGTTATGCAGGGGAGGGTTGCATCAATCTTCCACTAAAATTTTCGTCAGAGACACTCCGTTATTGAGCCACAGTGAACGGATTACACAGGATTGCATATATCATTATTCTAACCAAAGAATCCGTTAAAGAATATCTTCTATTCATCCTATGATATTAGCGGAAATGAATAGCAGGAAATCTGTTAAAATTCACCCCTAGCAGAAATTTCTGAATGGATTTTACAATGCCTTGGTCTCCGTTATTCTCTTTGCAACACTTTGCAAGTCTTCCTTACAGATCCGTTATACATCCGTAAAAGTTATGCAACCCTCTCCTGCCCCGTATACAGGGGGTGGAGCAAAGGATAGTTTAATAAGTTCCAGCTTTTATTTTTAAAAATTCATTGTCAAAATAAAAAAATATATATAAATGGTCAGAAAACAAAAAAAAAAAGTTCTTTTTACTGCTGGTCACCCCCCTTTGTAAGGCCAGATTATTGAAAATCTTAAGTTCCATTTAAGCAACTTGGCCACTGCCCACAGTACAAGCTGTGTACGGGCCTGACTGGAGGGGGTTGCATAACTTTCCCATATATTTAACATATGTTTAACGAAACCAAACTGTTGCAAAATAGATAGCGGCGACCAAACTGTTGCAAAATCTGCAAGTACATTTCCAGAAAATCTTAAATTTAATGGATTTTCTACTAAGTAAATCTGCTAACATAATAGAAAGTATAAGATATATCATGTCTATTTAGGGGATTCCAAATAACGAAATTTGCAACACTCTGTCCATCTGTTCATTATGCTATATTAGCGGAAACCTGTATCGAACTTTTTTATTGGATTGTTATGCAACTCCCCCCAGCTGGATTTACACCTTTCTGACTTGAGCTGTAACATCGGCATAATATGAGGTATATCTCAAAAGTTTCACACACAGGGATGATATTATATTGTTTGAAATTGGCTTTTTTGAGTATTTCACACATGTGTAACTAAGAATCATATTTCTAATAATTTTGTGTAATTTCCCTGTGATATCATCATATCGCAGCTCCTAAAACATATTGTAAAACCCTCTAAGCTCATGAACCTGTGTTGTTGAACCCAAGTCAGCAGCAGCTGAAGAACAATTTCATTCTTGAGATTCATTGCTGTCTCAAAATCGCAATATTCTGAATACAAGAAGATTGCAATTATATCTCAGATCGAATGAAGAAGTACCCAGGGTAAATGGGGTTGAAGCAGGGCTTTAAGGCCCATTCGCCCTTCTGATGGAGTGCAAGCAAATCTGTCGCACATGATTGTGAGTGCAAATTCTAAGTACTAAAATGGAGCGCATTGTTGTGAATATGCATGACATATTTATGGCAAGTTTAAGTCCCCACCAAAATGGGGGGGGGGGGGTCAGGACCCCCTGGACTCTCCCCATCCTCGTTGGTCTGCCCCTTTAATATAATGCATCGTCTGTTCGAAAAAGATCCAATGCTGCACCTAGGAAAGAGTAATTGTCCCAGTACTGACAGTTTCATTGACCTTTTCATGAATTAAAACTGTATCCTACAGTCAATTATTTTGAGCAAAATACTCTTTCTACAGATTTCAAAATACATGAATCCGAAATATTCAACAATGCATTAATCCGGCACATGTTGGTGTCTTTTATATGTTGAAAGCTAAGCCCCATACCTACTATAATCCACCGATTCATTGGTGCTAAAATCGTCCAACTCTACTTGAAAATTCAGCAGATTTTAGTGCCAACTCATATGAAAGATATTCAATATGACATACTGATTGGTAATCTGAATTGATGCTAAAATCAGCTCATTTAATGAGAATAATCGGCAGATTCTAGTCGGCCAATCCAGTCAAATTTGCCTAGTGTGTATGGGGCTCTGTGCACCCCTCCCCCCTTCTGCAAATCACTTTACTCACATCGCAAGTGATGGCGTGTTAACTACCATGCAGGGGCGCCCAAGGGAAATAGGTAAAATGTATGTTAGAGAGGGATTTATACTTCATTCTATGAGCAGCCAAGCTTTTAGAGTCCTAAACATGAAAGATACAAAATAATGTTTATGGTTATTTGATTAAGATCATATTGAACTTATATGCAAGGGATATTTGACAAGGAAGTAGCTAAATAGGGACAAATTAAAGTGCTATTCGATGTAGGCGACTTTTTCCTTGAGATTTCATTTTCAAGAAATGTGTAACAGATTATATGAGAAAACAATTGCATCTCATTACAGGATCCTTCTTTCACAATGTGAATGTTATTTTCTATTCTTGATTATAACTCTTTTGCAACTCCATGTTACAGAAAAAAAGCAAAGGGTAATTGGGGTTTCAAGCTGACCTAAAGTTGTGCTCCTCATTGGTATAGGTTGCATTGGAGACTTTTTTCTTCAACTATCACTGAAAATTTTTTACATGTAATGTACTGGTGTGAAATGAACACCAAAATATCATATTGTATTATCCAAGAACCAATCAAACACCACAGCATAGGGAATCACTAAAGAAGTTCCCAAGTTACTTTTAGTCCCCTTTGAGCCCCCTCAGTTTTGTATAGAAATCAAACAATCTTACCCAAAATAGTCCTTTTTAGAAATTGATGAAGGGAACAACCAAATTGTGCCTTAGATCTTGTTAACATTATCAATATATCATTGTGTGTCCCATGAAAAACTAGTTTTAAAAGTCAAGGTAAATAAAGGTAGGATCAGGTACTCCATGCAGCCCTTACCTGTGGCGCGTCTTGTGTAGGGTCTCCGTGGTCTGCTACTTAGGTGTCCTCCTGACGACGTCTGAGATGTATGTCTCCTCCTGCCGACGTCTCTACTGCATCTGCCACCTCTCCTGTCAGGCACCTCCCCCCTGTAGATGACCGGTCACGCCCCTCCTACTGCGCAACCTTTTTGCGCATCATGAGCATAAGTAAGTGGCAGACTTACCATTGGCCAGTGACAGGTGTCACTTCTGTGACGTCAGAGGCTCCCTTGGTCATGGTATTCAGATGCATCAGATTGTAAAATCTGTATGTGAAAAACTTTCCTATTGGTAAGAGTAGTAGATAGGAGCAGGAGCTGCACAATGGCAATGCTTTTAAGTAGGTCAACTGGATGGTATGACCTAGTAAGAGTCAAAAATAGGTTCATAGCTTAACCTAATGATAAGATAACTAGGTTATGATGACCTACTTCCACATTGTCTGATCTGAATTTAGGTAGGAGTCTAGAATAGACAATGGGTGTCCCCATGTTGGATTTTGAATTTAAGAATCGGAATGTGAATGTGTCAAATTTAAGAATGGGTCTTGTCACATGTCACTAAAACCAAAAGTTGTTCTGTCACAACGCGCTACCAATCTCTAAAAGGCAAGTGATGACCTGATTCCCCACACAGGCTGGCCAACTGATACAACAGCTAGATGCTAAACCCCGGCCAAATCCAAAAAATCCTCCTGGCCTGACCTGCAAGAATTGCATCCCCACCGTCCTGCTCATTCACCCTTGTGTGCAAGGCATGACTCAGATCATTCCAAACCAGACTCTTGTTCGGACTCCGTCTTCGGCTTGAGATCAAAGCGTCCCGAAAATCTCTTCGTTGCGGAGTCCGGGATCCCCGAATCCCCAAGGAGCATTACACTAGCATCAATTTTCATACAGTAATCGTTTTTCTGGGCTGAGAATTTCAACCTAAGTGTGTAAATTTCAAAACTCTTTACAGAATTAAAATTGGCCGATTAGAACAGGCACAATTTAACTGGGGGGCCCACCACAACAGCGACGTCCTTGTGGAACGACGTCCTTACCGCAAGGGTTTGGTTATGCATAGCACTGACCACGTAGGTCAGGCATTCCCAACAACATAGTTATTTGTCATCTTATCTACTCCAAAATAATCTAAAGCGAAATACAAAATTTGGGAACTAACCGAAGCTTCCCTGGAAATGACTAAGGAGTAGAGTGGCCCCTACCACCGCTACACCAGACTTAAGGGGGTATTCCACTACACGATACGAACTATTGACAATATGAGGACCATATCGCACAATGTTAAAAGCTAGTATCGCAGGAGGAGGTGCCAGCCTGTCTAACTTTGTCTATTTGTATCGTAGCCCTATCGTGGATCTATGGCTCCATTTAGGGTATAACACTCAGTGCGACATTCCCTGGCCTTTGTCAATGATAAATTACTATCCCCTACGACATTCCCTACGACATGGCCTGGAATTCAAGACATTTCTATTTTACCCCTACGACATTATTAAACATGTCAAATAAATATCGTAGCTTGGGTTAAAGCCTACGACATTTCCCCTACGACTTTATTGTGATAAAAAAACGTATCGTACAACTTTATTATCGTAGCAGAGCATCAAGGGGGTATTCCACTACACGACTTGGCCTACGATACGCTTGGTGTCGTAGGATCTACGACATGGCCACGATACGGTCCGTATCGCAGCCACATCGCAGCAAATGTCGCATAGTGGAATACCCCCTTGAGCGGATAAGTGTGGTGCCGGCCACCTTCACTTTTAACTTATAATGCCTGTATTACACTACACAACATCGGCTCTACGACATGGCTACGACACAGCTTACGACATGACATGATATCGTACGACTTTATGAGCTCAAGTGGTTGTCATGTCGTGGTCATGTCATGGTCATATCATGGCCATGTCGTAACTGAGACTCATGTCAAGGGTATTACACTACTACGATGTTTTCAGGCTTTTGTTTATGAGCAGACTTATGTCCTCTACGACATGAGACCTACGACATGGACTTCAATTCAAGACATTTCTATTTAACCACTACCACATTATTCAACATGTTGAATCCATGTTGTGGACTAAGATATAGCATACGACTTTGACTCCCACGAATTTTATTGCCATAAATATTGTGTAGTGCGACTTTAAAGTCGTAGCTGTTACGACTTTTACTATTACACTATGGCGATAAGACTCATGTCGTAGTAACCTACGACTTGGCTACGACGTGCTCATATCGTGGTCATGTCGCAGTCATGTCGCAGCTCATGTCGTGTGGTGTAATAGGGCCTTAAACCAAACTGACTCGTTAGGGGAGCCCCCCAACTATACGGTTCCCATTCAAGGGGAGTGGACCTTTACATTACAACTCGGTTATGTACTTGTTGTCACCTGAGGTATTAGATGGGTAAAGTGATAAGGAAGTACATGATTGTGTTATGATGATTTAGGTTTGACAGTTGTGTTTTCCATAGGAAACATGACCAACCTCAATCAAGAATATGAAACCCGCACCTACAAGAATTTATGTAACTAAGGGATGCAGATGGAAGATTGGCGAAGCTGAACCCTATTTTTGCCCAAATAAAAACCAATTTAAAAAAAATTTATATATAATAAAAATAACAATTCCCAAAAAAAGAATAATTTTTTAAATAGATGACTAAATAGATGTCTAAAAATCATATGATCACCTAATTAGGTCACATTGGTGGCACCCATCTGATCTAGACCCTTCCTAAAATCACATGAAAGCTTCATAGATTCAGATTAGACAAGATGAAAGTAGGTCATCATGAACTCCTTTTCCAGTCCTTATGTTAAGCCATGAACCTGGTTTGGACCCTAACTATGTCATACTGTACTGAAGCAGATAGTCAGTCCATGCTCTGTAAGCATAGCATAATGTTTTCATCAGCGCACGCCTTAGCTATAACTCCTTGTCAAAGTGCCTTGGAGTAAGGGAGGAGTCTAGGTATGACGTGTATACTACCACCATACATAAGAGGTGTACATCGCCAATGCTCAGCCAGAGTTAGCTGAATGTTGTTCTAAGTAACCATCCTGGAAAGGTTGTGTTCTAGAGTCTGAGTCCTGGAATTGGAATAGAAGCTGATAGACTGTTTAGTTGGTGGGAGTGTTGACTGAGTGTGTTTGAGGGGATTCCATCCTTGGAGCTGTTCATTGTCAATTGAGATCTTGTCATGGAAGTACAATAAGACAGGAATAAATAAAGAACATCCTTTCAATGGCATGTTATGTCTTACATAATATGGAACTAATATTATGTATTGGATAACAGCAGTCAAATGAGGTGGAGATGGGAGTTAGCTATTTTCCATAAGGCAAATCAACTAATAAAGTACACCTAACATTAACAGATAATTAACCTACTATAGTTCAATACCATCTAGTTGACCTACTTAAAGGCATTTCCATTGCGAAACTCCCCCTCTTCTCTACTACTGGTCTGAGTGACTGCTATGGGTACATTTCTGTCTAAGTTAGGGCCATTAAGGTCAACAAAACCATGCCCTCTTTGTTGTCATGCCAAGACGTTGAATTGAGTGTCATTATGGATCAGTTTTGACAGAACTTACCTGAGCGTAACGTTAAGGCATGTAACTGTCTGACAAGGGGACGTGTATCTGTTACTACAGAAAATAGAAGTGGATTGGGGAGAGGGGTCCAGTGCTCTGTCGCATAACGGAAGGAGCGATATCGCTCTTTAAAACAGCCGGGGTTTGGCAAAGTCTCGCTGTTATACACGAAATTTGCCAGCAATTTTCACCCATTTTTAATAATATCTCCAAGCTGAAAATTTCAGTGATTTTAGATCTAAATGTCTAATTTTCAGAACTTTTTACAGAATTAAAATTGGTTCAGCAGAACAGCTGCAAATCAACAGGGGGAATCATCGCAACAGGGACATGTCGCGCAAAAGCGAGAGGGTGCAAACCCTCGCTGTTGCCAAACCCGTTATGCGACAGAGCACAGGAGGTCTGAAATTATTCCCCTCCCCACTTCTCTTTTTCATGGGGGACTTGAACATGACTAAGGGAAAAAAATATTGCATTGTGTCAATCCTGATGAAGGTCTGAAAGGATCGAGACATGTCAATGTAAAATACAAATTGATCCTCAAATGAAATATTTGGTTAAAACTTTCACCATGCAGCTGCAGTTAGAATATCCATTTTTAGAAGTTCTTCCGTTTGTTATAATCATAAAACGTTAAAACCCAATTTGTGTCCAAAGGTAGAAAAAACTTATTTCTCAAATCATTTCAAACGATATTTTGCTTCCATGTTTGGTAAACATACTGCGTAAAAAGAAATGTCATCGGAGAGGCGTTGTTCATCTTTAATTATAGCAGGGAGACCTGTTTATATAACTCACTTCTTTTCAATGTGGTGATGTACCTCCATGTACACAGTTATACAATGAAACATTGCCAAACAGGTAGGTTGAGATTTACCAGTTTCACTGGTACCAATAAAAAGAGTTTCAATAGGTTTATGTTATTTATGATAACATTTGGTCCTTTTCTTTTTTCAGATGGGCAGCGCTCTTTTTTTCTGATAATTTTATTATACAATTTATAAATAGGCTTTCCTATTTGATTTATATATTACATGCCCTCCTGTATCGCCTGTAAAGAAAATAACCGTCTCCTTATAAACATGTGAAAATGGACACAAAACTACGCTGTGGTATAGGTGTTTGTGAACCACGTACACTCGAGCGATGAGTTCGTCACAGGAGTTTACACCTCGGTAAAAAGAAGCAAATGACGACACGGTCACTGACTCCAGCCATGTGCGATGGAGAGGAAAAGAAACCGACTGGAAAGCCCATGGCTTTCAGGGGCGTACTCACGGAGGAGGAGTGTGAGTGTGTTTTTTTGTGTTTTTTTTATGTTGTTGTTTTTTTGTTTTTTTTTTTGGGGGGGGGGGGGGAAGGGGTATGTGGAACCCTCTCAGATTTCTCAAAGTTTACATAATGAAACTCCAAATATCAGGATTCTGTTTTTCAAATAGTTTGTTGCCACTTTTTGCCATCTTGGAAGCCCCTCGGAGTCACCTGGAATTTTTAGGCTGGGTAGAGGCCTCCCAACCAAGAATATGACGTTATTTTAACGTTACTATAACATTCTGTTTAGTTCTGTTTTGGTTCTTGTTACATTATTTGGTGCCGCATCACATAACCAAATGCTCGCAACAGCGAGAGAAATAGCGGGGGTTTGGCAAAGTCTCGCTGTTATACGCGAAATTCGCGATCAATTTTCACCCATTTCTAATAGTTTCTTCAGGCTGAAAATGTGAGGGATTTTAGACCTAAATATCTAGTTTTCAGAACTTTTTACAGAATTAAAATCGGTTCAGTAGAACAGCCACAAATCAACAGGGGGATCCATCGCAACAGCGACATCCTTGTAGCAAGAGCTGGTGGACAACACTCGCAACAGCGAGACCCGTTATGCGACGCAGCACTGGTGGCACCCAAAAACGTCTTTTAAACCTAACATTGCTATGTCACACTGCAATGTTATTGGGACATTCTTGTAACATTCTTTCACGTTAAAATAACATTATTATGACGTTCTTTATTGGTAAGGTCTCAACTTCACTAAAATATAATGTCAGTATAACATTCATTTTTAGTAAGTCTCAACTTTACCCAAAATAACATAACTATTACATGTAAATTGGGCAGGTTACAGACTAACCAAAAAAGGATAGTTGCAGAACATGCTTGGTATGTCGCTGCTTGCCTGGGCTGTCCCAGCATAGCAGGGGAGTGTGGGAGGGGGGGGGGCATGAGCACATGAGCAATATAACACGTGATAAGGAGATATAAGCCATGGTAGACACGCGATAATAAGTCAGGAATATCATTATATTGAAATGGATGAACGATATTTTATAAGTCCGGGTTTCAAGGTCAAGACCTGCTGCGAAAAGCCCCCTCAGATTCTACAGCTAAAGAATATGTTTTGTACCGTGTCATCTATTGCATTGTCATTTCTCTTCATAATTACACTACATATCATACTCTTTATTTCCGTAGAGACTCCTCCTATATCTATTCCCACCCCTATGGTCTAGTTTCAGGATTTGCCTATTGTGCATATTGTATGGTTTAGTCAGTAAATGAAATGAACAACAATTATATCCATGGTTCACGATTTGAATAATAAGCCCCAGGTTTTACAAATGTTCCAAAGTCTAATATATGCATGTCAAGTTATACATCAGCAAGAGAGCAGACAAGGAATGTGTTTTAAGACACTAAAGGCGGAGTTCCCCGGAACGACAAACAATGCTTGTCATTGACCATTCAATGTTAACCCTTCCAATCCCAGATGGCCTAAGCTATTTAGGTAACTTGGTCGCTGTGCTTTGAAAGTGTTAACATAGTTGGTTGGCCAACCATACACATCAGCTGCATTCGGTCTTTCTGTGGAGACCAGCCCATAAGGAGGGTTTCCACCAAACAACAAACCACATTTTTTCTGAGGACGACTAAGTGCAGAAATGAATTCAGTCAGCCTACCAAATGTGGTATACCCCATTCTAAACACAGTTAATATTAGCAGCAACATTTCTGGTCCATATATATGGGGTGGTGGGCGTGGCGCGCCAACCCCTTCAGGGAAAATCTTTAAAAAGTTCTGCCTTAACTTTTAAAAAACCATTGTAAAACGCCCCGAAAATATTAAGAAAGTTTCAAAAAGTTCCACTATACACTGGCCGCCACACCCCATTTTGGTCCACATTGTTGATTATATATACAATAGTTCCACTTCAGGAACCTCGCCCCCCCCACTCCCTCTGCCTGAATAACTTGTATACGGGGCTGCAAAAGCATTGGCCGTTGAGGTTGGGAAGGGTTATGGGGTGCGACGGGCTTGGGAGGAGTGTGAGGGCAGCCACAGGAGTGTGAGGGTCACTGTGGGGAAATAAGGGCTATGGCAGGGGTGTGAGAGAGTTGGCAGGGATGTGAAGGGGTCTGCAAGATTGTTATGGGTTAGGCAGGGGTGTTATGGGGTAGGCAGGGGTGTTATGGGGTAGACGGGGGTTATGGGGTAGGCAGGGGTGTTACAGGGTAGGCAGGGGTGTTATGGGGTAGGGCAGTTAAGGGGTAGGCAGGGGTGTTCTGGGGTAGACAGGGGTGCTATGGGGTAGACAGGGGTGTTATGGGATAGGCAGGGGTGTTCTGGGGTAGACAGGGGTGCTATGGGGTAGCCAGGGGTGCTATGGGGTAGACAGGGGTGTTATGGGATAGGCAGGGGTGTTATGGGGTAGCCAGGGGTGTTATGGGGTAGTCAGGGGTGTTATAGGGTAGGCAGGGGTAGGCAGGGGTGTTATGGGATAGGCAGGGGTGTTATCAGGTAGGCAGGGGTGTGATGGGGTAGGCAGGGGTGTGATGGGGTAGACAGGGGTGTTATGGGGTAGGCAGGGGTGTTATGGGATAGGCAAGGGTGTTATGGAATAGGCAGGGGTGTTATGGGGTAGGCAGGGGTATTATGGGGTAGGCAGGGGTATTATGGGGTAGGCAGGGGTGTGATGGGGTAGGCAGGGGTGTTATGGGGTAGACAGGGGTGTTATGGGGTAGACAGGGGTGTTATGGGGTAGACAAGGGTGTTATGGGGTAGACAAGGGTGTTATGGGGTGTTATGGGGTAGACAGGGGTGTTATGTGGAAGACAAGGGTGTTATGAGAAGACAGGGGTGTCATGGGGGTAGGCAGGGGTGTTATGGGATAGACAGGGGGATACAGGGGTGGTATGGGGTAGGCATGGGTAGGCAGGGGTGTTATGGGGTAGACAGGGGTGTTATGTGGTAGACAGGGGTGTTATCGGGGTAGGCAGGGGTGTTATGGGGTAGGCAGGGGGATACAGGGGTGGTATGGGATAGGCAGGGGGATACAGGGGTGGTATGGGATAGGCAGGGGTGTTATGGGGTAGGCAGGGGTGTTATGGGGTAGCAGGGGTGTTATGGGGTAGGCAGGGGTGTTATGGGGTAGCAGGGGTGTTATGGAGTAGACAGGGGTGTTATGGGGTTGGCAGGGGGAGACAGGGGTAGTATTGGGTAGGCAAGGGTAGGCAGGGGTGTTATGGGGTAGACAGGGGTGTAATGGGATAGACAAGGGTGTTATGGGGTAGACAGGGGTGTTATGTGGTAGATAAGGGTGTTATGAGAAGACAGGGGTGTCATGGGGTAGGCAGGGGGATACTGGGGTGGTATGGGGTAGGCAGGGGTAGGCAGGGGTGTTATGGGGTAGACAGGGGTGTTATGGGGTAGGCAGGGGTGTTATGGAGTAGGCAGGGGTGTAATTGGGTAGGGCAGTTAAGGGGTAGGAAGAGGTTTTATAAGGTAGGCAGGGGTGTCATGGTTTATGGTGATAGAGGGTTAGCAGAGTTGTTATGGGGTAGGGTAGTTAAGGGGTAGGAAGAGGTATTATAGGGTAGGCAGGGGTGTTATGGATTATGGTGATAGAGGGTTAGCAGGGTTGTTATGGGGTAAGCAGGGGTTTAAGAGGGTCATCGGGGGTTTTAGGGGGTAGGCAGGGGTGTGAGGAGCTTGGCAGGGGTGACAAGGGGTAGTGAGGGATGTGAGGGGATGTACAGGGATGTAAAGGGGGCCGACAGTGGTGTGACTAGGTCTGCTAGGATGTATGGATAAGCAAGGCATCAAGGGGAAGACTTTTCTGGAAAAGAACAGTTTGTAAGCTGTTTCAGTGGGACTTCTCCTCTAATCTTTGACTAAAAACGAATTTCACAGAAGGAGAATATTTCTACCTGGACGGAACTTACTAGGGGTGATGCTGTGTAAGGGTGCGGCCAACCACCCCAACCTCCCCCCTCCCCGTGTACAGGCCTGGACAATGCAATAGGTTACCGTTAATTTGTGGTGGCAGGGGTGTCACACTCCGCAAACCACCTTTGCAGGTACATCATCGCATAGATGAAAGTTGACTTGAATTATACATTCCTTGCAATATCTACCTTTGTTGTCATGGGGTAATATGTTACTCTGTGTTCATTAATGTACTGTATTAGCTGTATGCCATAAGATCTATGATTCATCTTAAGACCTTTGTGTCAATGTAAAAAGATGGTGGAAAAAAGAAAAAGAAACTAAGCTACACTAATAAGAGCTCCCGTGAAGGAAAAATAGTATATAGTGTAAATCAAGTAGATCAAGAAGATGTTCTGTTGGAAACAAAAAATAATATTCAGCTCGACTGTAGGTCACGATCTGCTGGTTATGAAAGGAACGATTTTCTGTTTGTGGCTTTATCTTTTTACAAAGAGTCGCAGGGATTTTATTCTAATGCCATGGTTGCTTAAATGTACAATAAGGTAAAATTATTACTAGAGAAATATGTTTGTGAAGTCTCAAATAGATTAGATATTTAAAGAAATGTGGCATGAAATGGCAATTACCCCTTATTTACTCTTATGGCTCATTGAAAGTTTTAAGTCTATACCCAGGCAAGCAGCAACGTAATAAGAACGTTAACGTTCTGTGACTGTACATTTTTAGTTTGTCTGAAACCTATCCAATTGTCATGTAACAATAACGTTATTTGAGGTAAAGTTACAACTAATCAAAAAAAGAATGTTATAATGATGTTTTATTTTGGTCAAGTTGTGACCTAACCGATAAAGAACATTATAACAATGTTATTCAAACATCAAATAATGTTACAAGAACGTCAATATAACGTTACAGTGCTATGTCGCATTGTTAGGTCCTAAAGACATTTTTGGGTGCCATCAAAATAACGTAACAAGAACCAAAGCAGTCCTAACAAGAACATTAAAATAATGTTATTATAACGTCATATTTTTGCTTGGGTAGGTCCTTTCTTGGCCGGCAGACCTATAGAAAGTGTGTTGCTATATGGAAACAACAATTATGAAGAAGGAAGGAAGAATTCAATTTGATAGTTTATTGATGTACAATTAGTTATTCCACAACATGCTAGCGTTCATTAAGTTTAGGTTACATAATTATAGGTTAAGAGGTGGATATATACTTTTCAACCAGTAGGAGACAAACTGTCCAGTAAAAGTTTTTTCCTCGCTTGAATATTCGCATTACGCTAGCCTTTTTTGATGTCCGCAAATAAAGACCACTGAGCATACTTATATGAATATACTAGATGTGCAATGTCTACCTTATTCTATTTCAAATGCCATCTTCTGATATAGGCAGATACTAGAAGTGCGCATGCATTAACCTGGGATGACGACCATAAGAAAATGCAATAATCACTTTCAAAATACAATGCAATACCAAAAAATTGGAGGATGGAGCTTTCGTTTACAACAGCAATACCAAAAAAATGTTATCATAAACTTTACATGAAAAAAGGTTTGCTTCTTATTTTAATGAAACTTGAATTATATAGTATTCTGCTTTGACCCAATACAAATATTTCATGTATTACAGATTGCAAAAATGAAACTATTTAGAGGTCACAATATCTCAAAAATATTGAGACGATAATATCGCATAGCCGTGGTGATAATGTGGGGAGTGTCATGAAAGTTTTATTGTCAGGATTTGGCTCGCAATGATTATCACGACATTTTTATGGTTCGCATCCCTGATCGGGGCTTGATAATTCTGTAAATGATTAATCAACTGAGAATTACACAAACATAATAATATTACTTATACTACAACATCCAATCAAGAAAGAACTTCATTGCGAGAATAAGTCACAGGAACTTTTTTCCCTAGTGTGAACGCTGTTTTTAGTTTGTCCCAACCATGCCAACAAAACCGTCCCTTTTTGACTATTTTGTTTATTGCATCCACGAGGAGCAAGAACTAGCCCAGCAAATACTCATTGGCTGGTTACATTTTATACTAGTGCCCCCTCAAACTTCTGATGGACTGTCCCCGCCCTGAACGTTCGGATGCCGTGAAGATGTGGATGTGCATAATTATTAGGGCCACTATTGTTTTTTTGGCGACTAGTATTAATGCTTATTTTTTGCTCTGTTTTTTGGGGAAAATCTTGCGTTTTTTAATGTAAAATTTGGCCAAATTGTATAATTAATGGACAATTTACAATAGTGCGCACCCCCCCCCCCCTTTCAAAACCCTCGATCCGCCAGTGAGGGGACAGTTGCTAGGGGGTTTGAGGTATGACTGATACATAAACAAATTAGGGTCTGCTATTGTTTTCCATTCTCGAAATAGGGTTCATTCTAGTTGTAGATTTCAATCAATGCCCTTGTTTAATTAAAGACTTCAAAAAAACGGCCGTCGCACTCCGTAAAACTTCCGGGGAACAGCGAGAGCAGGCCTGAAAAACAAAAGTCAAACATATAGTAATATTGTCGAATGTGCTACTTGTTCATTGAATATAAACGTTTTGGCAATGGAACACAACTACAATAATATAGATATACATATACTTTTAATTTCAAAATGTATCAAGACACATAATACTATGCAATAACGATGTCTAACTATTTCATTATATTAATTTCTCATTTATTGTGATCCAGTCCTCTACAAATACATAAATCCATACATATGTAGGCCTATATGTACATATATATTTATATTTATATATATAAATATGTGCATATTATACATATGTAAATATTTACATATAGGCACATCTAAGGACAAAGGGCGAATGGGGCTTCAGTGTTTTTTTCAGAACACAAGAAAAATCCCTTTTGATTATGTATTCTGTATCCACCCCAACCAAGTTGCAATATAACAAAAACGTTCTGCAACCATACTTTTTCAGTCAGTCTGTAACTTATATTACTAAAATGGCACATAACAATTACTGATGGTGAGGTTGAAATGTCTCCAAATCCGAACTTTATCTTAACATGTTTTTGCGAGGTTAGGATGAAACCATAAGAGAACATTATAAGAATTTCTATTTAGGTTAAAGAACATAACCAGAATGTCATAATAAAGTTGGAGTGCAACATCACAGCAGTACATTGCAGCAACATTATTGGGGGCTACCAAAATAATGTAACAAGAACCAATACCAAACCAAACACAACGTTGCTGCAATGTTACAATAACATCACATGCTTGGCTGGGACACAAATACTGGCTGGGACACAACATTTAAAAGAAAAACTTTTAGAATTGCTCACCCCTGAGTGTAGACTTCTGAGACTGACGGTCGGACGGTCGACCTCACGGGGAAGCGGATGCAGCAGCACAAGATGACGGTAGGCACGAGGAAGACCATGAGGAAGAGGACGACCATCCCGGCAATCAGACCGATCTCCACCTGGGTGACGTACGGCCGAGGGGGTGGTGGGGGTGGGGGTGGAAGAGTTGGGGTGTAGCGATCACAGTATTCACCCTCGTAACCGTCCCGACACCTGCATGCAAAGAAAAGTATTATTATATCAGAAATAAAACATTAAAAAGAAGTTGGCATGCTAAATTTTAGAGTTGAATCGCTGTGTCCCAGTTGACATAAGCGGCAGCATCAGAAGGGCAGATGTTGATTGCTATTATAAATGTTAAGATGGAAATTTCAATTCAGATATTTTTTCTGGGCTAGAAAAAACATTTGTAATTACTATTCGTTGGAAATTGTATTCAGGAGAGAATTGCAACAAGTAGGATAATATGTTTTCCTGGCGGGAATATACTTAACCATATTTGATTACTATTCACTGGAAGTTATATATAGGTTGATAAACACTTATTTCAGCTTGAAAGAGTAAAAATATCAAGTTCATGTATCTATAATCAAAATAACTATGTGCAAAGTACATTAAATTTTAGCTGTAGCTATGGTATGTTATTGCATTGTATCATGAGGAGTCAAACACGTTGACATGGCTTGGTGAAAATAGATGTTTCCTTTACTCATACTCACTTGCATGCTGGATACTCTCCCTCTGCGTAGCAGGGAGAGTCATGGCAATAGTCCAGTCCATCATAGAGGGAGCATATACTGTCAATCACTGAAAGAAAAAAACATGGTTTTTAGATTAGCAACAAACTTCGCATTATGGTGGTAATATATGTCACTGTAATGGGACCTTATGCAGATAGGGTCACGTGACGTTTATATGATCACCTCATGATCAACCATTGGTTATAAGATACAACTAAAATTCACGATTTCCAAATTATGATAATGGTCGATTATGATGCTATGAACATGTTTGAGGTAAACATAGCCCACAGTTTTGTTCTAGAAGTTTTAGAATAGTAAAAATCAACCACATTAAATTGATCAACAATAGATGTGACGTCGACGTCATGTGCACAACGTCTATAGATCCTTCATTTGACAAGGCAACAAAGGGATTTAACAAGCGCGTTTGACAACCATACTTTTTTGGCCAATCTGTTACCTGCCAAATTTCCATGTAACAGTTACATTATTTAAAGTTAGGTTGAGACTCTCCAAGGCAGAGTGATATCATAAAGTTTTATTCTGGTGAAGTTGAGAGCTTACCACTACAGAATGTTACATACAGTAATGGAACCAGAATGTTATAATAACATAACAGTGTAACGTTACCTTGCTAGGTTCTAAAGACGTCATTTGGTGCCATCAAAATAACGTAACAAGAACCAAAACAGAAGTAAAAGGATTGTTACTGGAAAGTTATGATACCATTGCCTTCTTACCTGGGACATAGGTGAGGTATTTACACAAGATTCAATATTTTTTATTAACATTTGATTAAAATTCACTCACGGTACTGCCTAGGCACACTTGGGGACTCGAAGTAGACACTCGATAGGAAAGGGTAACTGTTTGAGCCCACAATGAAGCTGCGGGACGAGAGGGTAAGAGCGTAGAACTGGTATGACAAGCGGCTGAGTTCCTTCAAATTGGCATCAGTGTAGAGCGCCAGTACCAGCTTGATCTTAATGCTGCCTGAGGAGAGAGACCTGAAAAGGGGAACATAGGCCTAATTACTATAATATTTGAATTTGAATTTTTGCATAATCAAGATGAAATTACACTAGATTTCTAGGGAGTTGTATAGTCAAGATGATATCAAGATAAAGTGAATTCTCTCAATGGGCATCAGTGAAAGTGTCATTTTGACGTGATAGCACATAGAAAAATATTTGAAAAATGTTGTAAAATCTCACATATCGATGTACATATTAGAGCTGGAGGAAAATATCTTAATGCATTGCTACTGTTTTTTCTTTATTCTCTGTCTGCAAAAATTAGAAATTTTGAGTAACGATTGTAAGGATAAAATTGTACTCACGTAACGTAGAAGCTCTCCAACGTAACCCTGCCTCCATACAGGACTTGCAGGAGCTGCAGTCCAAAACAAAATTGTGCAATATATGATGATGGGTATGTGTTGGAGTTTAAAGGGTTCGTTGCATATAAATTTCAAAATCATTATATTTCCCTAGATAACTTAAAAAATAAAGTGAATATATTGAGGTTTAGGTGAAGGAAGGAAAGAAAGTCAAATTTGGGAATTTCCTAATTTCTGGGCTTTCCATTACTCACCATGTGACGTCATAATGAAGGGAATTCCACCTAAATATAATTTTGGGGCCCCAGGTTTATGAATGGTTACAGACTATTAAATGATATCATCAATAAAAGCCTGTATTTGGCCAAATATATGTACCATGTTAAAATTAAAAGTTTCCTTTTACATTTTCTCAGGTACCTACTGCTAGATGTGATGGACCTGGTGCACTGATTTCATTGATATATAACCATCCTATAGAACTTATATGCAAGGTCCGCTCAGCATATTTTCAGCTATATCAAGACCAACTCACTATTTTTGGGTTGTACAAAGTACTGGTGGTTGAATCTGAGGTGGTGGAAACGACGGCAAGGTGAGGTGGTCTAAAGGGGGGAACCCATTGCGCGATTTAACTATAATTCTGGTTGTTTTGACCAGTTTAGGTTATTTACTTTTGATTGTTTTAACCAGATCTAGTCAGAAACATGTAGAAACAGTGTTCCCACTCACCAATTAGACCAAAAATTATTTTTAATTACTTTCCAAATATCTAAAAATATAAGATATTGGTAGCCGGTAATATCCTAATCGACCAGAATCCTAGTTCCGTCGCTTAGTGGGTTCCCCCCTTAATACTCAGCACCGGGGGTGGAACCCCAGCCGGCAGCATGCAATGCCAAGACGCTAACCACTAGACTATCCCACCCCCCTGTGTAATTTATGTGTAAGGTATGGGTTTTGTATGTGTGTATATGAATGTTTGTATGTATTTAGTAATGTATTCATGCATGTACTTCTCCCAAACACGGATAGCTTATCTATTGTGGTGAACCTGCAGACTAGCCTAAATCAAGGTGCATTCTGAGAAATATGTAGACAAGTCAGAAGGCTTAAGTATAGAAATGTTCAAACATCATGGCATGACTTTGGTTTAGAATAATGGAAAACTAGCATTGACTAGTTTTCCATATTAAACTAATCAACATTTGATAATTTTCAAGTTGGTTTGATAATTCATACATTTTGCATAGATATATAGCAAATATTTATACATTTTCTATAGTTTTTCCAGAGTTTTTGTCTACAAAATCAGTCAAAACTACCCTGCAGGTGTCTAAAATTCAGTAAATCAGCTATCTGTGGTAGGGAGAATATGGACGACACCAGTATTTTTGCCCCCAGGACATTGGCCCCCAGGACCTTGGCCCTAGGACTTTTGCCGAGACCTTTAACATTAAGCTTTGGATACATATTTAGAGTAAGACCAGTTGGCTGCATCTATAAATGATGTCATGCTATTCGTGACCATTTTGCCCCCCCCCCCCCCCACTCCCCTGTGTTATGGTTTTACCATAGGAATGTATAGTGGACTGGAAGCCCCCCCCCCCCCCACCAACCTCTTAACAACATTTATGGATGGTTCTAGGTAAGGAAAAGAGACTATTACCACAATTTATCGTTTTTCCATTCCCATTACCTCACTTTTAACACTGAGACACAGTGGTGGACTTTTTTCCAGCCAAATTTAGATTTAATGTAAAATTCAGCCAAAAAGTAACAAAAGAATTATATTCCAGCAGCACACCTCTGTACCCTTTTCAAAAGTTCCAGTCCACTTTTATAAGAAATATGGGAGTAACACATGTTACTATACTGGTTCCCGCTATTTTGAACATTTTTATGATTCTACAAATTAGGAGAACATTTAATTCAATATGGGCCAGACAGCAATATGATGTCTGGTCTGTACATCAATGAAACTTCCAAAGCAAGTTCTGACAACCAAAATATTTTGTGAAATGTATTTGTACATTAAAGTTAAGGCCCAGTTTACAGAGCCCGATAACCAGACTTACGTCAAAGATTACAATAGTAACAGACAGAATTTTAGAAAAATGTAATGTAAACCCTAAAGAAGAATATATACTGTTTGGAATATTGCTGCAGCTCTCGTAGGGTTGTCAGGACCCTTAGGACAACTGTTGGGACTGTCATAAGGCTAGGCATAATCCTTATCTTAACATTTTTTTCGGCCTGTGTAAACCCCACTTTAGGAACAAGTGAACAGGGGCTCCAACCAAAAAACTTCCACGATACAAGAAAATTTATTGTGGGATGTATTTTAGGGTCCACGATACAAAAATACTGTCCAGAAAAAATCCACGATACATTTTGGACATGAAAGTCATGTGTTAAATCTTATTAAAATTGTTCACAATGTATGTTAATTCACACATAACACATTCTAATGCATTTTTGAACAATTTGGGATGATAAAAAAATGAAAAAATTCAAAAGAAACATCTATGAAGTGTCGTTGCTCAGTAATATTCCACAATCACAAATTGAGTGATCGTCGGTATTTAAATGTATCATGGGGATGAAATATCGTGATTTTTTTGGGGTTGGCACCCCAGGTAGCAGAGAAATGATCCACTCACATCTCTGAGGGCTCCGTCCAGGTCCCTGTGGATGTCAGAGCTGGGGTTGTTCATGTCAGAGTCGTAAACCATGCTGACATGGAAGTAGATGGTCATCGTGGCCGAGCCAGGGATACCAGTAGCTGAATGAAACAATGAATGAAACTTAAGGCCATGATCCACGTTGCGATTTTGGGCCTATTTTGAACCTATTTGGAAAATCGGTTTGTTAAATAATCATTTTTTATTATACAACACAAGTTCGCTCCGCTTCCCTTAGACTGAACCCGTCTCTAGTCCTGGTGACATAGAGACATTGCCTATCTTCCAGGCGTAGGTACAGAGCCGGAGTTGGCGAGTGGGGGCCAAGCTATGCTTCCCTATGCAACCCTGCCGCCCCCCCCCCCCCCCGCCCCCCCAGCACCGAGAGTAGCGGTCATTACGCGGGAGCACAGAGGAGTGGTCACCGACCCTTTGGGGTTATTTTTAGCCTGAATGACCCCTGTCTCCAGGGTTGCCTACCGCACTGACCTCGTGTTATTTAGCAAACAGATACTCCTTCTATCCATCTTATAACGAAATAATAAATTCCAAGAAAAATGTGGGACTACTTAGTGTTGCATTACACCATTTATTTAAATCATACTAGGCCGGTCAGAAGGTCAGAGCCTGCCCTGTTGATAAGACCTGGTCCTCCAACTAAGAGATCCTCCAGCATCTGCTCATGGTAGGCAAGTTTGGCCGGTTTTTGGGGACCACTGGAGTTCCTGGTCACTCTCCACCAGAGTTCTCCAGTCAGGATGTGTCTGAATGGGACCAGCGATGTGATGGAGAATGCTCGTATTCCCACAGTTATTTATATAAAGGGAAATAAACTTTTCCAAAGAGTTTAGCATAATACATATCTGATAAATGTGATTTTTAAGTTAACTTAGGGTATTTGAAGGACCACAGAAATGAAAAATTATCTTTCCTTTTTCTCAAATAACTTAATTTTTGCCTATTTGATTTTAGGCACATGAAATTGGTAGTCTATGAAAAGTGGATTATAAGCTGTTCTAAAAAGGAGTTTAGATTTACCTGAGCATTTGCCATAGTTGTCCCAGCTATAGCCCCTGGAACACTGACAGAAGTAGGATCCCTCGGTGTTGTAACAGCTGCCGTAGTATGTCCCGCAAGGGCTGTCCTCGACACACTCATTGATGTCTGAAAAAGAATTAAGGCTATATTCCACTATGCGGTAAGTAGCATTAATTTTGTGGTACTTTTTTTAGCCACTACAAGGAGTTTGCGTTTCAGATACCAACATGTTGGTATCAACCACCACAAGCAAACCATAGAAAACCTATATAAAATCATTTGTGGTGGCACCTACCGCAAGCAGGTGCCACAAGCAGGTGTCACAAATACCTATATTCCACCTTGCAGCATCCTACCACAAACAAGTTTGTGGCAGTTTGTATCGGCAATGTGAATCATAAGATAAAAGATTACAGATTCACAGACCTGATCTTTAGATATAGCGTTGACTTTTCAAAAAACATTATTTTCAACAAGCCTACAAATAATTGGCAATAGTAGAAGAAAACACAAACTGGATCTAAGAGTTAAGACTTTAATGCATCACTAAGACTGGCAGAGTGATAACCAAAGTGTTATAAACTTGGAGGGTGATACAGGAAAGCAGACCCAGTAGTAGAAATTAGTCCCACTTGTTCAGTTAGTCTAACCTTGTAAAATTGCACTTTAGGATTTAACAGGGTATGATAAATTCATATCCGACCAGAATAGTGTTCCATTGAAATTTGGCGACAGTTATTGTGAGTCAAAGCAGGTCCATCAAAATTTCATGATAGTCAAAAACGTATTGCCAAGGCCTCACAGCGGTATCATGATGATAATTTTGAAATATCGCAATTTTCAAAAATATATAGATTCATATATGAAAATATAAGTATATCATCAAGGAAGGTGCTGTATAGTTTAAGTTTCATTTAAAAAAGAATTGGAAAAATTCCCATATGGCTATAACATTTTTTCATATCATATTGTATCTGAAACATGATTATAGCGAGATTTCTATGGAATGCCTCCTGAGAAAAGGTCCTCAATGGATTACCAATGCAAATATGTTAGGGATATGAGCCTGAGGGTGGGGCCTGCAAGGATGCCTGAAGGCTTATGTCCCTGGCACACCTTGCTTGATATCTCTTACACACCCAGTGGCCCGTTGCGCAATGGATTTTTGTTGTGAGGATCAAACAACGAAAGCACAACAAACATTTGCTTAGTAATGAAATGTTGCGTTGTAAGGGGTGACGTCAAAATTCAGAGGCTGTGACCCTGAGATGCTGCGACAGGCTGCAGCAGGATATTAGTGAGATATCTATAGCTCACTGAGTGGCTGCAGCACTCCAAAACCCCATTGCCTGACCACTAAGGGTGCCAGATAGAGCCTTTTATCAGTTTAATGTTTATGAAAAAGATAGGTTGGAACTTTTCTTTTATGTTTGTATACATAACATACCCTTATCACCTCATTAGGGCTAATTAATCAATTATCTAATTACTTAATGAGGTCATTAAGGAGTCATTAAGATAGTGTCCCTGTCCAATTCCTCTCAGGCTGCAGCCCTGTGGCAGCAGGTCGCGACCTAAGTATACCAGAGTGGTGGCAACGTGGTGTAAAGTCACTGACCACTGGCTACGACCTGCTGTGGTGAATTTTGACGCCACCCCTAACAAAAATGCAATATCTCTGTTTGTAATGAATGAAATTGAAATCTGTAAATTGTTATAAAAAGGGAAAATATTAGGGAAAAAATCAGTAAAAGTTACAGCTCTTTGATGGCATTCTAAATATAGAAAAAAAAATATGTCAAAAGGTACGTTGTTACGATAAAAGTAACAAGGAAATGTTTTGTTTTTGTTTTTTTAATTCTTTGTTACGAAAGTCATTGTGCAACGGGCCACAGATGTTATATACAAATATATACCATTTGATTTATCACTGACAACGAGTGGCTACTCACCATAGCACCTTCCGTCAGCGCCCTTTCTGTAACCCCTCTTGCACAGACAGTTGTAGGAGTGGTGGTATTGGTTGGTAAAGACGCAGTACGAGTGGGCATGGCAGGGATCTTTATCACAGGGGTTTCTCACTGAAAAAAGAAAAAATTGATTGGAGTATGGAATAGCTGGTTGGAAAGAAAATCTTCTTGTCTGTGGTGGATGTACGTTTAAAATTCCAGGGGCCATTCGTGCCCCTAGATTTGAGAATCTAGGGGCCCTCATCCAAGTCTAGGGTGCTATATATGCTCAAATATGCTCAAAGGGGTGCTCAAATATACTAGTCTTTGTTATCCATGATTTGCTAGCAGACCAGTCAGGCCCCCTAGACCAGAAAATCTAGGTGTTCGACCTGCTTTTTAAAGGCCTCAGGCCCCTGGCCCCTGGTTATGTCCACCCCTGTTTGTATGTTAAGAAATATTCCACAGAGTGGGCACAAAAGACACTTGTAATCATAGGTTAGGAGAGTCAACACTCTATCAATGAAAGTCACAATAGAATACTCACATCTCTCTTGATAAAGGTACATCTAAACTGTAGTTTTACAGTAGTTGACAATTACATCTTTCCTGACCAATAAGTTATTTATTGTATCTAGAAATCAGGTGAAATACTCGGCATGAAAGTTAAAACTTACAATTTTTACACTTATTCTTTTTAAACACTGATTTCACTTATGATTAAAAATTACAGTAATTTACTGTCATAAAAAAAGTTGATTTCACTTATGGCCTGACTGGTGTTTTAACTCACTAATACATACATTCTGATTGGGTAACACTTACTGAAAGTCTGAAAACATTACAGTAAAGTGACACTGAGAAATTTTTCTTACAGATGCAGTCTTTCACTTCCAGGTTTTTCAAGTCCTCTGGGTTGCACGTGCAGTCAAATCTTTGGGCGTAGGTGGGATTCTCGTAGTCATAGTCGGTACCGTAACCTGGTGGTACAATAAACCCGTCATCACAGTTGTAGGCTAGTTTACCAAGGACCACGGTCTTCGCAGCATGGCGCACGTCAGGGGAAAATGATTTGCAGAAATTGTCTAGAAATGATAGAAAATAAAAGGCAAGTCATCGAGATTGAAAGATTACGATATATCCCAGAAATAGCATATATTCCAGTTGCCGTTATCAGGCCCCGATCTCTGCAGTGTGGTCGCACATACACAGTGACCCCCTCCTGCACTCATCTGGTTAAGGTACACTATATGGCAGCTAACTAATGCCTCATGCGCACTGGATACATTTACAAATATCTCCTCTAATTTGGGATGTATTCAAAGTTTGTAAAAAGTATTGAATACCCTGTGCCTTTGTGTATCACATTTTAATGTACATTTCATCAATTATGCATCTATATTTTGCAAAATGACTCCTCCAAATGCAAATATTTCGGGAAACCACAACTAAGAGTAAACTAGATACATGTATTTGTTTTCGAGCCTTTTCAGCCCCTATAATTTTGCCTATAGGGGTCATATATAAGGAGCATCCTAAATTGGATAAATAAATATTTGGTATCACATTCTTTTGCTTTGATAGGCTTCTTTGTTATGTGACCTTATAACTGCCACTTGAAAGTGTACCTGTTTGCCTAAGGGTGTCTCAGGGATTGTTCGCACCAAGCAAATAGATCGCCACTGATAGTGGTAATTAGAATATATGCTATTGAAAGAGGCGGGGGCCCACAAACATGAATGTACAGGGGAGGGGGCCGCAGTGGTGTAGGCAGCGGGGGTTCCTGGGTGTCTGGAACCCCCTTAAATTTCCCAAATTATAAGTAAAATATAAGAAATTTTGCCAAAAATGTTGGTCGGAACCCCCTTAGATTTACCTGGAACCCCCTTTGACTTGAGGGCTGGCTACACCCCGGGGGGGGGGGGCATACATGATTTAAAGGGGAGATGGGGGCAAGGCCCGTCCGCCCCCGCCCTCTTAGATCCGGTCCTGTATTTTAATTTCTCAGAATCAAATAATATTGTTAATAAACAATAAGAATGGTTCCTGGAATGAACTGGAACCTCATTTCAGACACATCATAGACACTTTCAGTATTATATTTATGTGGACTTCTGTTATAGAATATACATTGATCCATATTGGATAAAATAACATGTATGGCTTGTCCAATCATTTACTCTAATTAATCAAACAGTTGTACTATGCTACACAAATATCTAAAGAATGAATTATGTTATGCACTATATCCCTGGCAAGCAGCAACATAACAAGAACGTTCTGCGACTGTTCTTTTTTAATTGGTCTGAGACCTGGCCAATTTTCACGTAATAATAACGTTATTTTAGGTAAGGTTTAGACTTACTGAAAAAGAGCGTTAGAATAACATTCTATTTTGGTAAAGTTGGGACCAAACTAATAAAGAATGTTATAATAACGTTATTGTAACGTGAAATAATGTTACAACAACGTCACAACAACGTTCTAGTGTGACGTCGCAACGTTAGGTTCTAAAGACGTTTTTGGGTGCCCTCAAAAAAACGTAACAAGAACCAAACCAGGTCTAAACAGAACGTTGCTGCATAAAGTGTTCTTGCTTGGGTAACACTTTATGCAGACAGAAAAGCAGACATGTTTGTAAACTTATTTTTTGTCTGGATAAATAAACAAATGTAAAAGAAACTATACTCACTGTCTGTTGCCTCACATAGAACGAGGGCCTCTCGGTTGTGTCTGTCTGTGTAGGGAATATTGTCAGTGACAAACAGTTTATGGGACGGAGCAGTATTCCACAGGTTGATAGAAGCGCTACGAGCATCATAGATGCCTCCATAGGTGGTCAACATCAGAGAGCTACCATAATTAATCTGGGTACCCCATTTTCCAAGGACCAGGTCAACAAGCTTGCCGTTCGTCCAAGTAGGGTATCCCTCTTCTTTTTCCTGCCTCAGTCCTGTCCAGTAGCGATTGTATGACTGTTTATCATCAACCAACTTCAGACTGAAAAGTAAAAGGTTTCATAGATTAGCTGCCAATGACTGGTTTTTATCCTGGAGCTCTTGCTCAAGGAATCTAGTTCTTTAAAACCCCATCCCCACTAAATGACATTGACACAGTCGGCCGAAAAAGATTGGCCCTAAAAATGGCTGATTTTAGCAATGATATATATCAAAGATGTACATTTCAATATTCTATATTAATTACAGATCTGAATTGGCACAAAGAATCAGCTGATTCTTTTAGAAACAATCGGTAAATTTCTGCCTTGCTCATAATCTCTGGTACACTGGGTGGCTCTGGGTCAGTCATTCCACGGGTAGAGCTAAAGCTGGGTTTCAACTGAACGACTTTCATTAAAAGTTTCTGACGACTACAAAAGGCTGAAAAAATTTGAAATCGTTGGTCATTTCAGTCTTTCACAAAGAAATAATTTCTTGGACAGTCTGGACGACTTTTCAAATGACAGAGCTCAGAGAAGTCAGGGAACAATAGATTTAATAGTCTTTGATTGACCTTGGAAAGAAATGTGAGCAACTGTCATCCAAAGATATCAAACAGGTTAAATATTTTGTCTTTAATGAATCGTTTCATTTCTGCTCGTTTAGATTTGTTTGCAGTCGTTTAGAGAGTCTTAACCAACGATTTTGTATTTCCACTGAACCATTTTCCTAACGACCATCAACGATTTCCAAATCTTTTCAAGTCTTAGGCTGTCTTGAGGAGAATGTGGTTCGCCTTTATAGAGCCGGGCCAGTGGACAGCCTTAGATCATACTTTTGTTTATCTTAGAAAATACCAACGATTTATTTTTTGTATTTCACGACATATATCTACCATACGTTAAGTTCTTCCAATGCAGATGATACATAGAATATACAATATAAAAGATTTACTGATTCATAAATAATGATAGTTGTCACAAATATTGTCATTTTTTCTTTTCATTCGGTGTCTCAACTAATAGTTGCAATTATAAGATATTGATGTCAGATTGATTATGTAATTGTTTAATAATCACATCTAAATATATTTATATATAGCTGCCATCGGTCGTCCTTTTGCTTCCAACCTATTTCACACATCTACACCAACATATTATTATGGACTCTCACATACCCTCTGCTCATTAGATAACAGTGTGTTATTTCTCCCTTCCACGGATAGCATATTTCCTATAATTATCTTACCTTCAGACTACACAAGATCGAGATACATTCTGAGGAAGTATTTTTTGTAGTTTAACCCGGGGGTTCAACAAAAACGGAAAATTATCAATGAGAATTTTTCCAATCTGCATCTATACGTATTAATATAAGAAGACCAGCGTGGTTGTCAGAGGGTGCCTGCATGACCCACAGGAGATTATCATTTACCGAGGGTGAAGCCTGAGGTACCTACGACCCCCCGGGCCCAAGGATGACCCCTAAGGGTCTTCTATATTTTATCACCCAACCAAAACACAAAATACTGTTGAAAACCAAGAATACAACTTACGAGCCACAAGGAGCAGTGTGTACAGCCTGTCACTACGCACTGACCGTTATACGCATCGCTCGTTGGTCGTGCGGGTGATAAACTTTGAATTCTTAGGTCGGTTTGAAAATGTATCCATTGTAGAAACATGGCAAATACTCACATATTTTCTATAGATTTCCATGTGTTTTTGTCGACAGATTTAGCCAAAACTAAAATACAGGTACTCAAAAGAGGGACGGATTTAGGGGGGGTGCCTGAGGCGCGCCCCCTCCCCCTACTCTTGGCTCAATTTAGAATTTGTTAATGTAAAATTCTTCACCATACAGGGGCGGATCAACAGCGGGGGGGGGGGTCCAGGGGGCCCTGCCCCCCCCCCCCCCACCATTTGGGGGACCCCTAAACTACAAAAAGAGTGGAAAATGACGCATGCGTATGCACAAATGCACACCGTTTTGTACTTAGCCTTTATACTGACCCCCCTCCCCCCCCCCTAATTTCGAAAATTCTGTATCCACCCCTGCCATAGATGGTGCACCTCAAAATTTTACATAAGGGCAGCCCCCCTTTTGAGATTTCTGGATTCGTCCCTGCAAAAACAACCTGTAAATTCGCTATCCGTGGTAGGGAGAATTCCTTACGTTGTGAGTGTGGTGAAGTCGGCCTCGTCGTGCAGGTTCATCAGGGTGCCCCCTCCCTCCTGACAGAGGCGGGTGGCCATCAGGTGGGTGAATACGTTGGAGGGGTGCGGGTTCCAGAAACAGAAGCTAAACCGGCTGTCTCGGCCTAGTCGGTGAAATATGTAACATGATTAGTACATTAAAAGCCGTATTAAACTATACCATGTTTGACACAGTATTTGTAGAAATTTTGCCGATGTTTGGGGAAAAGAGCCAACGATCAGCAGTCACTCATGATTTTTAGGTGCATGCAGAGTACCTTAGAATGCTCCCAATTTTGACATGTTGGTAAAGTTTGATAGGAATTCTCCCGATCTTATGCTCCCGATTTGACATCAAATAACGTAACAAGAACCAAAGCAGAACTAAACAGAACGTTATAATAATGTTACAATAACGTCATATTCTTGATTTGGTATATCATATCGTCAAAACCAATCACCTGTTATCCTTGTTATTCCTTGATTGCTCTATTATACTTATCCACTACGCCTACAGTATATTTATATATTTTTGGGGAGTGTTCACACATCTGTATCAGAGGCCCTGATTACAATATTGGATATGTTTCACCAGTTTAGTGTTTTATAATTCTCTTTTGAAGGTATATAGAATCGATGGTCAGCAGCAATATTCTCGGAAGCATTAAACAAATTCAAAATCTCCTGCATAAAAATCAGTATGAGGTGTACAGGCAAAAATTCATTGTTCAAAATAATACTATCATCACAAACCTTACACTAAGTTTGAGATTGAAACAGTTAGTGTACAAATCCAAAGCACCCGAAGACCCAGATGATTAATTACAAAATATGATTTTGGCAGGCTTCTTTAAAATGGAAATAAAGTATGAAAAAGCCTTTGAAACAAAAGTTAGTATTTCATGCCGTCCAACTTTTCACACATCAAGCAACAAATGAAAATGTGGTTAGCGTATTATAAAAAATATTGTTTCTTTCACTCTAAAGGCTGTATTCAACTACACAATCTTTGGCTCACGATCCTTTTCAGTTCTGCTGATGTTTGGCAAAAATGCCAAATATTTGCAGTCAGTCAATATGTTTTTGGTACCTACTAAGCATTTGCAGATGGAATATACCCTCAGACTCAAGATCTTTGCACACCAAAAATCATAAGTAACAGTCTGTGGGAGTTTTTAACAAAACTAACCAACATGTTGGTAACTATCGGGAGCACCACTCCCAATTTTTCAAAAGGCCGTATTCCACTAAACGATGTTTGGCACAGAATTTATGTAAATTCTGTCAATGTTGACAAGAAGTCCAAAGATGGAGAGGACTTCCTGATTTTGGGGGTACATGCCATACATCCTGAGATGGAATATACCTTTAAAGGCTCCCAATCTTTGGCACCCCAAAAATTGGGAGCAAAAGATCAAGAGAATTCCTATCAAAATTTACTGACATGACATTGTTTGTAACTATTGGGAGAACCTACTCATGATCTTTCCTACCTAAAATGGACACGCTCACAATCTTTAATCCTAAAACCTCACAATCTTAGGCAGTTTTGTCTGTCGAGTAGTGGAAGAATATGGCCTATAGACGAAAATGGACATACTCCCAATGTTTGACAGTTTTGTTTTTATCCTAGTGGAATACAGGCTTAATACTGGTTTTCAAGGACAGTGCACAAAATACATTTTATGAATGCTTTGTATAATATGTATATGATGCTCACCGTAATCATTATCAGCAACACAGTTTCCGTCACAGGCCTCATCTGAAATTCAGAGTAATATTTTATCTATTCATTGCAACTCTGATCAATATTTTTGATTCAAAAGAAATTAAATGATTAACCAATCTTCAGACAGATAATGTCATAGACATGCAATCTGTAAGATATCATCCTTATTATTGAAAGAAAATCATATGTAAAGCAGCATTGAATTACAAATCTTATTTTTCAAAGTCCAGAACCATGACAAAATAGTCATTATTTGCACTTTTGATTATAACAGTTTAATGTAACAAATCCCAAAATGTTGCTGTGGTTTCAAACTTGTATCTGGGAACCCAAGGCAAAGACAAAGTGGTTCAAATGAAGGGGAGTGATTTAAGCCCTAATTACACTCCGCATCCGGAAGACGGGCACATTGGGTCACGTTGGCCAACGCGTCCAGTTCATGTTTGGACTGTTTTCAGACAGTCCACATATTACACTACGCTTTGGGTCCTGATGAAATATATTATACTATGCCTTTGGCATGCATTGGGGGTCGCGTTGGCACGCAATGGGTCACGTTGGCATGCAGCTTTTTACGAACATGTTGGTAAAATAACGCAAATCACACATTGGCCAACGCGACCCAATGTGAGCGTGACCCCGCGCATAGTGTAATAGGGCCTTTAGTCCCTATTACAAATGTGGAGGCCCCTAGTTCACACTATGTAATGCTCTCAAGTTGTCTACTACCAGCAGCAATGCTGTGCTAGAACATATGTTAGGACGCTATCCCACAAACAGATGCTATCCCACAAGTATTCAGTATTTGTGGGATAGCACCTACTTCAAGACACTATCCCACAAGCAGTTGCTATCCCACAAACTGGTTTGTGCGATAGCAGCACCATAAAGACACCACCCCACAAACAACTGCTATCCCACAAATGGACCATATCCCTTGAATATCCCTTAGAATAGGTCATCAGCACTGAAAATTGATCAAAATTGGTCAGGGAACTTCCATTAAGTATATATACACATATTCAAATGTTCTGGGCAACCCAAGCCCCCTTATGTATTATACATCCTTAATGGATGGCCTTCCAACATGGTTAAGTATGAATGAAATTGATAAAGAGTGAGACGATGCGTTGGTGTGGTTGATCCCTGCTGCAATACCGCTCTGAGCTTGGTAGTTCAGATTTCCCTCCCTTTTGGGGGATATTTCCTAGAATGCACTGCACTGGTGCATTTCCTCACTGTTCCATTGGTCAGTTTTGTTTACTGACCTCTGTTGACCCATGTCCTCATTTCTGATTGGTCAGATGCCAGTGTCCTGCTTTTGGGTTAGGCCTGCAGGTTGGCTTTGATGAGAATTTTTGTATTTGGAAATAGGAAAATTTAAATAAAAGTTACTTGAAAAATTAATTAAAAATTAGATTAGTGTTTCAAAGTGTGGATCAAGTGTCAGTGATCATCTTCTGTGCGGTTTCAGCCTTGCGGCCTCATCAGTTGCTTAGTGGGTATCTGATTTTATGTGTGAAGATGTTGTTTTTGTAAGGGTAATTAAATTCATTTATGAATGAAATTGATGTTGTCAAAAAATATATTGCCAAAAAGGAAGTTGCCAAAATGATGTCACTGTGAATTATGTCACCAAAACTTCTACACCCTACCTGACGTCATCCTATCTGATATAAACAATCAAAAATGACATTGCCGAAAATTTAGGCAATGTCTGATTTGTGGTGACAACATTTAATTTAAGGTGACAACGTTTAATGATTTTACCTCAAACTGTGGTGGTTACACTGAGGTTACCCCAATTGATTTTGGGTTACATCATTTTAAGGAACATAATGTTTGATGATGTAATGTTTAATGATTTGTTTTATTTCACTTTTGGTGATTGAAAATATTTGTACCACAGTCTGATTGCAGATGCTATGCCTCAAATATTTGTGCTGATTATACTGATTGGTGGACAGTCATTACATAATGCTGATAAGGAGCTCAGGGCCTTTCCCATTGGCCAACAGTAAAATCAAAACTTTTGATATTGAAAAATACTTATAAAATACAAGGCTTATGTTTACAATTATCAGTTGAACTATGCAACTATTGTTATTGCATTCTTCAACCTTTTCTGTATACAATGTTGCAGGTATACAGTTGAAAGTAACCAATTCAAACATGCTCAAAGAGAAAATAACCTTTAGCTTGTCCGACCAGCACCTCTGAAGCTGAGTTCCACACTAGGTGGCGTGGTTTGGAATCTCATTTATTGATATTCATTACATGCATACTAGTCACATGCTATTTTTGGTGGCACCTCTCGACTGGAACCTGATATCAGCCTGAGGGGTCCCTGCGGGGCCTGCCCTTAGGTTGATATCGGGGTCCAGCCTCGGGGTGCTAACCCCTCTTATACCACCTTCTCAGTTGGTTATATGTATATATATATATACCAATGGAAAGAGAAAGATCTGCACTTTGCATCCATTGCTAAAGGGGGGTTTATGCAGGGCGTCAAAATTCTTATGATAGGTCCTCGACGTAAGGCTTACGTTAATCCCGACAGCCTTACATTAATCCTGACAGCCTTACCATAATTCCGACAACGTTATCGGCCTGTGTAAACCCATTTTATCTTAAAGAGAGGAGCCAGTGAAATTTCACTTTTTGATATTTCATGTTTCATTTAATAGTCTTAATGCTAAATTAGTGATACGCAGTATTTCTATATGTATCAAGAGATTACCTGTGTGTAGAATATGGTGTTCTATCATGATACACCCCAAATCCCTAATACACAGGGAGACACAAATCTGTGTGTTACGTCACACAAAAAAAGATGTTATTTTCAAATTTCAAAATTGTAAATTCTTTGATAACATTTAGAAATGTAAAATTTCACCATAAATCATTCCAATTTATCATACCATACACTCAAGGACTCAATAAGAGAACTAAAAACATGTAGGTAATGGTATTTTTTTCAATTCTCTCTTGTTCACATCTACTATCTGTGACGTCACACTCAGTAAAATGCACTGTGCAAGGTGCAGCAGGTTGTTGCAGGCATCATTTACCAGAAATCAGAAAACTCACAATAAAATGATTACTATAGTAAATAAGACATAAAATTTGGCACAATTACTGGCTCCTCCCTTTGAGATCATCATTGTCTTAAGGCTGTCGTAAGCGTTACAGTGATTTCTGGGGACTAATTCCTTAAGATAGTGAAAATGTCAGACGTGTTTGAAATTCTTTGGAAAAAGCTTAGGAGAATGGGCTAACAACAATGAAATTCAGCTTAGGATAATGATTTCTCTTGTCTTAAGGGCCACTGTCAGCCTTTGTAAACCCCCCCTTGTCTTATTTGAAAGAGTTCTTATACAAATCTATTATAGGTGACGTCAAGTGCAAAGAATTTTTATGAGCTTTATGATGACTATTATCTTAAGCAATTATCTGGCTGTGTAAACCCTACAGGATCACATATGTTAGGATAATTTTCACCGACAACCTATGATAATGACCAATAAAAGACATTTTTTTGGCCTTAGTAACCCATTAACTTAAGGCTAACCTAAGTGAATTTTTGTAAGGGCCTGTTGACAGCCGGTGTAAACCGGGCTTGAGGCACTATTTTACCTTATATATATATATATATATATATATATATATATAATATATATAATATATATATACGCAAAGTCGTCAATTTACATAAGCTCAAAGAGAAAAATACCCCTGACTTGTCTAGCTAGACCTTCTTTCATGAGTTCCACACTAGGTGGCGTGGTCCGGAAAAACATGTATTGTTTTGCCCCCCCACCCCCCCACTTGATCTGTATTAAGCAATACCTATCAAGGCCATGATCAATGATGCGACAAAACGCCAACCGATTTTCTTCTCATGCATTTTTCGCATATTCGGAATGATTTTTACCTGTGAAAATACCATTTTTTTGACATGGATCATTCAAACTTCTTTGAAAAAAAAAAAAAATTATTTGACTAACCAATTTTCAAAATCAGTTCACAATCAGCCCAAAATCGCATTGTGGATCACCCCTTAAAGGGAGCCAAAAGCAATGTAGGGTCAAAATTTTGCAAATTCTGTTGACCATTGAAATACATTCTATGGCCATAACCTGGGCCCATGGACGAATATTGATTGTAAATATAGACTTAAACTACATCAAAACATACTAAAACCTGTCCCTGGTCAATTTTGGTGACCCACCAAAATTGGTAAGTTTACAAACACTGCTGTTTTCAGGCATCGATATCATGAGTTTTATGGAATTCAAGTAAAGTTAAAGTTAGTTATCATGATTTTTATTGTACCAATAGCTAAGGTTAGACTCTAAGAACATATTTTCATAGTTATTTGAGCATGAAAAATTTGTCATATTTTGATGTGGTTTTGACTCCCTTTAAGGTGGGCATGCGCAGTCCTTACCTGTCGCCGTGGTGCAGATGACGCCATCACCGTTAGTCATTGTTGCATAGCAATTCGCATTTGTATCCAATCTCCAGTAAGACTGCTCATGGGCTCTCATTTCACTTCTGTCCAACGTCAAATAGGCACACCCAGCATCATCGCTGTTATAGGAGGCAGAGAAGGTGTAGAAGTTGACCACGGGGGCGGGGCGGCCGCCAATGGTCCGCATGTAGGCGTCGTTGGCAGCTTTCGATACACCAACGTAATATCTACAAGAAAAGATACATTCAATGGTGGTTGTTTTAGTCATGGAATCGGGTTGAGGAGAAGCATTAGACAAGAATTTCTGATTTCAAACAAACAAATAGAACTATATAAAATTTTAAACAGAGAGGAATAGACTACCATACTACTAATATGACTTCACAGTAAAATGACCAGAAGCAATGGCGAATCCTGGAATTTCTCAAAGGGGGAGGAGCAGAATCGGACATTTTTACATTAATAATTTTTCTGCCGCAATTTTTTAAACAAAGATATTTTCCATTAAAAGTGAGGCCCAGCCCCCCCTCGGCTTCGCCCATGAAAAAAACAACAATATTAATTTTGAGTACTCACCTTTTGTTATCCACAATGTTTGTAGTGTCAGCTATCATTTCAGCAATGACAGATTTATATTGATCTATGTTTTCGAAGACAGCCACATTGGGATGAGTGGCAGTTGCGGTGCAGGCAGCGGAAGGTGTTGTGACATCGTCAGATGGATAAACAATTTGATAGCCTATGTTTCCAACCTCAAATACTGAAAAGAAAGGTCATATCACTGCGGTTAATTCGGAATGATACAATAGACATTGTGCAGATGACGCCACACAGCCCACAAATAGACTCAATGCCATATCGGTGATCAATTTAAAATTTAATTATAACTATTAGATAATCTTTTCATGTCACAATTACCCATTTTCATTACTTAGAATAAATCTGTGGCAGATCGAGGGGGGGGCAAAAGTGGCAATTGCCCCCCCCCCCCCCCCCCCCTCTACACTGAGTGGACTTTTTCCCCCAAATAATCTAATTTTGTTGATTGTTCAAATCTGACATGTATTTTCACTTTTTTTGAGGGGGGGTTGCCCCCTCCCCCCCCACAGATGACTGTTTCTAAATCTACCCCTGTAAATAGATTTTAGACTTTATAGGTCTGCTGGCTAAGAAAGGTTAAAAAACTTACAAATTCCGATGGGTTCTTGCCTTTTTATAGAGCATTTATTTGAAGCGGGTTGTTTCATAATGATCTACGATAGTTTGGAAAATGTTATTTTGATGGTATCCAAAAACATTTCTAAAACCTAACATTATGAATGTCGAGCTGTGACATTATTGCAACACATTCTGGTTACATTCTTTCACTTAAAGAATACGGTATCATATCATTCTGTATTTATAACACCTCAACTTCACTAGAATGTAATGTTAATATTACATATTCTGTTTTTGTGGGTCTCAACCTTATATGGATATTTAGTATCTAACAGACTGATTAAAAAAGCATGGTCTCAGAACATGGCCTGTTATGTTGCTACTTGTCTGGGATGTTATTACAACACTGATTTTGAGTTAAAGGGATTCAAAAGCAATGTAGGGTTAAAATATTGCAAATTCTGTTAACTATTGAAATATATTCTATGGCCATAGCCTATGCCTGTGGTAAAATGTAGATTGTGATTACAAACTTAAACCAGAACAAGATACATAAAAACTCGTCCACAGTCAATTTTGGTGACCCACCAAAATTGGTTTGTTTACAAACATTGCTGTCTTTTTAGAAAGATTTCTCATATTTTGTTACAACTTTGATTTTGACTTCCTTTGAGCCCCATTCGCTTTGGTGAATGATTTTTTTGTAGGCCCCTGCAAGCTGCTAACGTTGGAAATGTTGGGTTATTATAGCCCTGTACGACCTTCTCCCTTGTAAAATTATTCAACATGTTTAATATTTTGGTAGAGATCCTGTGCGAGACAAGATTACTCATAAAAATGATCGCAAGGGACCTTCCTTCTCAGTGTGAATGCTATACGATTCAATTTCTTTAGCTTGCGACATTTTTTTCACACATGAAATTATTTGTGAATGCATAAGATGGATTTTTTCATAGGTCTCTGTTACAGAAACATCGACCAGGCGAGTGGGGCTCTACAACATTCATGAACCCTCTCTTTCCCAATTGATCCTGATGTACCGTCATGGAACTGAGGTATCCCTTTCATATAAGGTACAGAGGAATGGATTGAAACAACTAGGTACAAGATCTTTATTATGAAAGTCACTGATATTTTTGACTGAAGAAATCTTATTGGGAGCCATCAAATTATCAAAGTTTCACACTTTGGTCGTCCTTTATCATGGAAGCCTTTGTTCAAAAGATACAGCTATAATTAAGATAGAAATTTGTACTGGACGGGTATCTATCACAGTGATGTCATTTTGCTAATTTGACAATCAATCTGCTATGTTGTAAACTTTTTAAATGAAAATAATTTATTAATTATTTTCTAATCATCCAGGAATTGACTAATGTTAGATTTTGATTCCTATTCATAGGAAACTAGTAACTTGTCCTAATACTTCCCCAGGATAAAGAATGTTTTTTTTTTTTTTAAAAAAAGCAAAACCAATACTTACTAATCTGGGCACTCCCCTGAAGAGTGAGGGAGCAGAGGACCAGCAGTGCCAGCAGGCCCCTCATGACCACCACGCCCATCTCTGGGTCTTTTCTCGCTGTCTGAAACACACAAGTAAGGTTAACTTTAACGTCATGTTGGCTGAGGGAGCAGAGGACCAGCAGTGCCAGCAGGCCCCTCATGACCACCACACCTCCCAGGCAATTAGTGAAATAACAAGGACATTTTGTGACTGTACTGTTTTGCTTAGTCTGAAACCTATCCAATTGTCTTGTAACAATAATGTTATTTTAGGTAAAGTTACAACTTATCAAAAAATAACATTATAATAACATTATATTTGCGTTGAGTTGTGACCTAACTAATGAAGAATGTTATGATAATGTGATTGTAAAGTGAAAGAACGTTACAAGAATGTCACAATGACTTTGCAGTGTGATGTTCTAAAGACGTTTCTGGGTGCCATCAAAATAACGTAACAAGAACCAAAGCAGAACTAAACAGAACATTGCTGCAACATTATCATAACGTCATATTTTTGCTTGGGCTAGCTCTGTATCTGCATGTTGGCATGTCTGACACACGCAATTATTTTTGTGTTTGCTTCAAAAACTTGAAATATTGTTAAGATTTTATAGATATAACAAAAGCTTTTATATACAATTAATATCATATTGATTAATTCTCGCATTCATCAAATACAATATTCAAAACCAATGTTCCACACCTGGTGACATCCATGCTTTACAAGACCCCTCCTTCTGGCTCCCTCCTGCCCCACCTCCATCCCTCTCCTGTGCCTTCTGCCACTCCTACTGATACCACAATGAACCCTCCCTCCCAAAACTCCTAGCCTTCCTCTATCTCACCTCCTTTGATTCATTGGTTGGGAAAGATGTAATATTACCCCCAGACCCTGAACCCCTGCATCCTCCTTTGGTGAGTATATAAGATGAAAAAGCCTCTGATGTTGCAAACTTTTTTTAGATATTCCTGCAAGAACCTGAATTATCATTGTATGAATCAGGATCTAGAGGTTGGTGGTCACACCTAGAACAAAGAGGGGGCTACCAGGAAGTGTGCGATGTTGAGAGGTAACTGGTCGCACCTAGAACAAAGAGGGGGCGGTCAGGAGGTGTTGAGAGGACTTGGAAGTGGGTGGTCACACCAGGAACAAAGAGGGGGCGACCAGAAGTTGTTGAGAGGACTTGGAGGTGGGTGGTTGTACCTAGAACAAAGAGGGGGCAACCAGGAGGTGTTGAGAGGACCTGGAGGTGGGTGGTCCCTAGAACAAAGAGGGGGTGGCCAGCAGGTGTTGAAAGGACTACGTGACTGGTCACACCTATAACAAAGAGGGGTGGGCATGAGGTGTCAAGAGGATTTGGAAGTAACTGGTTGTACCTTGAACAAAGAGGGGGCGGACAGGAGGTGTTGGGAGAACCTGGAGGTGACTGGTAGGGTGGTCAGGAAGTAAGGGTAGGTAGTGGAATAGTCGAAATATCTTTC
This sequence comes from Lepidonotus clava, assembly GCA_936440205.1. Classification (NCBI taxonomy): domain Eukaryota; kingdom Metazoa; phylum Annelida; class Polychaeta; order Phyllodocida; family Polynoidae; genus Lepidonotus; species Lepidonotus clava. The sequence goes on from OW387148.1 coordinate 6,355,192, forward strand.
TAGGAATAACTATATATATGACTATATATACGATGACATACATGACAACATACATGACTACATACATGACTACATACATGACCACATACATGACCACATATATGACTACATATATTACTACACATATGACTACATAATTATATGACTACACATATGACTACATATATGACTACATTATATATGCCCAGCAAACACACAACGTACCAGCAACGTTGTGCGACACTACCTTTTTACAACCTTTTAGGAAAAACGTTGCCACAACATTGCTAAAACGAAATATACAATGTTATATTGCAACATACTCACAACTTTCTAAAGTCACGTTGTGGCAACGTCATTTTCACAACGTTGTGATAACATTACTTTCACAATGTTGTCACAACATTGCTACAACGAAATATACAACGTTGTTTTGCAACATACTCACAACTTTCCAAAGTGACGTTGTGACAATGTCATTTTTACAAAGTTGTTATAACAATACTTTCACGACGTTGTCACAACGTTATAGGATGACATAGAATGAACATACAGGTGGCACCACTGTTTACAAAGAACCAAATTTCAAAAACGTTTTTAATGTAAACCATCTAAAACAAGAATTTGATGTTTGTTTTGAAATAAAATGCAGAAATATGTTGACCTGAATCAGGGACTATTGTTTAAGTTCATAAAATTTAAAAACTATTATCTAAGAAGGGACATTGAAATGAAAGTTTAATTGAAACACCTTTATTGTAGTTTGTCAACGTGGTACAGGCTATTTAGCATTGACACTCTTAATTTGTAAATGCAACAGGTCATTAACCTGCTATGATGTGACATAAATCATCATAATGTTTGTTGCTAGATGCAAAATGTGTCCGCAATACAAACTAAAGCATCATCAATAAAGATTTTTATTCATTAATAAAGATTGTTTTAACTTTTTCTTATACTTTTTTTAAAAAAAATGATATCTATTGTGATCGAGGGACAACACAAAATGTGTAATACCATCAGTACAAAACAAGAATATATCAGTACCAAAAAGGGGTGCAATCTACAAATTTATTCCTTAAGGTTGTAGAAAGGTTATGAAATGGTTACTTTACAACGTTGTGAATAACGTTGCTACAACCTTTCTGGGAGTCCACAAATTTATGTTGGTACAACGTAAATTTGCAACGTTGTTACAACCAAAAGGTAACATTTGGCAACGTTGTAGCAACATGAAATTGTTAGCTGGGTGACTACATAATATGATTACATATATGACTACATATATACATATATACATATGACCACATATGACTTCATATATGAATACATATATGAATACATAATATGACTACACATATGACTACATTATATGTGACTATATAAATGATTCCATATATGACTACATAATATATGATTACATATATGACTACATATATGACTACATATATGACCACATATATGACTACATATAATATAAATTATGTAGTCATATGTGGTCATATTATGTCATATATATGTAGTCATATTATGACTACATAATATGACTACACATTTGACTACATTATATATGACTATATATACGATTACATATATAACTACATATATGATTACATATAGGGGCCTATGACTATATATATATATATATATATATACATGTGACCACATATATGACCACATATATAACTACATATATGACCACATATATGACCACATAATATAACTATATATACCATTCGTCCTTGACACCCGAAGGCACGTGAGGACGGCTGACGCAGTGGACCGTGACGGCCCTCAGGACGTGCCCCGGGCATGCTGCACATAGCGTCACTCATGTGAAACCCGCCAGAAACCTGGGGGGAATAAAGGTATCTGGAACCCCTCCAATTTCTCAAGGTTTATTTGATTAACTAAAATATCTTAAAATCTTAATAACTAATCGGTAGCCCTCAGAGTTTCATTTTCCCACTCCGATATAAACATGCATAAGGAACCCCCTCATATCTTACGGTTGGGTATGACCTGCTTAGGCCACGCCCTTTACTTCTTTTTTTTCTGAATTAAATAATTTTTCACTTCAAAAAGGTTCAAGTATATTTGAGCGACATTATTCACTATGAAAGTAAATTAATTTTGATATACGTTTCTGAGCAATAAGACAGAGCCCAGGCAAGAAGCGACGTAACAGAACCGTTCTGCGACCATACCATTTTGGTCGGTTTATAACCCACATAAAACTACGTAAAAGTTACGTGATTCTAGGGGGATGTTATGACATCCCATAAAAAGAACGTTATAACAACGTTCTATGAACATCAGGTTAGAACCCCCTTACAATGTAACATCACATTGACGTGCCAATCAGGTCTGGTTGAGACATAACTCAAACAGAACGTAACTGATACAGACTGATTATGTATGGTTATGACCAAACCTAAAAAGAATGTAGTTATGACGTGTTGATTAAGTGACATAGAGACCTAACTGAAAAAGTACATAACTGATACATACTTACTGAGTGAACTTGTAACCAAACCTAAAGAGACGTTCTTGTTACGTGAGATTTCGAAGTTGATTTCGACGTTTATTTGATGGCTCCCAGAAACGTTGCTGCAACCAAAATTGTGATGTCTTTGTGACATTCTAATTAGGTTAGGTCTTAACTACACCTTAACAGTACGTCAAAAGAACATTGTGTTTAGGTTGGTCTGAACCATACCTAATGATGATGTCACAGTGACGTTCTTTTAAGGTAAGGTTTCAACCCTACCTAATTGTGACATCACAGTGACGTTGTGCTTAGGTTCAGTCTTGACCTCACCTAATCACCATGTCTCAGTAACGTTCTTGTTAGGTCAAGTAACAACTTAACTAAATCAGAACGTCACAAGTACCTTGTTTCCTAGTCTAGCCATAACCATTGATAGTACTGTTCTTCAACACCAGGGGACAGTGCAATACCATTTAAGTTGAGAAAAGGCTAAAGTTCAAGGTTTTGTGGTTTATATCACTATTTTTCAAATATGTTTAAATGCTACTGAAACGCTATTCTTTATGAAATATCAAACTATCTTCTAGAAATGTATTTATGGTTTAGTTTAATTGTTTTGGCTGAAATAAATGACCAGTACCATGAAAACACCTTTTTCAATCTTTCACAATGGGATACTGAGTGGGTCTGTCCCCTGGCCTGATATCTGACATTTGCCAGCTATAGAAAGGGCCTGGGTACACAAGTACTTACTTAAAAGGTCCCAAGTCACTGTGACCAAAGCTGGAAACCAAGATTTCTTGTCTTGGGAAAGACAGTATGATGTATAGTGTAATGTTTGGTCATAGGTGGGTCACAAAATAACCTTAACAGAACCTGTCACAAAATAACCTTATTGGAATATAATTTGGGTTACAATATGATTTTATAATCATGTCGCCAGTATGTTATGGTGCAACGTCGCAGCAGTAGTTTCTAATCCACATCATTCTTTGAAAGTTGCAATGTGACGTCGCAGAAACACATACCAAGAACGTCATTTTGTGATGTCGCAGAAACACGTGATAAGAATGTCATTTTGCAGGTCGCATTGGAAGTTGCAGAGACGTGATTGGGTGCCCTCAAATCTACGTCTATAGAACGTCAAAATGTGACGTAACAAGAACCAAAAGATGACGTCATAATAACGTTATTATGATGTCGCATTCTTGCCTGGGAGATAGAGGCCGCTTCGCGGAAAGACATGATTAACGCAATTTTACTGCACAAATTCAACTTATGAATTATTCCTCGACTTTTGGAATGTTTCAGAAAAAGTAAACAGGAAATTGATTTGTGGTTTAGAAATAGATGCATTTATCAGAAAATATATATCTGTGATGCAGAGAGTGCTATTTATTCAGTTTTCTGCCCTTACAGCATATGAATTGGTTATGTTACTATTACTTTAGCTGAATGATAGTCCGAACAAATCTCCTGAATGTTCTGTGTCCTTTTTAAGGGTTACAATTCGATGTTCTTTTGAAGGGTCAACATGTATCTTTTGGAAATGTTTCCAAATCCTTTTCTGATGTCATTATGACCATCGCGTTCAGTTAGTTATTGCTACTTTTTAAACTGTGCTTAAGCGTTGTTTTCCAGACGGACAATGATCCTTGTCTGTCCGTTTATAAGATTTCACCTCACTCAAGCAGAGGTGTCTAGGAGAAACGAATGAAAATTTGAACTTTCAATGTCTCCTTCTAACGGAATATTACTTTCAATAAAACCATAAATGGTACAAAAATAATGGAAAATAAGGGGCACAATTTATCCTTTCAACAATGTGACAAATAGCTCCAATAAAATAATGATATAATTGAATAATATCCAAACCTGTAACCAGAAAATTGTAAACAGCGTTACTGGAGTCTGCGGGTGAACAGACTCAGTTTTGACAAGATTCAAGTCTAAATTAAATGTTCCAAAAAAAAAGAAACTAATGGACCTACAATATTATGATTTAGGTTGCAAAATAGCACTATACCTTTTAGAACATTAAGGATATGCTACCTGTGAATATCATAATTGTGTCATGGAGTATTGTACGTAAGTAAGGAATGTTTGTGTTCACTCCCTGCGAATTAAAGTTGGGCCTCTAAATCTGAATGGTAACTAATCCATTAAGGCATCACTTCAATATTTAACGTGTTGGTAGAAGGTAATCCCCCATTGTTTTTTCTTAGGTAAGTCATTGTTTATGGGGCAATTTAGAAGAAACTTGAAAAAAAAAAGAATAAAGAAAAGAAAAGCGGGGTTTGGGGGCACAGCTCCAGATTTCTAACCAATATTTACAACACATATTCAACCAAACCTTATAATCAAATCAATATTCTTGTCTGGAGAGTATTTTTATAATTCTTGTATACGTTTTAACCAGCACTGCCACCCGATCTAATTCCAAGGCGTTGTGTTCTAGGTTGACCAGTGGATGGCAGCCATCGAGGGATACTGATATGTCTAATGTGACGATTTTTCATCAACATTCATGTTATATAATTATCATATACGCAAAGTTTTCACACATATTGTCATCACTGACACAACACCAGAGAGTTGAGGTATTTCCATGTGATAATGTTGACAAAATAAGTTCAATTCAAGAAAAAGAAAAAAGAAGAAAAAAACGCACTTACCTGTGGCGTGGGTTGTATAGGATCTCCGTGGTCTGCGATGTAGGTGTCCTCCTGATGACGCCCAAAATCAAACTGTCCCTCTGCCGGTACCTCTACTGAATTTGGGGTGAATCCCAGAATAAGTCAACCCAAAACCCAAGGACAAGCCCTGAAATGGCCACGCATTACTTCCCATGAAAATTGCTAGAGTGAAAATTTCGCAACTCCCTTAATTTGTCACACACACACACACACACTCTCTCTCTCTCTCTCTCTCTCTCTCTCTGTGCAATGGGGATATTTATTTCTTATTGGTATTTTGTGTCCGTTCAGTTTTTGAGCAAGGTTAATACAATATTGGTGTGGTATTAGATGCATTTTATTTTGGCCACACTAAAATTGCCAATAAGTTAAACGCATTCCACCTTGACCTTAAATTAATGTAATGCTTCAATCGGTTTTAAGGTGAGCAATTATGAGGTGTGGTCATATATAGCTTTGATGTTCATACCAAATACAACCACATAATCTAGATGCCTATTGTGCTATTGTCGCATTTCAACGCACATATTTCATATTCCACATTTAAAGAAGTTTTATTCCAGGAAAACGCAGTTGTTAGAAAGTTGGTCTTCTATCAGGTCAGATCACTGGAGCGAGTCGTGGTAGTAGTTGTGTGACGAGGCAAGGGTTGGGGACGCCGCGATTCTAGATCTCCCTGCCACGATTAGCGGTTTTACAGTATTTCGGGCATCTGCAGGTTAATTTAGACCATGATTTTGTCCACAAAACCCCTAGAAAAACTAAAAAGAATACAGAAATAACTGTTTTATATCCATCTGTCATGAGTAAATTTTCAAACAACTTAGAAGATATCAAAAATTAATGGATATGAATTGAAAACAATGTTGATACTTGTTTTTCATCAAGTTTGACTAAAACAATATTATTCAAAAAAGGTATATGCTAATGCCTTGAGATTTGTCTACCTATATTTAAGATGCTTTATAAAATTACCTGAATAAAAACATTTACCTAGCATGCATCTTTATCTTTCCATAGCTACCTACAGAAAACTCGAAAACTCGACTATCTGTATGCCTTGTGGGGAGAATTGCCACACTGCACGTGCAGTCTGATGGGGATGAGGGTTCTGTCTGAATACCCATAATTGCCGGTCGTGAGTAGGTTTGTCTGAGGTATAATTTGGCCGGAGGGGGTTAGGGCATGCCCGTTGGTCCATCGCATAATCTCCTTGCTGTTGTGAGGGCTGTCCATCACAGCGAGACCCATTGCTGTTGAACAGCGAGTATATCCAACTTTGGCAATAACAGCGAGGGTCGGCACACCCAAATTTGTTAATACATCAGAAGGACATTATGGGGTTATCATTTTAACATTGTGTTTTTGCTCAATGTTAGATTTGTCCCTCAGCTCTTAAAAGGTGCAGGAGGCAAGTGGCGGAAATGTATTTGTTGATAAATTGACTGTGTTCAAAGTTTGTACAAAACCATCACTGTTATGAGGGTTGGCACCTTAAGGATATCGCTGTTGCAAGACCTGCATAGAAGTCCTCACTGTGGTCTCACTGTTGTGAGGGTTGGCTTATGCGACGGACCACAGGCAAGCAGTGACATAACAAACACGTTCTGCAACCATACTTTTTTGGTTAGTCTGTAACCTTACCAATTTTCACATAACAGTTAGGTTATTTTAAGTAAAGTTGAGACTTACTAAAGAAGAATGTTATAATAACATTATATTTTAGTGAGGGTGAGACTTTACTTTTAAAGAATGTTATATAGTTAATGTTATCATAATGTGAAAGAATGTCACAATAACGTCACAGTGCGATTTCGCAATGTTAGGCTCTAAAGACATTTTTGGGTGCCATCACAATAATATAATGTAACAAGAACCAAAGCAGAACTAAACAAAACGTTATAATAACATTATAATAACGTCATATTCTTGCTTGGGTGTAGGCTAGCTTCTCCCTGTTATCATCTGCCACACCAACGAGCGATGCAGATTGAGGTTAAGGCATATTGTCAAGCTGTATGCTCCTTGTAGACTACTTGGTCTCAGTAATTTTAACATATTTCTAATATTGCTTGGGTGATGAAATAAAGAAGAACTTTTGGGGTCGTCTTCGGGTAACCGTATGACCCATAGAGATCATACAAACCTCGGGCTTCAACCTGAGGTTATGAGTGGTGACCCCCTATGGGTCGTAGGGCCACCCTCGGATGCTCCCAGCGGTACTTCTTATTTTATTAAGTATAAAGACTACAGCCCACAGGGTAGCCTATGACTGAACATAACTTGAAATTTTGAATCAAAAAAATATTTAGGTTAAAAAATGAACATAGTTCATTTTACTATTCTCAATCAGAAAAATGTGTGGGTTAAAAATTGTTACATAGGCATTCAGTATGATGATGGAAATACGACCATACAGCCACACATATTTGTATAAGACCTTGAGCAGGTATGGCGACCAAAAAACCTTCACGAATATTCATGGTAATATTTTTGTATGTCACGAACCTAGCGTGTGCCCAGAAAACATTCACGAACCTTTCTGGCCATCCAAGAACATTCTTAAACATTACAAAACAAAACATACATATCTTTGTAAATTATACATTTTTATATCGATTAGAACACCAAGTTCATCTAATGAACCTGCTTGGAAATGGAAAAAATGGGGGGGGGGGGATCAGGAGGTTCGTGACCATGAACCTTACACGAACCCAAAATTTGGAATTGTGACTATCATTGAATTTCAGATTCGTGAATCTTTTTTAGTCGCCCCCAGGTGTGATCACGTGACCGCATTTTAGTGATCCCGCGTGGTTTTCATTACCGCATGGTTATGACTGAAAAAGAATTTATCAATTCTAAACCATCAAAATTGTTGATCATGTTGCAATCTGTATCAGGTGTATTTGACATAAAAGTACACTCTTAAGAATGGTAGTTATAGTGCACAGACAGCACTCAACAAGTAATGAATAATCACCGGAGTTCTTGCTTGTAAACACACTAATAATATGCAATGTTTTCAAGAAAAATTGAATCCTATTTATCTGAAGCTTGATGGAATGCATCAACGGTAAATGGTTTCAGAAAGAAAAAGGCGCCCCCTCAGACTACCCACAGGCCATCCACATCCTAGATGATGTTATCGTTTCGCACCATTGAATAGTTTGCGTATATAGCATTGACCAGGGACGGATCCAGAGATTCAAAAAAGGGGGTATGTGTGTGTGTGGGTGGGGGGGGGGGGGGGAGACGCCCTTATAAACATAGGATTTGAGACGCCCCATCCGAGGGCTAGAATTTCACATTAAAAAATCTAAATTTGGAAAAAAAAATAGGGGGCACGCACACCTCGGGCGCGCACCCCCACCCCTCAAAATCCGTCGCTGTTGACGTTCATTCTTACACATTAAAATGTTCCTACGTTTTTGGGTACTGTGGGGTGGGGGGGGGGGGTAAACTTCCCACCTATTATTAACCTCTTATACTATCAAAGACGCAGTTAACAAACACTTAAAATTTGATACTAAATTATAGAGTATGGAAGATATTGTACAATGTACTGCAATAGTATATTTATTAGTAATAGCAATCAACTCCCATAAACTAATGGGAGCAATTTCGTTTACAAGTACTGTAGCCACGTTGGTACCAGTTATGGATATCACTCAAGACATTTGTGGTGTTAATCTGTTTGTCTCACTCTATAAAACATGTTATTACTTTGTAACCATTAATACATATATATAGCTTATATTCACCCACTTGTACTTTTTACGCTGATATCTATGTCCAGGAACGGATTTAGAGGGGGCGCCTTTGCCAAATTTTGATTTTTTTTCATGCAAAATTCTAGACCATGGATGGGGCGCCTCAAATGTGTCCATGAAGGCGCCCCCCCCCCCCCCCCCCCCCCCCCCCCCATTTTTTTAATATCTTGACCCGTCCCTGAATTAGATTATGAAGTTGAAACTCCCAAGTCATATGACTTTCACCTGTAATTTCTGGAAGATCAGATATATAGGAAGGTACTCAATACACATATCAAAGGAGAATAACGTTACAGGCCACAAAATAAGAGGGGTAGCATCTCTCCTTTGTGTGGCCACATAAACAGAGACCTTGTATGTATATCTAGGATATATCGAGACTGGAAAGCCAGGGGTAAACCTGTAATGCACTACAGGCCTGCCACCTAGGTGCTGGTTGGATTGGATTAGGATTGACCATTATGTCTGTGGTAGAAATGACATGTCAGGTGCCTCCTGCCATTCTAAAATACATGGGTAATGATCAGACCCTGGTCATGGTTGACCAGGTTGGTTCCAACCAGCCACTAGGGAAATGAGTACATAGGCCCAAAGAGAAGCTTTCCAGTCTCTATATATCCTCCATATATATATATATTTATATATATATATATATATATATATACAAGGTCTCTGAGATAAAGAAGGGACATCATCACCCCTTGTGTGTGGGAATACGCCACGATTCACCGCCTCCAGGTTAGCCCTCCATGCATGGTAGATCGCCGTAAATCCGCCCTGATAAATCTACTGACTGGAAAGTGGTCCATATTTCTACTTAGATCTGATAACTTTGATACATGGTATACTCTTCTGTACGTCTGTAAACTAAATATTCTTATAAATATGTAGGTGTAGGGGTGCCATTCCTTGGTCAACCTACCACAACACCTAGGGATGAGAGTTGAGGAGCTGTTATGGTCAAAGTTTATGCAAGAATCACACGAGAATCAGACAGGAATATTGATTTGATTATCAGGTTTTTATGAATATGTATTCATATATTGGTTAGAAATTGGGGGCTGTGCCCCCAAAACCCCATTTTTCTTTCGTTTTCTTTGTCTAAACAATGACCAAAAAAGCAAAAAAAACGTGTTGACCAACTGACCAAACATGGGAGATTATCCTCAGTCTGAAGTCTTGCTCTGACATTGTGAATTCACCGTATCAATTTTAAACGTGTTTGAAAGAGAGACGAATTTACAGAGGGATTCAGAAGCTAGAGGTGTCGGTGGTTTAATCTTTGTTGTATCATTTAATCCTTGAATCTTTGGAGCGGTGTAGCGTAACTACTACACTAGCCCCGTGTCCCCATGGGCCCTCACTGAACTCGGAATTGTACTTTATTCCTGACCTTGTGTACTTACGTACATACATACATACATACATACATACATACATACATACATACATACACACATACATACATACACACATACATACATACACACATACATACATACATACATACATACATACATACATACATACATACATACACATACACATACACACATAAATACATACATACACACAAACACACACACACATACATACATACATACATACATAATACATACATACATACATACACACACATGCATACATACACATACATACATCCATACACATACACATACACACATAAATACATACATACACACAAACACACACATACATACATACATACATAATGTAATATTTTGGGTTCCGAGACCTCAAAATTGTTATTTCCGGGAGCAGGCGGTGACGTAACCTCTTCCATCTCCGTGGTTACGCGGATCCGTTGACATGTCACTATATAAACTCGGAGCGTAACCGTTGATTTTCAGTTGCTCCCACACCACCGACCTGCTCACATCGTCTAATAGGTAAAGACCGGCTGGGGAAAGCGGTTATTTAGTAGGAAGGTTCCTGCTTACCTGGTGAGAGGACGGTTACGAAGATTCGTGCGCAGTTCCGTATAATCCTGGAGTATGGCTGGTTTTAATTTTTGCCGAGTTTGCAAAATTCGCCACGCCGCTCCGACGGGCAAAAAGTGCAAGGTTGCACAATCTGCGGGTGTGCAAGTGAAGGAGCAGCAGGGTAATGCCCAAGATGTGTCCTCGATACGTCTGAAGGGAGAGAAAATGTTCGCCGAGCAAGGCGCACGCATTGGGAAGTTGGAGAAGACTGTTACGCGGATGGCAGAGAACTTGGAAATCCTCGTGAAAGCGGTAACTTCTGGAGGAGAAGTCAAGACGGCGAACAAGACGGCTGGCAAGACGGCTCCACCGTCATCGGACGAGATATCCTCTTCAGAGTGGGAAGACGTCAAACCAAGACGGCAGAAGAGACGGCAGGCGAAGAAGAAGGCCCCGTTACGTAGCTCAAGCTCCTCAAGTTCGTCAAGCGGCAGGTCTTCGTCCTCTTCGTCCAATAGCGCCCCGCCTGAGGAAGGTAAAAAATACACAAAGAAATTTGCACAGAAAAAGTTTTTTGCTAAGGGCGATGAGCCTAAATGCGTAGAGGACATTCTACTACTCGGGGTTAAAACTGTCGAAAAACTAATTGTTGAAAAAGCTGACCCATCTCCAGTTGTAAAGCACCTAAAAGTATTAACCGAGAAGGCGACCAAGAAAATGTACACGTTTGATACTTTTAACAAATACGACAAAGCAGTAAGGGAGAGGGCCAATAGGCTAGGCGTAACACAATTTGGTAATGTAGATCAGGAGGAAATATTCTCTCACTTTAGCTTCGAGAATACGTTCAAAGCAAGCGCTGGAAAGGGCTCATTCAGAGATAACAAAAGCCGTCGTAACGCCAGTACAGGCGGAGGCGAAAAGATTTGTTTTTGTTTCAATTCTGACCAGGGATGTCAGGGCAAATGTAATATGGCACATATTTGCATTGTCTGCGAAAAGTCAGGTCATTCCAAGAAGGATTGTTACCGTAGTGGCCCTAAGAAAGACCAAAAATAGGAGGGGGAAACTAAATCTGGTTTGCAAGTCGTTGTTGATAATGAACTGCGTAACGCAGGGAACTTATCTGAATGCGATCACGTCACGCCCCGGGGGTTAGCAAACCAGTCGTGTCCAGGCTTTCTTGACCGTAGTTTCCCCTCTCCTACGGTGAAAGTACACCACCGTTATCCCGATACGGTAAACTTATATGATGTTGATACTATAATAGAAAATGTGAATCGGGAGTTTGATGAAGATTTGAGAGATAACGCATCAGAATGCGGATCCGTAAACGCATGCTGTACTCCGGCTGACCCCGTTTTGCGGGGGAATGCCGGTACAAAAATTGATGACGTCACTGTTAGCGGGGCGGAAAGCACACATGCGGATGCGGACAGCGCGAGAAAAAACGCATGTTGCAACAGTCTTTTTCGCGAAAAAGGTAAGGATTTCGCTAAAATCCATGATTATAATAGTGATATTCGTGTAGACGAGATCACAGCGGACAAGCCGGTATGCGATTTATTTGGAAATTCGCTGGAAAAATTGGTTTACGAGAATTATTCAGAAAAAATAATATTTTCAACCACTTCACCTTCGGGAAGGTTAGTACGAGTTTATGAGGAATGCGCGCGAGGCATCTGCCAGTGCGAATTCCGTATCAAAAACGCATTAGCCCAACTTAAACCATGTCGTTTCCAGTATATATTCTCTCTAGGATCCCCAGAATGCAAACAAAAATTTGAGTCTATGGTTAACTCAATAACTGATGGTTTTAAAATTGTAGATGATAAAGCGGTAAAAGCAAGGTTAATCTATGACTGCAATAACTACAAGTCTGTATATGAGGGTTCGAATTTTGAGAAAATGGATAAAATAATTCATAAAGAATTATCGGAAGGCTATTTGGAAATAGTAGATAGAAAACCAGACTGCATACATAGCCTTGGGGCAATACCTAAACCCGATGGTGGTGTTAGGCCAATAACTGATTGTAGTATGCCTAGAGATATATCAGTTAACAATTTTTGTGATGATATAATAGAAGAATTCCAATATAAAAGTGTGGAAAATGTACTTGCAATGTTACAGGAGGGAGATTACATGGGCGTAGTGGATATAAAGTCAGCATACCGGGCGGTACCCATTTTCCCAGACCATAGAAAATATATGGGCCTAAGATGGAAAGTAGATGGCCATGAGGTATATATTGAAGATCAGAGACTAGCTTTTGGATTAAGGGTGGGTCCAATGTATTTTAACCAAATATCAGAGTTTGTGTATGGCATTTTAACAGATATTTATAATCTACAGGTGGTAAATTATTTAGATGATTTTATCGTGGTGGCATCCTCCTATGAGGAGGCAGAAAGCGCCCAAAGACTAGTAATACAAACACTGAGATACTTAGGCTTCTATATATCATGGGGTAAAGTGACCCCACCATCCCAAATATGTAGATATCTTGGCTTAGATATTGATTCCTTAGAAATGGAGCTTAGATTACCCACAGATAAGCTGGAAAAACTTAAAGGTTTGTTGGAAAAATATTCAAGAAAAGCAACGATTGCTAAAAAAGAATTGGAAAGCCTGGGAGGTTTATTATCTCATTGCGCCCATGTAGTCTCAGGCGGAAATGTATATTGTAGAAGAATATTTAACTTATACAAGGTGATGTTAAATAGCAATTTAAATGCAATAAAAATCGGTCAAGCTGCACGT